>JAYEPQ010000011.1:40756055-40861055 GCA_036321105.1 Dracaena cambodiana
GAACCATATTCTGAAATCGCTATCTTTCAGCTGTTTTGTTGTTGGAGGTATACTGTTGAACCTCTTCGATGTATCAGAGATTGCTTCTAGTGAATTTTCTTGATGCAGACTATTGTACTTATGCAGCTCAGCCAGACTTTTGCTTGTAGTTTTGCTTCAGAAAATTTATCGTCTGCATGTAAAAAAATATTTTTAATGTCTCGTTCAGAGTCTGAGTGCATGACTGACATGTGATGGATTTGATAGATCGAGGTAATTGTTAACGTGTCTCATGGACGATGAGCAGAGATATAATGCTAACGTGCTCATTAGATGACAAGCAGAGGTATGATGTTAACGTATTCATTGAATGACAAGTAGAGGTATAATATTAATGTGCTAATTAGATGATAAGCAGAGGTATGATGTTAACGTGCTCATTAGATGACAAGCAGAGGTATGATGTTAACGTGCTCGTTAGATGACAAGCAGAGGTATGATGTTAACGTGCTCATTAGATGACAAGCAGAGGTATGATGTTAATGTGAACGTTAGATAACAAGCAGCGGTATGATGTTAATATACTTATTTGAGGACAAGTAGAGGTATGATGTTAACATGCTTATAGGATGACAAATAGTGGTATGATGTTAATGTGTTTATAGGATCATAGCCGTTCAGTGACGTATAGTATGACGGATTAGGAAAAGACATAGGTATCATTAAACATGTCTCGAAGCTCGACATATTCAGGTGATCTGGTCGTAATAGTAAAGAGCAGACTAAACAGAGGTGACTGTTAACATGTTCAGCTTAGAATTTGACTGTCAGAGGTAACTATTAATTTGATAGGGTGATCATTTTCGTCAGAGATAATTTTTAACTTGATAATATCAAAAACAATTTCATCAGAGGTTGTGATGTTGACTTGATGAAGTGTAAGTTTTCTTTCCTGTCAGAGGTGAAAGCTTAACGTGACAGGAGATTTGATTGAGTTTGATCTCATTTAATTTTGAATTCTGATGTTACATGTATGATTTTAACTTGACAAATATTTTGGAGTGTCATTTGCTCTGCTGGAGAAAAATGACTAGAAATGTTTTGCTCTTAGAGGTAAAATCTTAATGTGACAAGAGATTTCATTGGACTTACTCTCATGGAAAAAAAATGATTCGATTTCGTACTCAGGTGTCAGATGTATGATTTTAACGTGACAAATATTTTAGAGACTTACTGACTCTGTCAGAGAAAATTAATAAGGAAAGTTTACTGTTAGAGGTGAAATCTTAACTTGACAGGGGATCGATCTGATTAGGGTTTTTAGCAAACCCCCAGCTAACAACGGATTTGATTAGTCTTCACCAACTATCTTTTGAGTTGGGCTAGCCATGCTATTCTCCTTAGCATGGTGAGTTGTCGAAGGTTTTGTTTGGCTTTAGACAGCAAACGTTCCTTCTTTCCTTTGCCTTAGTAGCTTTGGGCAGTGATATATCCTTATATTTGGATAAGGATACTGTCGTGACAGATTTGTCATAAGATTTTTTGCAAACTCCCAGTTATCAATGGATTTGATTAGGCTTTACCAACTACCGTTTGAGTTGGGCTAGCCAAGCTATTCCCTTCAGCATGATAAGTTATCGAGGGTTTCGTTTGGGCTATGTCAAACTTTTCCTCTTCCTTTTGTTTAGCAACTTTGGACAGTTCATATTTTTACCCACAGCATGATGGGTTGGCGAGAAATTGGTTCTCTTCCCGTTGCTTTGACGGCATTGGACAGTTCATACTTTTACCCGAGCATGATGGGGTTGGTGAGAATCTGGTTCTGTTTCCTTTGTCTTGATAGCGTTTGGCAGTTCATGCTTTTAACCCTAGTATGATGGGGTTGGCGAGGTAGGATTACACGCCAAACGTTTCCTCTATCCTTAGTCATAGAGACGTAGGATTCTTTTTTATTTTGTTCCGTCAGTTGGGGTGTAGAGCTGCACGCTAGCGGCGAGCCAATATTTCTTCATTTTGCTATGTTGAAAAAGAGGTCGGATGACTTCATTCCCTTAAGAGTAATATTTTTTTAGGAATTTTCTGTTGATTAGCATCATTATCCAGTCACCATTTTGATTGATCAATTGGTATGCTCCATTTGAGTAAACCGTCTCTACTACAAATGAGTCCTTCCAGTTTGACTAAAATTTACTCTTAGTCTTATGCGTTAGGATCATTGGTCGTTTGACTGCCAAGACCAAGTCGTCCACTTTGAAAGTTCATTCTTATACTTTCTTGTTGAAGGCGCTCTCGAGATGCGCGCTTGGTACAACTTGATTTGTTACTGCGCATTCAAGATACAAACTTATCCCTATATCTGCGGGCTTCGCCTCGCATTTTAAGATGGCAAAGCCTTGCGACTGGGCTAGTATGACTTAGTGTTATACTCAGGGTTGGACTTGTGTGCAGGTTTAGCCTCGAACACTAAGTTTGCTTCGCATTTTAGTTGCGGGCGTAACTTAGCACTCCACACGGATTTAGCCTCGCGTTTAGATGACTTTACGCTGGCTTAGCGTCACATTGTATGTGGAGTTTAGTTTTGTATGCAATGTTTACGGGACATGGGTCTCACCTCCTGCGTGGGCCACATGTAATTGGTTACGAGCTCATTGTAAGTCGACAGACCACCTTCTTCTTCATCGGATATTATGGGCTGCTGGATGGCTTGACGTTTTAATTCTCTAACGCAGACCTTAACTTTCCGCTTCTTAAAACCTATGCGGGGCTGGGAGTTAGTTTCACATTTTGGCCGTGAGCATAGCTTTGCGTTTAGATGACTTTATGCTGGCTTGGTATTTTATTGTGTGTAGAGTTTGCTCTGCATTGCATACAAGATTTATTGGTATAGGGTCCACCTTCTGTGGGGGCCACATTTGAATGGTCGTTGTAATTCAATTGACCGCCTTCTTATTTTTTGAAGTTTACGCGAGATTGAGAGTTAGCTTCGTATTTTAGCCGTGAGCATAGTCTCGCGTTTAAATAACTTTATGCTGGCTTGGCCTCCAATTGTACGCGGGGTTTAATCTCGCATTCTTACTTCGGTCTTAGCCTCGCATTATACTCAAGTTTATCTGGTTGTAGATCTCACCCCCTGTGTCAACCTCATTTGGCTCTTCATAGAGTTCACTGCATCTTGCTCCAAATCCTCATCCTTGATGCCATCGACTTTCTAATGTACACTATGTTTTCATTGAATTGGAGGATACGCTTGAGAATCTGCGTCTGGACTGGCCAGGCATCCTCAGTGATTCCTTCGAAATAGTCAATCATGCCATGTTCAACAGCTTGCTCTTCAACCTGCTAGTGAAGATTGCTCTCAGCCCCCATCCATCACTGCTGCTTTGTTGGCGGTTCCTTCACGGATGGTCGTGTTCAAGTTGGCTGGGTACGAAGGATGGATAGTAGAATGACTCTTTAGCTGTATGGACGGGCCCCATTCCGGCTTTGTTAAGTTCGTTATAATAGAGAGGGATCTTAGGCAGGTTGTCATCTATCTTGGCTTGTGCTCCTTCATTGAAGGGCTGAACCCTAGGCAGTCCTGGAGGAGGAAGAGACCGGATTCTTCATGGCATCAAGTAGCATAACTTACTCTCTGGTTGTCAGGTTGAGGAGCCGAACATGCGACATAGCATCGTACATACAATTAAAATTGTTGCAAGAGGAATCCTCCAGATGGACCTAGTCCACCACATTTTTCTCATCCAGCAATGTCACCTTCATTGTGTTTGATTGATACAGGCGTATCGATGGAATGGCGATCATGCGGAGGAAGACATCATGCTCGAGGTGTGAGTTTCTGAATGTAGGGATCATGTATGGTGGCATCAAAGAATTTGCGCACGAGCTTGACCCAGAAGTGAGACCCCCTAGGCCTCTCAGTAAGAGCTTGACAATCAGGTTGTTGGGGAGCAGCTCTTTGACAACTCATGGAGACCCGAGAGGCATACGATGGACCTCGTCGCAGAAAATGCCAATGACAAAACTTCTATTTTACTCTCACCGTCTTGTGGAGCACGGCGAGCAGTAGCAATAGCAGTGGTAGATCTGAAAGAACTCGTGTTGTTGTGAGGGAGGTGCTTGTCCATGCAGGAGGGCTCATCGCTTTGTTCAGAGCCCTTCCCATGACTCCCACGATGGCGACAAATCTTTGTCCATGCAAGCCACGCCCGCATATAATAGCCCTATGGAGTCTCCGTCCCACCTTGGCCGGCACTCAAGAGCCTCATCGGCTAGCCGGTTCTCCGGAAGAACCTTCCGTTCGTCTTCTTCTGGACAGAAAGGAAATCAGAAGAGAGTCTATGACAGGGGATGGCCGGAGTGTCGGGATGATATTTTTAATGAACGCGTTCACGGACCAACTTCTAGCCATTTCTATACAAAATTTTGAATTAGAAAAATAATTTTTTTTATTTTTAATTTAAAATTTTGTATATATCGGACTAAAAATTGTTCTATGGACGCATCCATTACCATTCTTACCAGAATACAACGTGATTATGGAAGAGGGAGATTATGATGATATTCACGAAGGACTGTCTCGGTGCTATCAAAACTTTATTGGGTTGTTGGCATTTGTTCTGTTTGTTCCCAACCATATGTCTTATAGTTTGGGGGGCAAGTCGGCCCTATAAACATGAGGTCGTCATTTGCCCACCGTTGTTAGAGGGAGGAGAGAGAAGATAGGGTTTTAGATAGAGAAGAGATTATGAGGAAAGAGAAGTCTGCCTATTATTATTTGAAGGGAATATTAAGGGAAAAAGAGAGATTGAGGATGAAGGGTTGAACCCATCTAAGAGGAGGGAAAGAAAGATGAAAAAAGCAAACAGAGAAAAAGGGAGGGAAATTAACCGTCATTTCCCCCTTTCTATGTCCTGACCTAGGAGTATAACAGAGAGAAAGGGGGTAAAAGTTAATTTTCTTAACGGAAATGATCTAGAGAGACTGAACCAAAGTAACTTAAATGTTTTGTTTTGAGGAACTAATATCAAAATATAAATTTTTTTGGGATCGATATTATATTAATGAAAAATTAAGGGATTGATATGCAAAAACTCCTATAAATAATTGAGTCGCAAGAGAAGTTGCATAAGAGAGAAGATATATATATATATATATATATATATATATATATATATATATATATATATATATATATATATATATATATATATATATATATATATATACACACAGAGAGAGAGAGAGAGAGCAAAAGAGACAGTCCAGGAGGCGCTTCTGACGGCAATGGATATTTCTGTAATCGATTTGAGTCGCTTGTTCAGACCGGACGACTGTGAGGTTGATGAGGTCCACAAGCTCAGCTCTGTCATCCAGACTTCGGGTGCGTTTCAGGTAAACATACTACTACTTCTTAGCTCATGCGATGTATGTGCACGGATATGAATAGACGGGTTCAAGTGCCTAGTACTTAGTCTGCTCTATTCAAAATTTTGAATTAAAAAATAAAAAAATTTATTCTTAATTTTAAATTTTAGATAGGAAAAGTTAAGTACTTTAACCTTCGATCCATCTATTCTCATCTCAAATACGCCAAGTAGGCAGCCTATTTTAAGAGTTGATCTGTAAATTACTGATTTATGATGGTTTTAAGAGAAAATTTACAAGAAAATTTTGTCGCTTTGGCATTAGCATGAGTAGATTCGACAGAGCTCTCAAGGAGCGCTGGATGTGACATATAGCACGAGAGGTTTACATTTATACCAGATTGTAACTGATATTCTTATCAGAATCGCTAAGAATGAATTATCATCTTAGTCGCCATAGCCTTATTATCTGATACGGCACATTATTTTATTGTCTCCAATCGAATTACCTTTTCAATCACCTTCATATTAATATATTATATCTTTACAATATTTTAATTTCATCTCTATTATAATCTTAATTAATAAAACATCATATCTTATCATATTTTAAATTATTTCACTATAGTTTTTAGAAAAAAAAGGCAGGGAGGGGGAAAATAGCAGTAATAAAATGCTGATCTGTTAAAAAATTACCAAATTTGGTGATGATTGAATATCACAATTTTCTCAGTAACTTGGACCCACTTTGGCAATCCTTTTAGACATAAAAAAACTCGAGTTAAGTAATACAATGATAAAAACGTTTTAAAGACATTTATACTAATACTATAGTTAGAGATGAGAATAGCTACATCTTGGCTGGAGCTATATATGTATTGTCCATGCTTAAATTTTGTCATTGCTGGTGGAAAGCTCAAAGGGGACCATTAGAAACTAGTCCAAATCCGCTCTGCACTGCACATGCATATCAAAAATCCATAATAATTTCTTTCTAAAAGCAAAGTATATCTTTTTTTTTTTTTTTTTGGTTTAGGCAGCGGACTATTGCCCTCTTGTCCTCTGCATTCCATTAGCTATAGTTAATAGAACAAGTATAACGCATAGGTCTAGTATAAATAACTCTTATATCCATAAATAGATACTAGGTCACTGCAAATAAGCTTTAACAATAAGGAGATACAACGAGGATATATATAGTGAGGTTGGCACTCTTTCCCGAAAGATAACCCCTCCTATGCGGGATCTTCTCTTACTCTCCTGTCTAGTTTCGGGCGATGTCCTAGAGGTTATCATCATTTTCGGATAAGTATATCTACGACATGTTTGAAAGCTGACATGTCCAAGTGATATATCAAGATGAGTTATTGTTATCATAAAAATATTCCATATCTCCTCTTTGAAACGTTGCTCTCCATTGGCCCAATGTAAAACCAATAAACAAACAAATATGTAAGAAATACAAAATAAAAGGCAGTTAAGCAATTAGGTCTAGCTAGGTAATTAATCTTCTTGTTGCGTGAACTAATTTATTAGATAAATAGTTAAATTTCCAAATTACTAACTACCCTCCGCCAACTCTAAAAACAAACAAACGGTTGGATGTATTCCTTTATCTTTTAAGTTCCACGTTGAGCAAATTTTAGTTAAAAAAAAAATATTTAGAGTGAGAGTCACTCTCGTATGGTATTAGTTCGCCTTATTAGAGAATCATCATGTGAGCAATCTCAATCTTTCGTTAAATTGGTGAATATTGAAGCAATTCTTTCAGCTTGCAATAGAAGAGAAGCAGAAATATAGCGACAAATACGACGACTTTGAACCAGACGGGTACAAGAGTTTCGGAGTCACAAGGGCGGGCCAGGCTATCGACTGGCATGACCGTCTCAATCTCATAATGTAGACATGTGGCCATGAAATCCGAGCTCTATCAGGTGAAAGTCGTAATTGATTATGCTTGCAGTATTACCTTTTCATCAGAATATTTACTCAATATTATGGTACTGGCATGTGTACTTTTGGGGAGCTCTTGTATGAATACACCAAGCAGACAAACAAGTTAGCGGAGTGTATCCTTTTGGCATTGGCAAAGATATTGAAGCTCGATGAGAACTACTTCAGTGACCAATTAGGTGATACAGCCCACATGCACGTAAGATTTAACCATTATTCTGAATAATATTTTCCCCCCTAAAATATGGTGCGTGATAGTAGTTGTATACTCTTTGTAGACATTGATCTAGAACAGTCCACGTGCATGTAATGGAATAAATCCTCGATGAACGATGATATATATATATATATATATATATATATATATATATATATATATATATATATATATATATATGAGAAAAATGGAAATGAACTTATAGCTCACTCAAGTTATCTGAGCTGCAGTTCATTTCTACTATCTCCAATAATCTTTTTAAAAAAAATTCTTTTGGATTATGATCTGGACCTTCTAGGGTTCACTCATATCCAATTTCTTGGGTTTTAGTTTTGATTTGATCCTCCATCAAGTTAACACAAAATTAACGGTTTTCAATGAATAAAACATTTTGTATGCACTTGATGAAAGAGTAAATAAACTCCAAAATTTATGAAATATAATCCGAAAGAAATTAAAGATGTAGAGATAGTAATTGTAAACTAAAAATTGAAGAAAAATAATTGGATCATTATAGTTTTGCCGCTTGCTCACGTAAGTTTTCCTGAGCTGGCGGCTCACCTACAATAATCCATATATATATATATATATGTATATACATATATATATATATATATATATATATGCATATATACATATATATGTAACGACCACTTTTCTATTATTGCATTTAATTCAGTTCTAAAAATAATAATAATAATAAAATAAATTTAAATAAATTTAAAATCTGGGAAATAAATAATTAAATAAATAAAGGGGGGTTTGTTTTCTATTATGATAAGGATATAAAAGTGGTTGAGATCAAAACAAATTCATAGATTATCTTTATCCAAAAATTTATTATTTAAATCTCAACCGAACATGATTATATCTCAACAACAAGATTATATCTCAACCAAACAAGATTATATCTCAACAACAAGATTATATTACAACCAACAAGATTATATCTCAACAAAAATAAAATAAGGTGCTTTCCTCTTCTTTGGAACGCAGAAAATTTCAGAACGTACAAGAAGGAGAGAGAAAGGAAGTAAGGAAAGGAAAAGGGAGAAAAGAAGAGATTCGGCTAAGGTGAGTTCTTTTACTCACTTAATATGCTACATCTATTTTTTTATATCTTTTGGTTTATTTAATTATGGGTTTAATCTTGGATAGATAATCCTTAGCACCAATGTTTTAAACACAACGAATTGCAGTGTACAGTAGCTTAGTTTCCCTTATAATGTTTAAAAATAAGAGTTGTGTTATATATATTTTATACCCAATATTCACCTCAGTTTGGCCAAATATATGGAAACAAATTTTTCACACTGCAAGGTAGTATTGAGAGGATGCTATCATTGTCAATTTCACTGTCTTTCATTTTTTTTTCTTATAAATTGATTTCCTACTATTATGTTTTTTCTCAATTATAAAACATTACCTTCTGTAACATCACTGTCCAGCAACAAAAAAAAAATGATGAGGTCCTAATTATGTTTCGTGCATGCAAAGTTCAGGCATGCATGTTGTGGTCTTTGGGTTGTTAAACGCTAGAAGAGAATTCCATAAGTGGATAATTTGTGGGAAAAAGAAATTGAAAGAGGCTGCCTGCTTGTAAAGTACATAAACTGAATATTGGGGAAAATAAATAAATAAATAAAATAGTCTTATATTGATTTTCCAATTTCAGTCAATAAGTGTTTTTGCATATAGAACCTGAAGATGTTTATATTTCTGAACAAAATAAATATTTTTTTTTATCATCCATGCCAACGATTCCTTGGTTGTTGATAAATGTGCACTGTAGCCTTTCAGAAATGTTGCAATTATCTTTGAAGCTCAAAAAATTTGCCAAGCGAACATTTTGATTTTTTCTTGTGCCAGTTCAAGTTTATTGGCAAAACCGTGTTTGGCTTGTTTCAGCGGAAGGATATTATTATGATTCAGAAATTTTGTTTTGATACTTTAAAGACATAGGTACTTACTAGAATCATGAGTATTTGAAACATATTTACTAGAAGAATTTTATATAAGTATGTATATAAAACAACGATACATACTCTGGATCTTCTGCTACTGCTTCTTCTTCTTTTCCTGTTTCTGCTTCTTCTTCTTCTTTCCCTGCTTCTGCTACTGCTTCTGCTTCTTCTTCTTCTTTTCCTGCTTCTGCTACTGCTTCTTATTTTTCTGTTTCTGCTTCTTCTTCTTCTTTTCCTGCTTCTGCTACTGCTTCTTCTTCTTTTCCTGTTTCTGCTTCTTCTTCTTATGTTCCTGCCTCTGCTACTGCTTCTTCTTCTTCTTCTTCTCCTTCTTCTTCTCTTTCAGCTTCTGCATCTGCTGCTGCTTCTTCTTTTTCTTCTTCTCCTTCTTCTTTTTTCTACTTCTGCATCTGCCGCGGCTTCTTCTTCTTTTTCTGTTTTTACTACTGCTGCTTCTTTTTCTCCTTTCTCTGTTTGGTTATAGTGCAGGAATCTTTAGTAAGTTCTAAATGCGCACATAATTACTAGTGAGCATCATTTTCCCCTATGTTGTAATTCACCTTAACTATATAATATTATGTGCGCATCCAGAACTACCTCAACATTGCAGGAACTTTATGAAATTCTAAATACACACATATTTCACTAGTGAGCACATTTATCCTATGTTGTAAATCACTTTACTAAATAGTATGAGGTGCACATGTAGAACTACCTACAACTTGCAGGATAACTATGGGAAATTCTAAATGCGCACATATGTTACCAGTGAGCACCATTGCCCCTATGCTGTAAATCACTCTACTATATAGTATGTGGTGTGCATTTGGAATTTCTGCTTCTTCTTCTTTTTTCTGTTTGGGGAAAATTCTAATGGCGCATTCCAATGTACTCTTAGGCGCACATTTGAAACTTTGCTAAGTGAACCCCTTTTGAAATGGAATAATCTCTTCCAGCTATTTAAGACTCAGGTCTCTCTCTGACTGAAACCTTATGCCCGAACTAGGCCCTATTCTTAGCAAGCAACCGCTGCACTTATTCAAAAGCATTTGAATTAATTCTACATTATTTTATTTTAGTGACCTACTTCTAAATTGAATATTTCATGCTCTAACAAAAGAAAGAGGAAAATGAATATTGAAAATAAAATCTGAAAAGATGCCAAAAATTATGGGATTGGTGATAGATCATTAACTATTGCATTGTACATTATTCTTTATTGTTACTATTGTTGCCACAGAATACTGAAATTTAATGATGATCACCAATCCATTAAACTAAACTGAATAACTTACACTAAAATTGTCATACATTGGGATTTGGAAAAAATTTAGGTTCTTATGAATTAGATGGCTGGACGTAACTGTGCCACTGTTTCTCATTTTGGGAGGATCGGGATAGGCTCCGATCATCACTGTGCCACTGTTTCCCATTTTGGGAGGATCGGGATAGGCTCCGATCAAAATTACTGTTCCGTTTTCTCGGGGGTAGACGGGGATGCGTCAAACCAGCTATATTCATATTTTCCTGAATTTTCAAATACCATAATTAAAAGACATCAACTAAAAATAATAATGATAATAACTTCTACCTTTTATTTGCATGTCTGTCCATAATATTGAATTATTATTGTTATTTGTTATGTTTACTATTTAATATTTGATCGTTTTACTGACGATCCTGGTTATGCATGACCAGATACAGATGTTTATCAAGAAGTAGATCCTCTAGAAACAGAATAAGATGTGGCATATTTTAAGGAACAGGCAGATCTACAGGAGTGATGAAATTTTCAGTTAATTACTTTCATTTTAGAAAACTGTAATAAGTGCATATGGCACTTCATTTAGTTTTATGTGAGACAAATCTTTTATTCAGAAATAATTTATTTGTAGTGACATATTGCTGAATTTATTTAGAGGAAGTTTGTTATCACTTTGATTTAAAAAAAAAATTATCATTTATTTCTGTATGTTATTCATATTAAATTGCGTTGCAACTGTAATGTTTTGTTTTGAGGTTTGTCGAGTTGTCATTCGACGCCGAACGTTTCAGCTTTCCACACTACGGAAAGTGTGGCGTTACAGGTGGTATCAGAGCCCAAACTTCTTTAAGTCTGTTCAAGTGATTTGAACAAACTTGAATATCATTACAGTCGGCAAATAAATAAATAAATATAATAGTTTAATTTTGCTAAACTATTTAAGGTTCAATACGGCTATATAGATATATACACATAAATATGATTTTTCTAAATATATCTATTTGCTTTTATTATGTTTATTAAAGTAATACCTACATTATTCCATTTCCTCAGAAAGATGACTCGTCAGACTAATAGGAATGGAGCAAATTCCGGCTCGACCTCAAACACCACCGAAGCCAATGAAATGTTAGGACTGCTTAGTAAGATGGTCGACGCGCAACAACACAGGCCGAAGCCTTTCGAGCAGGAGTGATGGCGGCCTTGGATCGTGTGGCAGAACCGAGGGACCAGCGTCCTGGAGGGATATCTGATTTCAGACGCCTTCATCCATCTACCTTCTCAGGAACAGTAGGAGCCTTGGAAGTTGAACAGTGGCTCATGTAGATGGAAGACTTATTAAAAGCTGCTAGGATTCCAGATGCTGACAAAGTGAGTGTCGTCAAAATTCAATTGACGAATATAGCAAGGACTTGGTGGCAATCAGAGGAGAACAGACTATCCCAACCAATCTCATGGGATGCTTTCACAACGAGTTTCCTTGCAAGGTTCTTTTCTGTAGTAGCCAGGAGGGAAATGGAGCATCAATTCATTAACTTGAGGCAGGCAGGAATGACAGTAGAAGAGTATACATCAGAGTTTGTTCGTCTGAGTCGATTTGCGCCATACATGGTATCAGATGAGGCAGATCGTGCTCATCGCTTCCAACAGGGATTGAGAATAGATATCCAGAAGTATTTAGTAAGCTCCAGAATGGAGACCTATGCTGAAGTTATTAATGCAGCTCGAGATATAGAGCAAGTGATAAATAAGGAAAGGAGGGTTCAGTCTTCTGCACCCAAGAGGTCGGCCAGTCAAATGTTGGAGGGAACTTCATCTAGGAATACTGAGAAGTGTCTGGTCATTTCTTCGCAACAGAGGGTTACTTGTACACATTGCCAGAAGCTAGGACACACTATCAATGAGTGTTGGTACGCTAACAACTTATGTCTAGCATGTGGATCAAGTGAACAAAAGATCGGGGATTGTCCACGAAGGAGAAACATGGGGCCAACGCCTCGCCTTCCAGTATTTCAACAACAACAACAGTCACAAAAGGACCAGAATGGCAATCAGAATAGGTGACCACTTCCACCTCAGAATAGAGTTTATGAGCAGGCTAAGAAGAATAAGACAGTGGACATGGGACGCGGACAGGCATATAACCTAACCGCAGATCAAGCAGAGAAGTCAGATGACATGGTAGCATGTATGATACTAGTCAATCATATACCTGCATCAGTTTTATTTGACTCAGGAGAATCACATTGCTTTATTTCTTCTAAATTTGTGACACTACATGCCATACCTTATGAGAACCTGAACACTAGATGGAAGATAAGTACGGGTAACGGGGGGATTGTTTCTACTCAAATGTGTAGACAGTGTCCTGTAGTAATTTGTAGAAGGGAATTTTACACTAATTTCCTAATTATTGACACTCACGGATTTGACGTGATATTGGGAATGGATTGGTTAAGTATCTTTCATGCAATTATTGACTGCCGGAGGAGAAGAGTTGTCTTCAGGATACCGAATCACCCAGAGTTCGAGTTCATCGGGGGCAGCAGCACCAAGGAACCTGCAGAATTTAGAGCTCGATCTACGGAGGGAGTCGTAATCCAAATGGATGCCATACCAACTGATATCCCAGTGGTGTCAGAGTTTTTGGACATCTTCGAGGATTTCTCAGGATTACCACCAGACAGGGCAGTGGAGTTCACTATCGAACTTCTTCCTGCACCACACCAATCTCCCTAGCACCATATCGAATGGGTCCAGCAGAGCTAAAAGAAGTGAAGATGCAATTAGACGAGTTGGAAGCTAAAGGTTTCATTAGACCAAGTACTTCCCCTTGGGGTGCACCAGTACTTTTGACTGGAAAGAAAGAAGGAGGCAAAAGATTATGTATTGATTATAGGGGATTAAATAGGGTCACTATCAAAAATCGATACCCACTACCGAGGATTGATGACTTGTTCGATCAGCTTGGTGGTGCTAGAGTATTTTCCAAGTTGGATCTTAAGTCTGGGTATCACCAAGTGAAAGTGAAGGAGTCAGATATTCCTAAAACAACATTCCGGACTCGATATGGGCATTTTGAATTCTTAGTCATGCCATTCGGAGTGACGAATGCACCTGCAATTTTTATGAACTTAATGAATCGAATTTTCCTTCCATATTTGGATAAATTCGTTGTGGTGTTCATAGATGACATATTAGTGTATTCAAGGACCGAAGAGGATCACACTAAGCATTTAAGGATAGTTTTGGAGACACTAAGGAAGACATTCGAGAGCGTTTTCCACACTTATTTGAGTAAAAGTATAACTCCTCTACATCATTTGAGTTTAAAGAAATTTCGAGGACGAAATTTCTTCTTAAGGGGGGTAGAATGTAACGACCACTTTTCTATTATTGCATTTAATTCAGTTCTAAAAAAATAATAATAATAAAATAAATTAAAATAAATTAAAATCTGGAAAAATAAATAAATAAAGGGGGGGTTTGTTTTCTATTATGATAAGGATATAAAAGTGGTTGAGATCAAAACAAATTCATTGATTATCTTTATCCAAAAATTTATTATTTAAATCTTAACCAAACAAGATTATACCTCAGCAACAAGATTATATCTCAACCAAACAAGATTATATCTCAACAACAAAATTATATTTCAACCAACAAGATTATATCTCAACAAAAATAAAATAAGGTCCTTTCCTCTTCTCTGGAATGCAGAAAATTTCAGAACGTACGGGAAGGAGAGAGAAAGAAAGTAAGGAAAGGAAAAGGGAGGAAAGAAGAGATTCGGCTAAGGTGAGTTCTTTTACTTACTTTAACATGCTACATCTATTTTTTTATATCTTCTGTTTTATTCAATTATGGGTTTAATCTTGGATAGATAATCCTTAGCACCAATGTTTTGATAATCCTTAGCACCAATGTTTTATACACAACGAATTGCAGAGTACAGTAGCTTAGTTTCCCTTATAATGTTTAAAAATAGGAGTTGTGTTATATATATTTTATATCCAATATTCACCTGAGTTTGGCCAAATATATGGAAACAAATTTTTCACACTGCAAGGTAGTATTGAGGGGATGCTATCATTGTCAATTTCACTGTCTTTCATTTTTTTTTCTTATAAATTGATTTCCTACTATTATGTTTTTTCTCAATTATAAAACATTACCTTCTGTAACATCACTGTCCAGCAACAAAAAAAAAAATAAAAAAAATGATGAGGTCCTAATTATGTTTCGTGCATGCAAAGTTCACGCATGCATGTTGTGGTCTTTGGGTTGTTAAACACTAGAAGAGAATTCCATAAGTGGATAATTTGTGGGAAAAAGAAATTGAAAGAGGCTGCCTGCTTGTAAAGTACATAAACTGAATATAGGGGAAAATAAATAAATAAATAAAATAATCTTATATTGATTTTCCAATTTCAGTCAATAAGTATTTTTGCATATAGAACCTGAAGATGTTTATATTTCTGAACAAAATAAATATTTTTTTTATCATCCATGCCAACGATTCCTTAGTTATTGATAAATGTGCACTGTAGCCTTTCAGAATTGTTGCAATTATCTTTGAAGCTCAAAAAATTTGCAGAGCGAACATTTTGATTTTTTCTTGTCCCAGTTCAAGTTTATTGGCAAAACCGTATTTGGCTTGTTTCAGCGGAAGGATATTATTATGATTCAGAAATTTTGTTTTGATACTTTAAAGATATAGGTACTTACTAGAATCATGAGTATTTGAAACATATTTACTTGAAGAATTTTATATAAGTATGTATATAAAACAACGATACATACTTTGGATCTTCTGCAACTGCTTCTTCTTCTTTTCCTGTTTCTGCTTCTTCTTCTTTACCTGCTTCTGCTACTGCTTCTTCTTCTTTTCCTGTTTCTGCTTCTGCTTCTTCTTCTTCTTTTCCTGCTTCTGCTACTGCTTCTTCTTCTTTTCCTGTTTCTGCTTCTTCTTCTTCTTTTCCTGCTTCTGCTACTGCTTCTTCTTCTTTTCCTGTTTCAGCTTCTTCTTCTTCTATTCCTGCCTCTGCTACTGCTTCTTCTTCTTCTTCTCCTTCTTCTTCTCTTTTTGCTTCTGCATCTGCTGCTGCTTCTTCTTCTTCTTCTCCTTCTTCTTTTTTCTACTTCTGCATCTGCCGCGGCTTCTTCTTCTTTTTCTGTTTTTACTACTGCTGCTTCTTTTTCTCCTTTCTCTGTTTGGTTATAGTGCAGGAACCTTTAGTAAGTTCTAAATGCGCACATAATTACTAGTGAGCATCATTTTCCCCTATGTTGTAATTCACCTTAACTATATAATATTGGGTGCGCATCCAGAACTAACTCAACATTGCAGGAACTTTATGAAATTCTAAATACACACATATTTCACTAGTGAGCACATTTCTCCTATGTTGTAAATCACTTTACTAAACAGTATGAGGTGCACATGTAGAACTACTTGCAACTTGCAGGATAACTTTGGGAAATTCTAAATGTGCACATATGTTACCAGTGAGCACCATTGCCCCTATGCTGTAAATCACTCTAATATATAGTATGTGGTGTGCATTTAGAATTTCTGCTTCTTCTTCTTCTTCTTCTTCTTCTTCTTTTTTCTGTTTGGGGAAAATTCTAATGGCGCATTCCAATGTACTCTTAGGCGCACATTTGAAACTTTGCTAAGTGAACCCCTTTTGAAATGGAATAATCTCTTCCAGCTATTTAAGACTCAGGTCTCTCTCTGACTGAAACCTAATGCCCGAACTAGGCCCTATTCTTAGTAAGCAACCGCTGCACCTATTCAAAAGCATTTGAATTAATTCTACATTTGAAAATGATTACGGATGATTTTAAAATTTTATTTTAGTGACCTACATCTAAATTGAATATTTCATGCTCTAGCAAAAGAAAGAGGAAAATGAATATTGAAAATAAAATCTGAAAAGATACCGAAAATTATGGGATTGGTGATAGATCATTAACTATTGCATTGTACATTATTCTTTATTATTATTATTGTTGCCATAGAATACTGAAATTTAATGATAATCACCAATCCATTAAACTAAACTGAATAACTTACACTAAAATTGTCATACATTGGGATTTGGGAAAAATTTAGGTTCATATGAATTAGATGGCTGGACGTAACTGTGCCACTGTTTCTCATTTTGGGAGGATCGGGATAGGCTCCGATCGTCACTGCTCCACTGTTTCCCATTTTGGGAGGATCGGGATAGGTTCCGATCAAAATTACTGTTCCGTTTTCCCGGGGGTAGACGGAGATGCGTCAGACCAGCTATATTCATATTTTCTTGAATTTTCAAATACCATAATTAATAGACATCAACTAAAAATAATAATGATAATAACTTCTACCTTTTATTTGCATGTCTGTCCATAATATTGAATTATTATTGTTATTTGTTATGTTTACTATTTAATATTAGATCACTTTACTGACGATCCTGGTTATGCATGACCAGATACAGATATTTATCAAGAAGTAGATCCACCAGAAACAGAATAAGATGTGGCATATTTTAAGGAACAGGCAGATCTACAGGAGTGATGAAATTTTCAGTTAATTACTTTCATTTTAGAAAACTGTAATAAGTGCATATGGTACTTCATTTAGTTTTATGTGAGACAGCTCTTTTATTCAGAAATAATATATTTGTAGTGACATATTGCTGAATTTATTTAGAGGAAGTTTGTTATCACTTTGATTTTAAAAAAAAATTATCATTTATTTCTGTATGTTATTCATATTAAATTGCGTTGCAACTGTAATGTTTTGTTTTGAGGCTTGTCGAGTTGTCATTCGACGCCGAACATTTCAGCTTTCCACACTACGGAAAGTGGGGCGTTACAATATATATATATATATATATATATATATATATATATATATATATATATATACATATACATATATAATATATATATATATGTATATATATATATATGTATATATACATATATATATATATATATATATATGTATATATACATATATATATATATGTATATATACATATATATACATATATATACATATATATACATATATATATATATATATATATATATATATATATATATATATATATATATATATATATATATATATACATACATATATATGTATATACATATATATCTATATATATATATATATATATATATATATATATATATATATATATATATATATATATATATACATATACATATATATATATATATATATACATATATACCTATATACGTATATATATATATATATATATATATATATATATATATATATATATATATATATATATATATATATATATATATATATATATATATATATATATATATATATATATATATATATACGTATATATATATATACATATACATATACATATATATATACATATATATATATATATATATATATATATATATATATATATATATATATATATATATATATATATATATATATATATATATATATATATATATATGTATATATATGTATATATATATATATATATATGTATATATATGTATATATATATATATATATATATATATATATATATATATATATATATATATGTATATATATATATATATATATATATATATATATATATATATATATATATATATATATATATATATATATTTATATATGTATGTATGTATGTATATATATATATATAGACATATATATATATATATATATATATATATATATATATATATATATATATATATATATATATATATATATATATATATATATATATATATATATACAGATATATACATATATATGTATATAGGTATATACATATATATGTATATATAGACATATATATGTATGTATATATATATATGTTTATGTATATATATATATTATATATATATGTATATATATGTAAATGTATATATATATATATATATATATATATATATATATATATATATATATATATATATATATATATATATATATATATATATATATATATATATATATATATATATATATATATATATATATATATATATATATATATATATATATATATATATATATATATATATATATATATATATGGGATTACTGTAGGTGAGCCGCTAGTTGAGGAAATGTTTATTAATAATTATTATCTCTACCTCCTTAACTTTTTTTGGATTAAATTTTATAAATTTTAGAGTTCATTTACCCTTTCATTAAGTGCATACAAAATTTATTATTCATTGAAAACCGTTAAATTTGTGTTAACTTGATGGAGGACCCAATCAAAACTAAAACCCAAGAAATTGGGTATGAGTGAAATCTAGGGGTCGAGATCATAATTCGAAAGAAATTTTTATAAAAAGATTATTGGAGATAGTGAAATGAACATATCTCAGGTAACTTGCGTGAACTATCAGCTCATTTCCATTTCTCTCTCTCTCTCTCTCTCTCTCTTTATATATATATATATATATAGACACACACATGTTTTGTTTCTATCCTCATTCTAATTTTGATTTCTCTCTGCAATATGTTACAACTCATTGAATTACATGGAAATTAACTTGATTTTAGGCTAAAGTATAAAAAACTATATAAAATATCATATTTTCTAAAAAGTCCATGAACTATTTTATGTTATGTAGACCACTACGAGCTTTCTAATTTTATAGAAATCCCAAACTGGTGTTAGCGGAAAGATTAATGGTCCATCAAAAATGCAGTAAATAACTCTAATCTTTTTAAATACCCACATCCTGTTGTAATATATTCAACTCAAAAACTGTATTTGAAATTTTTGGAGAGTGGATATTGAAGCATAATGTTTGGGGTTTCCAAGAAATTTGAAATACCAAGGGGTTTATATAACATAAAATTGTTTACGGGAGTTTCTGTGAAAAATGTGATATTTTGTGAGGATTTCCTCTCCTTTAGCCTATATTTTGCTTAAATATAAATGCATTGAAACACTCAAAATTACGCGCCACATGAAGTTGCATATGACCATGACTTTTCAGGCTAGCCTCAGAGAATGGAATGTCAGTGCATGATAGATTCTTAGCCGATCATGCTTCTTGTTTGCAGTGCAAACAAATGTCTCTACGTACTTGAAATCATTATTGAAGTTGATAGAGTACTCTTAAACGCATGAGCCATATGTTTCTAGCTGACAAATCTCCACTGAAGTGTGTAATGCCAGATTAATGCCTTGGCTCAGCTCGATCTTGCACTCAATGCATGGGAATGAGTCTGCTAGGTGGTTAACAACGACTGGTATACAAAAGTAAAAAAAGGATCGTTGCGGGGTTGGTGATCTTGTGTCACTCACATGACTCTTAAGTCAGATCTCTGGGAAACAAATGAGATAGAAAGTTAGGGGTTTATCTCATGCCAAGGGTTTGAGATTGGAGTTATTGTGTTACTGGGACTTGATGAGCATAGATATTTATACATGGCAAGTATAACTTTAGATAGTCATGATCATGCTATAGGATTTGTCATAGGAGGGGCTTATTTTCCTTCTTTAGGCCTTTGCTTGGTTGATAATCTATTTTGTTTGGGCACATGTCTCCATCTTAGAGAGCACATAGAGTTTGAATATTCCAAAATTATTATAATCGCTAGCGCTAACTGTCGTTATAGCCTCGTGATTGGGTCTCATGAGAGAGGATGATAAAAGTTTCCTTTAAGACGATATGAGTAGCTTACACTTTCTGGGTTTAGAAGAATGGTTCAACCTTGACTCGTCATCATAAATTCTGAGATGTGATGAATGTGCAATGCTCATGTCTTTTACCTCCATTAGTTTTTCTCTTGGCAGGTCACGTGCCAAGGAGGTTGCACGGCCCTCTTCTACCACCTTTAAGGATGACTCATGTCTCAAGGATGCTGAGATTCATTAGCTGATAATGTTACAATATGTGTTTCTAACCAGCATAAGGAGCTCGTACGTGATCTAGATGTGGCTTTTATTCCTAATTGTGTTCAAGAACTTTTGGGCTTGTACCTATTAGATCCACTTGACCTATCTCTGGTGGACACACACATCAAGTTGAATCCTGTGCAAACTCAATTAAGTTTATGACGCTCCAAATTATATCCCAAAAGTCCCTTATTCCATTTTTGTGTAAGTCATTGCTTGTAGGTACTCAAAAAGTGGGTACACGAGACCTTTCTTAACAAAAAACTATGCAATCAGAGTAATAGAAGTATGAAGAATTTACCTCATTATAATTCAAAGATGTTACATAACATTACTTAATACAATTCCTGAAAAGATTAAAACATGTATGATTACAAGAATGTTTTACCTTGCATAGGATATGATATAGGAAAAGTGCAATTCAATTTAAAAAAAGATCGACAAGGTTATGCCAGATACAGTGGCTACAAGATTAAGACATAGTTATAGTAAAAGAAAAAGTATTCAATAGTCTACTGGAGTCTCCTTTCTCTTGAAAGTAAAGATCATTGGTGGGTGAGTTATCCTTAAAATCTTTAACATCTGGGTGTGTGGAGGTATTCCTAGAGCTACATCTGGTACAAAAAAAAATGAATCGAGCACGTAAATGAAATTAATAATACAGTAAAAATAGTAAAGTATATAATATATATGGAAAAAAAATAAAAAATCCATGAATCACCAGAAAAATATAGGTGTTAATCATGATAAGCAGAACCAATAACACTCAAGAATAATAGTGTGAATTATATATCAGTTGTTTTAATAAATTTTACTTAGCAAACAACATGATCATAATACTATTAACTCATGATGTTAAGTAAGAATACAATTAAGAAGGAACCATAATAATGAGTTTTAGAATATTTATTTAGCTACTTTATGTATTTATAGTTCGTGTTGGAGGGAAAAATTTTGAAGGTCAATAGCTTCGCAGCTAGTTGAACACAAGACTTTTTCTTAGCCTCACGTCGGCCAGAAGCATAGCTTCGCGTTGTAAGTAAAATATGAAGCTAAGTCATTAGCTTCGTATCCAGAGCACTTAACTTGGCATGTATCGGAATCTGTAATTGATTCTGATTGAGATTTGGAATCATCCGATATCTGAATTGAGTTCAACCAGAATACAAACTCAAGAGATTTAAGTCAAAATTAAATATTCGATCAGAATCCTTGATGAATATAAAGACATTCCATCTCTATCTCTAAGGAAATTTTGATAACCAACTAAAGTCTATAAATAGCCTTTATGAGGAGACTTTAGAGGATCTTTTGGCAATTCAAGTTATGTGCGAGAGTCTTGAAGCCTTTGATCAGCAGAGAGAAAGCTAGGGCTGACCTTTTTCTTCATCAAAGAGAGATCTTCACGTCTGATCGTCAACAAGTTCTACTAATTATATCTCATCGCCACATTAGAACCAACTTTTTATTATAAAAGAGAGTGATAATATAAAAATCCTCTTGTTTTTCTTTTCATTTGTTCATTTTTCATTGTAATTTTGCAAATCATTGTAATCAATGGAAAAAGTAAGAATTTTGCGAAAAACAAACTGGCAAGTACAGTGGGAGACGTCTCTTTCACTGAATAAGAGATTGTGGCATAATCAGACGAGAAGAAGATCAGATCGGTCATAGATATGCTCGTCATTGAGATCGATTAGCAAAAATACGAGGATTATCTCTCCTCTGGGTTGCCGACCGCAATGAGGTGCTACCATCACGCGATCTCTAGATCCCGTGAATCGGGTACAGAGGAATTCTCCGTTAATTGAGGAACCTTTGAGTCCGTGCCATAGAGCCAACTGATAAGTATCATATTATGCATTTTTCACCCATATTTTATCTATTTTTGTATATAAATAATTTCTACTCGGGTATATTTAGTGTGTTTTTATAGGTAACAAAGGTTTCGCAAGGAAAAGAAGAAGAAGATGCAAATTTATCAAGAATTAGAGTAAAGAAAGTTAACTAAGGCGAACACCGACACTCAAGTGCAGCAGCAACTTCAAGAGCATTTTCTGTGAAGATAAAGCTAGAACTGGAAAATTTCATGTAGGAAACATTTATAGAGCTCTGAATTATCTTTGAAACGAGTCCAAGAACAGTTTAATCCGAGTTCAAAAAAAAAATTAAAAAAAATATTTCAAAATCAAACTGATTGCTATCATTGTCGTGATCCATATCATAATTATTATCAATGTCCATAGATAGGAAGTTCGCTAGAACTAGGTCATAATCAAATTCACAACACATATAATGAGCCTACGAGCGCTTCTTATACACGATGAATAATTCTAATTATGCATATAATCAAGAGTCATACCAAGAGAGTCCTCCATCTGATCATTTCTTTATGGGCTATTCATCTTTTTGTTCTACATTTAATCATGAACAAGATATTCAATTGAACATGTTAGATGAAAAATTAAAAAGATTAGAAACAAAATATGCATGTCATGAGAATTTAGCTACAACCACTTCATATCTGTCATCAAATATATATACGGATCCATCTTATCCACCTTCAAATTTCACTTATGATCTCGAGATGCAATCATTTGAGAAAAATAAGGAAAATTACGATAATGAGTCTGAGGAACGAAGACATAGAATAGAGGAAAATATAGAAGCTTTGCTAAAATCTCCTCTCAAAAATCATGCTCTCAAATTGAATCTTGTATGGAAGATCTTCTCAATGCGATTTCTCAAACTAAAATTTTTGGAGATCAACCATCTAATAGTTTAAACATATCTTACTCTAACGAGCAACCACTTTAGTCATCTTTTGAAGAAGATATAATTCAAAATGGGTTAAATAATTTTGTGCATGATGAGTCTATAATTCAACATTGTGATCAACCTATTCTAGACCATTGTGACAATAATTATGAAGAAATTAGTGATAAAGAAAATATTTTGCTTGATGATTTACCTCATGGTGAGCTTACTAGTGACACATTATCATTTGATTCTTTTGATAAAAATTGTGAAGAAATTTGTGAAGAAGAATTTTTATCCCTATATAATAACTTGACTAATGATAAGTCCACTAGTATGCCATTTTCTTTTGCGAATTTTGATGACAGGATTGAAGAAAATTTGCATAACAAGCCTATAATGCTTGAAGATTGGAAGGAACTACAAAAAGAAGAGATTATGGTACCTAATGATTTAGAAGGACGATCCAAAATCGAGCTCATGATTCCGCTACATCAAAGTGAGTATGTTATTTCACAAGTTGATACCAAAATACTTACTGCTATGAAAGATACTCGTGGGTCAAATATCGATGATAAAGGTACGATTTCCAACTTCAAAATTTTATTACTGAATAAAAAAAAAGAAAAGTAGAAATAAATTGAGAAAAATCAAAAACAAGATGGAGAGATTAAATACAAAATCGACAAAAGGCTAAGTTCATCCATATCAAAACATAAAAGGACACACTATGAGAGTGGAAAGCGATCAAGAGGTCGTAATCGGTTTGAATTTTCTAGTAAATGTATAATATGTATATCATAGTTTTCATATTTATTTTACCACACTTGGTTTGTATATGAGGGCATATACAAGTTTAGGTGTGGGGGAGTAGTTTTTAAGAGATTTTTTATTTTTAGGATTTTTAGGATTTTATTTTTAGATTTTTTGGGTTTCTTTATTTTACACTTTTGGTAGTTTTTAGGGTAACTAACTGAAAAAAAATTTAAAAAAAATAAAAAAAATATAAAAAATCAATAAAAAATAAAATTAATAACAAATTTATGTATTTTTATCAATAGATCAACCTAATTACAAATAAAGGAACAAATTTAGATTTGAAATTGGATAGGAGAGTAGATTGGATGATACACTTTGAATTTTATGAAAAAGATTAAAATATGAAAATAAATACCGCCAACAGTAGTTTTGAGACAAGTATATATATCTATTTTTTACTTCACAATAGTTTATTAGGGTAAGGAAAAAGATGATAACGATTGAGTAAGTCTTCTCTCTCTAAAAAAAGAAAAAAAAGTGAGAATAAAATAATGGGGTGAGCCTAAAACAATAGCATCGAGAGTGATAAAATAATGGGGTGCGCCTGGTATTAACGCAATAGCCTCAAGAGTGAAAAAAAAGAGTATGATCGGAGTAATCGGATACTTTGCGCCTAAGTAAGCGTAAATATTCGCATGAAAGGTGAAATATTCTAAAAAAAAGAAAAAGAAAAGAGTATGAACTGAGTAATCGGGTATGTTGCGCCTAAGCAAGTGTGAATATTCGCATGAAAGGTGAAATATTTTTAAAAAAAAGAGAAAAAAAAGAAAAAAAATTATTATAAGAGAGGAGATGAATCATGAGTTAGAGTTGGAGTCCAAAATCGAAGTAGACTATCACACGTGCACGTAGATGTATAGGAGCCAATGGATTATCTGTCAGTGGGTATTGAAAGATAGGATTTAAATTTTTGATTAAAATAATAAGTGTATCTGATATGACGCTCGATTTGAAAATTGATAATCTAAATGCGTCCTTGAGTTTGTATATTAGTGAGATTAATTGATGAAAATATTATAAAAAAAATTCTTTCTTTTGTATAAAGTTTTTATTTTTCTTGATATTCGGTTATCCTTATTTTTCTTTTCTTTATTTCTTAATCTATTTTCTTCTTGAATTTTGTGGGTATATTTACTGCAAACCCTCCCGAGACACAACTCGTAGGGTAACCTAGGGGTTTAAAAGCTTGTTACACGTGCTAAGTGCAATCGCGATTCCTGCGAAAGTGAGTTAGGATTTTTATTTTTCTTTTTAGGTTTAGATTTTGCTCGAGGACTAGCAAAAGATGACCATATTATGCAAAAAGGACTAGCAAAAGTGTGGGGGTGTGATAAGTATCATATTATGCATTTTTCCTCCCATATTTTATCTATTTTTGTATATAAATAATTGCTACTCGGGTATATTTAGTGTGTTATTATAGGTAACAAAGGTTTCGCAAGGAAAAGAGGATGAAGATGCAAATTTATCAAGAATGTGAGTAAAGAAAGTTAATTAAGGTAAAAACCGACACTCAAGTGCAACGGCAACTTCAAGAGTATTTTCGGTGAAGATAAAACTAGAACTGGAAAATTTCATGTAGAAAACATTTATAGAGCTCAGAATTATCTTCGAAACGAATCTAAGAACAGTTTAATCTAAGTTCATATACAAAATTTATGACCATTTTACTGAAGCACTACAGAGTGAAAAATCCGATCCAGCGGGCTACGAGTTTGTTGAACTTAATTTCGGATTTTGGACCCGAAAATTAGTATTTTATGCCATCTAATCTCAACCATTGGTTTCTAATACCTATGGATTGAATTAAGATTATATATCTTGAGATTAGTTTGTGATGGATTAGAATTATATCTTTTGTATTGAGTTTGAGTAGGAGTATAATTGTATTTGGGTTATAAATACCCCATGAATTCATGTAAATTGGGGAGAGTTTTTTAGGTGTAATTTTAGAATAATTTTTATTAATAAAATCAGGGTTTTGCTGAAGGGGTGGCGGCCACAATACCGTACTCCAGAGGTAAGCCATTGCTTTCTAATCTTTATTTGCTTTTTAGATAGATTTAAATCCTTTCTAGCATAGATTTATTTGCTTTCTAGATCAAATTTAATTGCTTTCTAGAATCATGAGTAGCTAATTGTTTAGCCCTAGAATGTAGATGAAACTAGAATCCACCATGTAATTGCTCTCTAGTATTTTCTTTTTAAATAAAATTAATCAAGATATTATTTTTCTATAAAAAGATTAAAATACAAGAACTCGAAGATTAAGACTTTGATAGGTTATACTTGAATTAGGTTTCTTGATAGCCTATACTTAGTTAGGGTTTGGGGTTATTGA
The DNA here is from genome assembly GCA_036321105.1 of Dracaena cambodiana. NCBI lineage: Eukaryota > Viridiplantae > Streptophyta > Magnoliopsida > Asparagales > Asparagaceae > Dracaena > Dracaena cambodiana. The sequence goes on from JAYEPQ010000011.1 coordinate 40,782,657, forward strand.
TTTTATCTTTTTAATTGAATTATCTAAAGATTTAGTTTGTCTTTATGAAAAGTAGTATTTTTGATGAGTTATACTTGCACACCACTTGATAGCTCATACTTAGGGCACTTTAAATAAAGATTAAACTAAAAGATTACCTTTTTATGTAAGAAGAAAATAATAGAAGTAAGAATATGGTTGGAAACTAGTGGATTCTAGATCCTAAACTAATTAGAATAACTCTCATCTTCAACCTAGAATTTTTGGTTAGTCCGATAGAACTATAGAAAAAATAAGAATCGCAAAAATACCTTAGATCTCTATGGGACGACCTGTACAGCGCAATACCGACACTGTGCGCTTGCAGTTAAATTATCACATCACCAACGTACGAATGGAAACCCCTAGGGGAGGGTCCTGTTCTTCCTGCCGAAGAGAGACAGAAGACTGGTTTCACAAGAATGCAGCTTCGCAATTGAAATCGTCGAGCAAGACGAAGAGCCTCAAAGCCCGCATAAAACGTGAGGCAGGAGCACAAGCAGAATGCGAGGCTATCTGTTTACCTCGTGAACTGGCTTGCATAAATCGCAAGACCAGTGGAAATTGCCTAAAACGTGAAGCTAACTACAAGCCAGTGTGATGAAAACTCTCCACGCGAGGCTAAGTGTGAACTTAAACTTAGACATGGAACTAGTAAAGTTGCCAAAACTCACGTAAAACACGAAGCTAATCACAAGGCAGTGTGTGATGAAAACTCTCCACACGAGGCTAAGTGTGACCTTGAACATGGACATGGAACTGGCAAAGTTTCCAAAACTCACGTAAAACGCAAAGTTAATTCCAAAGATAAGCCAGCATGTGAAGAAAGCTCTCTCCGCAAGGCTATCGAACTTGGACAAAAACTTGATGCTAGCGTAAATCACGAAGCTATTGAAACTTGCATAAAATGCAAGGTTAAGCCAGTGTGTGTGGATACTCACCCGCACGAGGCTAAATAATCACTAGAAGTTAAATTTCTTCAGAAATGCCAAGCCAGCATAAAACGCAAGGTTAGTATAAAATGAGAAGCTACATCCTAGCCTCATGTGAGAGCATAAAATGCGAAGCTAACTACCAGCTCCCCGTAAAACAACCAAAATACAGATTGCAGACTAATGAACAAAGTGTTGAACATCTGACAGAATAGCAGCTCGATACTATTACTCCTAAAGAGTCTCAGAAGGTATCCAGACTTCCCCAGCAGCTAGGTGGGCCCCTTACCAAGAACACAACTGAAAATTCCCCTTTCACCAAAGTCCTTGATCTAAGAGAGTTCTTGACAAGTAAAAGGAAGGCAACCCAATCGCACTCTACATGTCAATGCGAGTAGTTAATTTCAGCTGTATTAAATAACTGCTGTTGTAATAAACAAAGAGTGCCTATATTTGATAGAATAATTGAGCCATATCAAGGTGCTCCAAAGAAGAGAAGGGGTAATCTGAAACATAGAATTAACAAGAAAAGAGAATTAAGGGCAGTGACCTCAAATATGGTAGGCAAAGGCAAGAAGGTTCTAGAGAAAGAACAAAACTCAGACACGGAGGACGAAAAACCTCACCATTTTACCCGACTCAAGATAGGTGGCACTGCTCTCCAAAATTATGAGAAACTCGCCAGAGGATCTAACGATGATGATAATGACCATTCGGCCATAGTGTCGCCATGGTCATATGCTTCCTCTCGACCAAGGAAATCAATGTCGTACGTAGTGGATAGGTCCAATGACATAGATCAAAGGATGGAATTCCATGAGCAATTAATCTAGGAGCAGTAAAAGACTATCGACGAACTCAACATTATGCTCATGAAGATAATCGAAAATACACAAAAAATAGTAGAAAACAAGACCAAAACTTCTTCTTCAGAACAACCCAAAACAAATGAAGATAATGAAAAACCAAATGATGAAGAGAAAGCTTATTTCGAGAATGAAGAAGACTCTAAATTCTTCTTTGTTAACTCTTATGCAGAGAAGATGGAGAAGCTCCAGAGCCAACTAGCATTAATGCAAAAAAAGGAATTGAAGACGGCGGGAGTTTCGAGACCTTACCCACTGGAGTGGAATTTCGCCTCTTTTCTTGAAAAATATAAACCCTTCAAGTTTGAATCATATGACAGAATGGCTAAGTCAGCACTTGTATTATTTCTTGTCGCAAGCCGATCATTTGATGGGAAAATGCCCCCATAATGACCAAGGTATTTGTGAGTACCTTGTGAGGGCCTATTTTTATATGGTTTATACAGTTGCCCCTCGGGCCCATCAATATCTAGTATGATGTGGAAAAGCAGTTTTTGGCTCGTTTCTTTCAGGATGATACTGAGATATCAGTCCATTCTCTTCTTGCAACAAAAGAAGAAGAAGAAGAGACGATCAAGAGTTTCATAGAACACTTCCGGAAAAAATCAGTGCAATGTAGACATGGTATGACCTAGGAAACCCTGGTAGAAACTTATAAATATAACTTCAAGACTTACGTGCTGATAAAAATGGGAGTTGTTGAGTCTAAAACTTGGAAAGACCTGTTAAAGTAGGGAGAACAGACGAAAGATATAATTTGCCAAATAGAATATATCATACTACGAGGAACTCTGCAAATAATAGGCCATATCCACATAATTATAAAAATAAAGGGAAGGCTGTGATGGCGTCATATGCAAATCTGAATTCGAGACCCCAAAATCAGAGAGGTGCGGGGCCAAACAGGCCCCGACTTGACAGGACATACTCATTCAAGACATAATAGATTGGTACTCTATTTCACCACCTCAATAAAAAGGGCAGACTGAACCTTCCAGAAAATTGAAAGGCAGAGGATACATGAAAGACTAATGATTCTAATTATTGCTTGTTCCATCAGAACATTGGGCATCCAACTAAAGATTGTTACTCTCTCAAGAATCAAATCCAAGTATTGATAGAAGCTGGTGTCCTCCAGGTTAAAGAACAAAAGAAGGTTTTTGCGAATATGGCAACTCTAATCATTGAAACCAATAAGTTTCCTACCGGAGTAACCCCTATACCAATAAGGAAGCTGATATTAATCAAGCATGATCCACATAATTTAAAGTAGAAAGGACTCTCCTCGGTTACTACCAAAAAAGAAGAAATCCTGGGGGTAAATCTAGACTTGTTGAAAGACGAACAATCGACTTTCTCAGCCAATTCAAGAAAAATCAGGAGAAATACTCGATCGATACTAGCACAGTAGATATTGAACCTGCCAGGGTCCTTGCCGAGCACGGGTAGTCGGCATTGGCAAGCGTACTCCCCAGGTACTCTCCAAACCCCGTTGTAACCGAGTCGTCCTTATTCGCTAGCAGCCGGATTGGACAGGGAGTACTGAAGATGTTAACGGTGATAAGTATCATGTTGCTTCTGCTACACTTGCTAGCCATTGGAATGGCAAATTGAGTACTAAAAATAAAAAATCTCAAAAAAACCAAAAAAAACAAAAAAATACAAAAAAAAGAAAGAGAGAGGAAAAAAAAGGTAAAAGTAAGTAAATATATAATAATTTTGCTGCCCAGTATTGATATGGCAATGGGAAGAGAAATTAAAAACTTCTCGCCAACACTATCGTACTGGGGGGTAAAGTACGACAATTAATGACCCAAAACATCAAAAGCTAAGAGGAGAGAACATCAAATCCTTGACAACCTATCATGTTAGGGGATAAAAAATGAACAACCCATAGTCACAAAGGCAAAGGGTGGAGGATATCAAATTCTCGACAACCTATCAAGCTAGAGGATAAAGCATAAACTGCCTAATGCGGCTAAAGTAACGGGAAGAGGAAATCATATCCTTGACAACCTATCATGCTAAGGTAAAAGCATGAACTGTCCAATACTGCTAAAGCAAAGGGAAGAGAGGATATTCTCGCTAACCTATCATGGTTGGAATTAAAGCATGAACAACCCATAGCCACAACGGTAAAGGGGGAGTGGAAATCAAATTTTCGACAACTATCATGCTGAGGTAAAAAGTATGAACTGCCCAATGCTATTAAAGCAAAGAGAAGAGAACAAGTTTCTCTCCAATCCTATCATACTGGGGGTAAGAGTATAAAATTAACTGCCCGAAGCCACCAAGGTTAAGAGAAGAGAAAGTGTTTAGCTTTCAAGCCTAAGTAAATCCTCGATATCTCATCATACTGAGGGAAATAGTATGGTTAGCCAAACGCAAACGGTGATTGGTAAAGCCACGCCAAATCCGTTTATAGCTGGGGTTGATAAAAATCTCATGACAAACTTGTCATAATAAAACCATAACCACTAAGGCAAAGGGGAGAGAAAATTAAATCCTCAGCAACCTATCATAATAGGGGAAAAGCATGAACCACCCAATGTTGTTAAAGCGGCAGAAAGAGGTGATCAAGTTCCTCACCAACCCTATAATACTAGGGGTAAAAGTATGAGATCAATTTCCTCAAAGCTCCAAAGGCAAAAGAAAGAGGAAACGTGACGCAGGACGGAGGCAAAATTAGGGTTAGGGTTTTGAAAATTAGGTTTTTTTTGGATGAATTGGGAAAAATATATAAATTGGGGAATAACTTAGGGGTTTGGGAATCCACCCAGGCGAATCCACGCCCACTCTCCACGAATCCACGAGGAAAGATTTAATTCAACGAAATCCACGCCAGAAACTTCTCAAAATTTTCAAAAATATTATTTATATCCTTTCAATTCTCCATACAAACCCATATATATAGGGAAACCCTAACAAACAGAATCCTAATAGAATCTAAATTCTTAATCCAATCAAATATCCTAATAAAATCTAAATTCTAATAAGATCCAAATTAAATCAAATCAAATCTATTTCCAAATCAAATTCTGATCTCTATCAATTCTCCCAGGCTTCAAAACATTCATCTCCGATGAATGCGGAGATAAGGAATGATAAACACGTCCTGGTTGAACTGAGTGGCATCCACGAAGTATCCCAATTGGGCCATGATGGTGGTCGACAAACCGTATCTAGTATATTACATCTGAACTAAGGCGGTGGAGGTAGAACTGGTTTTTTTTGTGAATCAGTTTCAGATGATCGTAAATCCCACAAATTATTCTGGCCATGAACAGTAGAAGCAAACCTCTTCGAAACTTCATATGAATCTGTATATTGAGTTGATAATTTCTTCATAATTTTTGTAATGAATCTCTCAAGAGAAACTGAAGTTTTTACCTCATCATCAATAATAACTTCTTTTCTGTCTGAAGTCTCGCTTTGGATTGGAAGTTTCTGTACTCGCTGTACATCTGCAACTGATATGCAAATACTATCAGTAAACACGATTTGTTGACGAAATTTCTTACGAAATTTTAGTAGAAGGTCTTCTAAAAACACTGTCGGTTTTATGGACATGTGATATAGAAGAGGAGGAGGCACTTATGTTGGGTTCTGCTCATGAATATGATCATCAGATGTATTTTTATATTGCTGAAACTGTTCAGTTGGTTCAACTGAGAGATCGTCAGAAATCTGAACTTTCGACTCTTCAACTTCTATGGATGGAAAGAAAGTTCTATCTGGCATTAATAGTGGCTCATCATGAATTTCTGTATTCAGTATAGGCTGCAATTCGCAATCAACAATATGAATATTTGCTTCAATCTTGTTGTCGATGCTATCATCGTTAACCATTTGACTTCTTTCATCTCTGTGTTTAAGTGTTTTGTTGAAACTGTCAAGTATTCGGCTACACTTTTCAAGTTCATCAATCATATATTGAAGTTTTTCATCAATGGTCATTGTTTTAGGCTCAGATGATTGAAACCGATGAGATGATAAATTTAGAATGTGGTGTTGAGTATACCGATGATGAAGTAGACGTCGCAAGATATTCCAATTCAAGCATAATTTATACTCTCTACTCCAAATATAAGCTTCTCCACCCAACTTTTGTCGGGCGTAACGATATTTCTGTACTGATGTTAGATCAAGTATCTAAAGAAATCTTCAAGATGATTCTCCCAATTTTCATAATTTTGCCGATCGTCAAAACCGAAAAAAATGGGTATAGTAGCATACATATCAAGCACAACTCGTGATATTTTAGCATTGGTGTTAATGTAGTGATCATGGATTATAAACTTCATATATAATTAACTGAAAATTTTAGTTCAAAAGGTTTAGAAAATATCAAGAATCACGGAGGCTCGGAAATGGTTTGAATCGGAGTTGAAACGGGCTCCGAATCAAAAGAAAATCCTTAACGGGTCTGCTGCTCTTAACGGGTCTGCACTGCTGTCGGGTCGGATCCACTGCTATACTAAACCCAAATTAATTCTTCCTTCTCTTTCTTTTACTCTCTTTCTTTTTTTTATGAATTTTTCTCTCTTTTTTTTTACCTTATCTTTTTTCTCTCTCCTTTTTTTTTTCTCTTTTCTCTTTTTTTTTTTTCAAACCTGAAATATTATTTTTTTTTTTCAAATCTTAACTCTCTTTATTTTTTTTTTCAGATGAGTGTTTTTTCTCAATATCTGATCTCGGTTTTTTTCAAAAATAAAAATAAAAACTGAAATAAAATAAAAGATGATGGAGATGTGGAAGAAGAAAATGGTGATGGAGAATAAAATCTAGGCTCTGATACCAAGTTTGACGCATGACGGAGGCGAAATTAGGGTTAAGGTTTTGAAAATTAGGATTTTTTTGATGAATTGGGAAAAATAGATAAATTGGGGAATAACTTATGGGGTTTGGGAATCCACCCAGGCGAATCCACGCCCACTCTCCACGAATCTACGAGGAAAGATTTAATTCAGTGAAATACACGCCAGAAGCTTCTCAAAATTTTCAAAAATATTATTCATCTCCTTTCAATTCTCCATACAAACTCATATATATAGGGAAACCCTAACAAACAGAATTCTAATAGAATCCAAATTCCTAATCCAATCAAATATCCTAACAAAATCCAAATTCTAATAAGATCAAAATCAAATCAAATCAAATCTATTTCCAAATCAAATTCTGATCTCTATCAAAACGTTTGGCATTTAAGCCTAAGTAAAATCCTCAATAATTCACCATGCTGAGGGGAATAGTATAGCTAGCCTAATGCAAATCCGTTAATAGCTGGGAGCATACTAAAAATCCCGTAAACTTGTCATGTTAAGCTCTTACCTATGACAACGTGATGAGATGGTTGACAACGAGATTTGAACTATCTCATCCATATCATCTCAACAAGATTAAATCTGTCATGTTAAGCTCTTTTATCTGGTAGTAAGGTTTGAATCATCATACACACCACAATAAATAGTTTCTTTTATGATCCTAATCCGATCACCGATTTTTGTCTGTTACCAACACGAGTCACCCAAGCATGTGCAATTAGGTGTTTCTGCCAAAACCGATGATCCTGATCCGATCATCTTAGCGTATATAATTAAGCGCCTCCGCCAAACCTCAGACATGTGTAATTAGGTGCCTCTGTCGAAACTAATGATCCTGACCCAATCATCTTGGCGTGTGCAATTAAGCACTTCTGCCAAACCTCAGGCATATATGCACTTAGGCGCCTCTACCGAAACTGATATCATCTTGGCTTGTGTAATTAAGCACCTCTACAAATTCTAGGCATGTGCAATTATGCGCCTCTACAGAAACTGATGATTCTGACTCGATCATCTTGGCGCGTGCAATTAAGTGCCTCCACCAAACCTCAGGCATTTGTAATTAGGCGCCTCTACCAAAATCGATGATTTTGACCCGATTATCTTAGCATGTACAATTAAGCACCTCCACCAAATCCCAGGCATATGCAATTAAGGATCTCTGCCGAATCTCTTGATCTTAACACGATCACTCATTCGGAGTCCATTGTTTACCATTATCATTAACTACTCACATCATTATACATTGCTCAAAATGGCATGAAATTAAGTGATATTAAAACTAAAAAGTTTCTTTATTCATGATTGCAGGAATGAAGATAAGTCAACAAAGAAAAGAAAAGAAGAAGTCAAAAAGCTAAATCTCTTCATTTATTATAGAAAAAGTCACAAAGAAAAGAAAATATAAGAGGAGATCAAAATTCTCCAAAAAGTTTCAACTTGATCTCCGTCTGATCAACAACTTGTCTTTTAGTCTCCTCCATGGAGTTTAGAGCCTAGCGATGCAAGTTATCATCGCTAATAGAAAGATGCTGAGAGAATTGGAGCCGAGATTCTTCTATCGCCTGACTTCTCACTATTTCTTCTTGTTCAAGCTGTCCTTGTCGCAAGATCAATTCTTCTCTTCTTCTGGAAGACTCCTCCAATCTGGTCTGGCTGGCATCCGAAATGGCATGGGCCTTAGCAATGATTTTGCTAGTAAAAATGGCGATTGACCGCCTAAAACTGAGCCAAATCACTACTATAGCGCAATCAAAGGAGCCAAGGGTGGAGATTTTACCTCCAATGGGTGAAGTAGATTTATAATATCCTAACGAGTTCATAATTAAAACTCCAAAATCTACTAACTAAATACAAATAATTCCAAAAATATCTTATATTAGACGGTCCAGATTCTTCGACTCTTTCTAAATTATTTTCTCGAAGTTATATTACAAGGTATCTGATAGATATCTTAGAACATTTTTTTCTTGATTCGATAGATAGTTTGTTCATGGGTGAAGTAGATTTCTTATTTCTTTTCTTCGTTGATTTCTGGTTCTCTATCTTTGTTGTCTATTCTTCAATTTCATTGGCAATCTTAAAAGGTGACATGCTTAGCGCTTAGTAGTTCCGAAAAATATCTTTCAAAGAGAGAGTTTCTCGTTAATTAACGTTACTCTATCCATGAAGTGTGGAATCCCTATAAGATTCACTAGCCTGCCTAAAACATTCTTGGCGTAGAGTTAAGATGTAAATTTGGCAATGACTTAATTCATATTGGCATGTAGGAAACTAAATCCTACGCAACACTAATTGATTTTGTCCTTTTTCTTAGAATTATCAGTCTTCCATCAAATAATTAAACTTCTTCATTCATGACCCACCCTATCACACTCCTATTTTGGTCCAAATCTGTGAGGAAAAAAAAAAGAAATTTCTTGTGAACACATTGGTTTTCATAATCTGCCGAGACACCCTTTACACTCGTGACATAGCTCACAAGCGTATTAGTCCACTTAGACGAATATTTGCAATAGTAATTTTAGGTATCTCCACGAAAAAGTTAGTTTAATTGTCAATTATTGGTGTGAAGTACAGAAATTTTTGCACATCCAAATTTCTCTTGATGAAGTCAATAATGTACCAAGTGAAAATCGCCAAAGGGTTATCATATGGACCAGTAATGAAATCCTAGTTACACTAGGGTTCAGCTAACCGTTGTCACCTTTCAGAATCTTAGCCATGCTAGGTTTTTGAGCATCACTAAGAAGTTCAGTCTCTCTCTCTCTCTGTGTGTGTGTGTGTGTGTATATATATATATATATATATATATATATATATATATATATATATATATATATATATATATATATATATATATATGAGAAAATGGGAAATTCATCGGCAGTGAAGTGAGTTACTTCACGCCGCTTAGGTGGCCCAATAAAATTATTACATATTGTGCCACTTAAAGTAACAAATAAAAGAATTCTGTTAACCACCTTTTGAGTGACACTACATGTAATAATTTTATTGGGCCATCTAAGCGGCGGTAAAGTAACGTCCTTCACCGTAGGTAAAAATCCTGTTTCCTCTCTCTCTCTCTCTCTCTCTATCACTCTCTCTCCCTCTCTCTCTCAATCTCTCTCTCTCTCTCTCTATATATATATATATATATATATATGAGAAAAATGAAAATGAGCGACAGCTCCTGCAAATTACCTTAGCTACAGTTCATTTCCATTATCTCTAATAATTTTTTTTTTGGGATTATGATCTCGACCCCCGAGTTCACTCATATCCAATTTCTTAGGTTTTAGTTTTGATTTGGCACTTCATCAAGTAATACAAAATTAACATTTTTCAATGAAGAAAACATTTTGTATGCACTTGATGAAAGGATAAATGAACTCCAAAATTTATGAAATTTAATCCGAAAGAATGAAGGAGGTAGAAATAGTAATTGTAAAAGAAAATTAAAGAAAAATCATTGGATCATTATAGTTTAGCGCTAACTCATATAACTTTTCTTGAGTTTACGACTCACCTACAGTAATTCACACACACACATATATATATATAGAGAGAGAGAGAGTAGGACACCGTATAAAGCAGGTAGGCTTAATTGGATCGAGTCATGATACAGTTGGAGAAAATTACTTCTTGGGAACGTTAGTTCCGTCATTTTGATAATTTTGCATGTATCATTTGCATGCATGTTGGCAGAGTAGAGACGTACATATATATTTGACATGGAAAATATATATGTAGATAATAAAAACTTTATGGTTTAAAAATTGAAAGAAATCTACATTAATCGAATAACATGACATATTCTTTTTACTTAAGCAATAAGATCTCAAACTCCGAACTTTAAAAGCATAGTGTATGCCATCGAAACTGCAAATAAGTTTGTAAGTAGAGGCTAAACTCACTTAATCTATTAGTCATGAAATCTCTTCTTTAATTCATCGAATAACATGACAGATCGTTTTTTTTTTCTTTTTATTTCTTTTTTAATGTACAAAAATGAGCGTTGTTTTGGTGTGTGGGTTGGGGGAGGGGGGCGGCACAATTAAATGTCAGGATAGAAAAAAATGTTGATCAGCAGAGAGGCTTTTAAAACATTTGGATATAGGTATCAGTGATTTTCGTAGGGATGATAATGGACACATCCATGAACCAATTTTTGGCCCGTCCTATTAAAAATTTTGAATTAAAAATAAAAATTTTATTTTTCTAATTCAAATTTTTGAATATGACGGGCCAAAAATTGATATGTGGACCTATCTGTTTTTGGGTAAAACTGCGGATCTTTCCATTGCCATTGAACAGAGAAAAATTATAGGTTATAAAAATTTGTCTTTTTGATTACAATGAAAAGAAATAAAAAGAAGGGGTTTTGACATATCTGTCTCTTAAATCTTTAAAAATTAGAATTTAGTCCCTCAAATTTTCATGTTTATAATTCAGTCTCTCAAATCCTTTAAATTACCACAATTTAGTCCCTCAACCATATTTTTGGCCCGAATTTTCTGTTATACCCCAGAGTTATTTCACTTTAGTCCTCTCTTTCCTTTTTCTCCTCTTTTCCTATTCTTATTAGGTTCCCCTCTCCATTTTTCTCCTCTCTCTCATCCCTTCCAGTTAATCTCTAAAGTGAACTAACTTAGAGAAATCCAATAAGAAGAGGGAAGAGAGAGAGAAGAAGAATGGAGAGGAGAACCCAATAAAAAGAGGAAGGGAGGAGGAAGAGGGAAGGGATGACTAAACTTAAGTAACTCAGGAGTATAATGGGAAATTTGGGCAAAAAATATGGCTGAGGACTAAATTGTGGTAACTTAAAGGATTTGGGGACTAAATTATAAATACGAAGATTTGGGGGACTAAATTTTAATTTTTAAAGATTTAAGGGACAGATATGTAAAAATCCTTAAAAAGAAATAGATAGAGAGGACTTATAGAATGCATCATTATCTTTTTAATTAGAAGATCATGAGATTCGAGAAAGTTATGAGGATCGATCATTTCCTCGTTGATGATTTGGAGGCGAGCTCGTTCTTTGTCTCTTCTATTAATGGAGGAAGCTCAAACTCGTGTGCACGAGAGAGATCTGACCAAAGGTCATTTTTGAGTTCTCTTGATGAGTATTTATATACCCCAAGTAGTTGAGAGAATTTCCTTGTAAATAGAATCGAGATCTCTTTGTAATCATGATTAGATATTCAAATATTATTTTGACTAGATTTACTCTAGATTCATTATATCAGGTCCTATTTCTGCACCCAAAATCAATTAAACTCAAATTAGAATTTGTAGAATAATCAAACTCAAACATAATTAAATTAGAACCCTGCACCCTAAAATCAATTAGAGTTTAATTAAAATTTACATAATTATCTAACTCAAACAAAATTGATTTAGAATTCTTCATCCAAAATTAATTAAACTCAAATTAGAAATTGTGAAATTTTCAAGCTCAAACACAATTAATTTAGAATCCTGCATGCAAAAATTAATTAGAATATGATTATAATTTGGATAAAGTTAGAAATTGCAAAATATCTTAAGATAGGGCCAAAATATATTGCGTGCGAGAAAGAGAAAATTTTACTGCGCGAAACGAGGCGACCGAGCGGATCGAGTGGGCACTCGAGGTCAGCCTGGCCATGCCCAGGCGGGCCTGGCCAGCCTCGCGTGCGCGAGGCTGGCTTGGCCAAATTTTTTGATTTTTTTAATACTCTTGAGCACGTACATGACGTCTCACCTCTGGAGAGACCCAAAGTCACATACTCTTGAGTGCGTACTTGATGATCTCTTGTGTGCATATAAGCCGGTCAATTTAATGTGTCTATGTGCGTTCCAGAATCAAGCATCAACGGAATTCATGGGCTTGATGAATTCTATCACTACTACAAGAACCCACTTTTTTTTGTAAAAAAGAGAGACGTAATATAAGTCCTCTTGTTTAGTTTCTTTTGTTGTAATATTTGAAAATCATTGTAATCTATGTCAATGGAAGAAATTCATTGTAATCTTTTAAAAATATTGTAATTTTAAAAGGCAATGAAAGAAAGCAAGAATTTTGCGGAGGACAATATTTAGATAGGCTGTTGAAATCCATCTTGTTTTAGCTATTGTCCTCACACGTCTATCATAAAGTAGGCCTCTCAAACTCTGAAACCGTGTTAAACATCTAAGCTACAAGCAATTTTTTTTGTGAAAATATTAGAAAGGTGCATGTTAGAGTGCTGATAATGGAGAACAGGCGTATAGTTTACTGATTTTAGGAACATTTGGGGGTTCTATCGACGAACTTACTCCCATCGTGCATCAATCTTGTCAACTAAGGCATACTCACGCATGAGAAACTTTCCGATGTGTCTGTAGTTAAAGAACTTACAGAACTACTTACTTTCGTTGAGGTTTATAAAGATTTTGATGAAACATAAGTGTATGATATAATGGTATCATATATTATAATAACATGGCAAAAATAACATTTTAGCTGCATTGTGAACTCGAAAGGCATACATGGCTGATTACATTTCCCATCTCCTTCTTTCTGGCAATGTAGCAAATTTAGGCGCTATAATTTTTGATTTTCTATAGATCAATAGCATTGCTGAATAGCACAATTAAGATAGCATCGGAGATACTGGCTAATAGATTGACACCGAAACTTAAACTATTGGTGAAGGATTACCAGACGGGCTTCATTGCTGGTAGAAACATATTGGAAGAGGTGGCCACGATATATGAAGTTATACACCAATGTAAGTAATCCAAAATAGATTGATTCATGTTGAAGCTGGACTTTGAAAAGACCTATGACATAGTTGATTGGGAGTGTTTAATGGAGACCCTTAGACTCAGGGGCTTTGGACCAAAATGGAGAGCATGGATAGAAACATGGTTATGCTCTAGTAAAACACAGATACCAAATGACACAGTGGGGAAAGAAATAATTCTGAAGAGGGGCTTGCGACAGGCAGATCTTATGTCCCCGTTATTGTTTGTCTTAGTAGCAGACGGTTTAAATTCTATGCTACAAAAATTGAAGGATAAGGAGAAGATAGAAGGTCTTCCGGGAGTTTCTGACAGGTCTTTTGTTAACCTACAATATGCAGATGATACGCTCATTTTTTGACAGGGCAATGTAAGAGAAGTCATAACCATCAAATAGGCCTTATGTTGCTACGAGACATGGTCATGTTTGAAAATTAACTTTGCCAAGAGCTAACTAGTTTGTTTGGGATAAAAAATGTATCGTTGTAGGTAATCAGGGAAGTGTTTCATTCTAAACGGGTACAATTCCCGATCACATATTTGGGAATTTCAGTGAAACTAGGAAAGCTTACGAAACAGGACTAGTTCCCACTTGTCGTTTGTTTCGAGAAAAAACTAAAGGGTTGGAAAGGAAAATATTTGTTCTTAGGAGGAAGGCGGTTATGCTCAATGCAGTACTTTCTTCACTAGTGCTATATTATATATCTTTCTTCATCATGCCAAAGTGGGTAAGAGAAAATTGACCGGATCAAGAAGAGGTTTCTCTGGAATGGGGTGAACACATCATCCAACAAATACCATTTAGTTGTATGGGGACAAAAATGTAGACCAAAGAAGGCCGGGGACTAGGAGTTGTAGAGTTAAAGACATTTAATATATCCCTCATGTCCAAATGGTGGTGGCATCTAGCTACATGCAAGAATGGGTCATTTCAGAAGCTACTCATCAACACATATGGTCCAAAAGATGGTACACTATTTGGGAAAACAAAGAAAAATTATCGTACCTCAGTTTCTAGAGAGGGATGTTAGTGACGAAATATTTAGTCTGCCACAGTTTAGAATATAAACTAGAAAAAGGAGACAATATAGTTTTGCGGCATGATAGAGAGTACTCACAAGTCCCACTCAAGATACTATTCCTGGATATCTTTCCAGGAAGTGAGGGATAAGAAAGCCAATAGTGGAGATGCTCGAGATGGAGATGGAACTCGATGGCATTGTCTGGACAGGATGTTCTAAGAATAAAAATGCTTAAACAGTTCTTGAGCGACTCGATTCACTCTTCGTTAGAGGAGGACAGACCAATTTGGAGATGAGAGAAAGATGTAAACTTCACAGTTAGATCCACATACCACTATTTTATAAATGGTGGAGTCATCTCGATACACAAAAAGTGGCTTTGAAAGGCTAAATGTCCCCAAAAGGTTAGAATATTTTTATGGCTCGTCTGTAAAGACGCTCTCGTCACTTGGCCAAAGTTGCAAAAAAGAGGTTGGAGTAGTCCTAACATTTGCATCTTGTGTAAGAGGGAGGTGGAATCAACTAAGCACATTATATTTAATTGCTCTTATTCCAGAAGTACGTGGGTTTTATGTACTAGGTCATTAGGGGTGAACATCAATATAGTCCTAGACGCAAATCAGTGGAGGGGACTTGATAAGTGGGTAACGTAAACCGAAAGATTAGAATAATTATTGTTGTATTTTGCTGGACCATCTGGAGAGAGAGAAACAATATACTATTTATTGATAAATATCATTCTGTTGATTACTGCATGAGACTTACTGTTTGTGATTTTATTATTTGGACAGGTATTCCGTCAGACGAAGAGAGACTTCACCTATTGGATAGTGACTCGGGAAACGAGACAGAGGTCACTCCACCATATGAGGAGTAGGGGAATACTTCGGAGGCTTGATGGGTGATGGACTGGCGGTGTACCCATCGGTTGGCTACAGGAATGCTGTGTTTTTTCGGTTTATCAGTTTGTCGTTTTCTTTTCTTTTCTATGTACTTTTAGTTAAATGCTTTGGCATGTAAACTTATTAGATCCTTTATACTGATAGACCAAGACTATAATTATTCTGTTATTATCTTTTTAATGGAACGCGAAGGGATATAGCCCGCTATTTAATGTCTAATATATATATATATATATATTTTTTATTTTCTATTCCATATGTAGCCAATTGAATGTCAATATTGACAATGAGCAACGGAATTCTCAAGAGCCCCGTGCACAAGGTGGCAGCGAACTCTGCAGACTATCATCTCCGACTATTCTATATTTGCTCGAACCAGGGAGAATTGCTGTATTTGCTCGAACAAGAGAAGATTTCGGCGCCAGCTGAAGGCTTGGTGGACGAGAAGAGGGCTAGGTTGTATAAGAGCATGACGACGAAAGACTTTGCCAACGCCTTCTTTGAAAAATATAGCCAAGGGGTGTATGCAATCGAGTGGGCATGGATCTGATCGGAGAAACCTGGATCTCCTCAAGTTGTTAGTTCATTAATTTGAGATTTATGTTGTTTTCTTTCTGAAGATTAAGCAGTTTTTGATCATTTTGTATAACCTGTGAGCTTTGACTACCGTTAGCAATATATATAGGGTTAATTTATATATATATATATATATATATATATATATATATATATATATATATATATATATATATATATGCTAATTGTAGTGAAACCCTCTGTTTTATAGGGATAGTGTAATTTATTATCTCTTACCTTCAAAACTCTCAGTTTAATTTCTGAACTTCTAATAGTATTAGTCAATAGTTTGTTATTATTACCCTATTTAAATTGAATTGCACCTTTTTCATGAAAACTCAAAAATACGCTCTTATCTCTTATTTTAAATACCCACCCTAAACCCTAAGTAAGGGAGAAGAAGGCATTTTGGGATTTTCATAAAAAAGGTGCAATTCAATTTAAACATGGATAATAATTATGAACTATTGACTAACACCGTTAGAAGTTCAGGGAAGGTTAAACTGAGAGTTTTGAAGTTAAGCGATAATAAGTTACATTATTCCTATACTACAAGGAGTCTTACTGTAATTATCCTACATTATAAACATGATTTTGAGGAGGCAGTGTGCAGTCGTTATTCTATTTAAGTCTGGGTTAATGTATGAATTTTGCATCATAAGATTTTTCTATGGTTTATCATAGTTTTTGCTATCAATAATTATATTTGAAACTTCTATGTTCAGTCAGATTATGATTTGATTTCTCTTGGGAATGTGCATACATATCACATACAATAGTGGATCATTTCTTTTTTCTCTGAGACTGGATATTTACTTAAACCACCTAAATTATGAGTAAAAGGTACCAAACTATATGAATTTTTGTATATAAGCTAATAAATATAAGAATGTTAAGATGAATAGTTCGAATTGTTAATGGCAGCAGCTCATGATGCAGTTCTCATAAAATTTAGTTTGAGAACCCATTCCATAGGAGCATTCCCTAATACACAATGATCCTCTACAATATATTTTTTTCCTCATGTTTTGTATATGCCGTGAGTAAGTCGCTCTTCTGTTAACAACTGTTAGACGGTTCAAACTAGTTTTCTTCTGCATTCAATAAATAAAAGTTTCTCCTTAAACTAGTTTTGGAATCTACTGCCATTTACAAGGAGATACAGGGCAGATCTACTTGAGCATGGCTCCTTCCCACTAGCTTCTATTTGAAGCACCTCGCATATTCACGTGTAACACATAGTCACTTAATAAACAACTTATTAGCATATCTCACTAATTTAGTATATCTTCTTAAATCAGGATATTTGACAAATTCTCTGATATTTGACTAATCTCCCTAATTAGACTGATTATGTGATTAAGGATTTTATGTAAGGGATTTCTACATATTTGTCCCTTATATCTTTAAAAATTAGAATTTAGTCCCCTAAATCTTCATATTTATAATTTAGTCTCCCAAATCCTTTAAGTTATCACAATTTAGTCCTCTAACCATATTTTTGGTCCGAAATTCCCATTATACCCTTGAGTTACTTCACTTTAGTTGTCCCTTCCCTCTTCCTCCTCTCTTCCTCTTTTTATTGGGTTCCTCTTTCCATTCTTCTCCTCTCTCTCTTCTCTCTTGGGTTCTTCTGAGTTACTTCACTTTAGATATTAACTGGGAGGAAAGAGAAAGAGGAGAAGAATTGAGAGAGGAACCTAATAAGAAAAGGAAGAGAGGAGGAAGAGGAAAAAGAGGACTAAAGTGAAATAACTCGGGAGTATAACGGAAATTTCGGGCAAAAAATATGGCTGGGGGACTAAATTGTGGTAATTTAAAGAATTTGGGGAACTAAATTATAAATATGAAGGTTTAGGAGGACTAAATTCTAATTTTTAAAGATTTAAGGGACATATATGTAAAAATCCCTTTATATAATTAGCATCAATTTGTATATTCTTTTGTTTTTGACTTTTATGTTTACCTCCTTTACTTATAAAGGGTTGGCCATTGTACAATTTATTTATACCTCAGACTTTATCATAGCTGTCTACTATGAGACACAAAAGGGATGAGATTAAGGAGATTTATCAGAGTGAGGAAATTACGTGGAAAAAACGATCGCGTGTGCCATGGCACAAAGAGGAGGACTTGAACACGGCTTACTTTCACAAGGTGGCAAATGCTTATTTTCGAGCCAATCACATCAGTTATATGAATATATAAGGCAGGACTTTTCACGATGAAAAATTGATTAGATCTCATATTGACAATCATTTCAAGAACATTTTTTGATGCCGTCTATCAATATGAGTTGGTTTAAATGTATAAATATGGGGATAGAAGATGGATTTGGAGGAACATAGGAAGAACTTATCAGAAATTTGGAACTTAGGACAGGTCAAGACTCGTAAACCTAATAATTTCTCATGTTCTTCTATAATCTTTTCTAGAACGTGATAAATGAGGATCTCATGCAAATTATGTCAGAAACTAGCGATGGTAGGGCTATACTGGATAGATTAAATTATTTATGATAATATTGCTTTGATTTCAAAACAGGAGCGGCCGAAAATATTGGGAGACTTTCTTCCTATAACTCTACTCAATGATACTATCAAAACCATGTTTAATATTTGGCCATAAATGAAAGGGTTGTATTAAAATGTGTAATGCCCTAAATTGCACTCCAAAAATTTTGGCGATATATTCCATTTCTAAGTAAAACATTATCGACTGGTATTCCAAAATGGGTAGGCAAAGTCTAATATAATAAAGAATTATGCAATCAAAGTGCACTGGTATTCCAAAATGGGTAGGCAAAGCCTAATATAATAAAGAATTATGCAATCAAAGTGCAAAATATAAGGACATAATTTTGGTATAATTCATTCGGAACATAACATTATCTGCAATAAAATGCTGAAAGAAAATACAAGAAAAGATATTTATTATCAGTGTGTAATTCAGTTGGACTTAGATATAAACACCAAATTAGACAAAGGGCCACCCACAATACAACAAAATGGCTGAGAGTCAAAAGATTATTTATAGCAAAAAAAAAATGAAAGTCTGCAAAATCTTGGAAGTAAGGATTGTTGAGAGGTGGTTCAATCTGTCCTCAGTTACATGATCTTCGATATCTGGGCATGTAAAGAAAATCTAGTGGTTAGATCTGACAATAAATAATTTGATCATGTACAAAAATAAAAACAAGAGATATATATAAAATATTAGAATTTAAGAGAACAAATTTAAGGAAAAAGTCTGCGGTGAAACAAGTTTATTAGTTATTGAGCATGGTTATAAGTTTAGCTTAGAAGCCTTGTTGATTAGTTGGAACTAAGTAATATATGGTTCGCATATTAAGTAAGTATTCTGTGGATATATGAATTAAAATTCCTGCCACTGTATCAAAACTTCAAAGTTGATTGTAATGCCCCCGTTTTTCAGCTGCTTTCCAAAACGAGGATGTTACTTATTACTTGCACTAGACAACCCAACGGTCATATGATCTTGGATCCACATATCAGACATAGCCCCAAAGCTCTTCTACACTGCTTCTGAACATGCCCCGGCATATTGCAGAAATTGCATACTAAAAGACCTTCTTTATTAACCACTGCTTGCCAGAGGGCCTCCAAATCTCTGGTAAGAACTTGCCTCCTGATTAAATGGCCTTTTAAATGTCGCTGGCCTCCCTTCCTTGGCTACTTGCTCCAGGCGACACGCTGCTTCAAACATCTCCGAGTAAGTCCTATAGTTATGACCTGCTAGATGCTCCCTTAGATGATACCTTAATCCTTGTTTGAACATATGTGCTCGCTCCTCTTCATCAGCTACCAGGTTTGAAGCAAATCGACTGAGCCTCACGAACTCTGCAACATAGGCATCTACAGTCCGATCTCCTTGCTGTAGTGTCAGAAATTTCTTCCTTATTTCTTGCCTTACTGATGCATGAAAGAATCTCGCAAGAAATACTTCTACAAACTTCTCCCAAGTTAGGGGTTCCTTGTACTTTACTTCTTCAGCAAGCCACCATGTTCTAGCTATATCAGTCAACTGAATACACACTACCTCTATTCGATTTTCTTTTGGAATTCTTGCTGCCCTTAGAAGATTCTCAATATCTACAATCCACTGTTCAGTTTTCAGTGGTCCTTCTGTCCCAGAAAATAATGATGGATGCAGTCTCCGAAAGTCCGACATCATTCCAGTCATTTCTCGCTCTTTACACTGCAACATTCTTTCTAATATCATTGTCGTGGTCTCATGCGTCTGTGCTACTCTTTGTACTAGGCTCCTAAGATCAGACGTATCATCTATCGGACTTGCACTCGTACTCGCAGGAGATCGGGTCGACATTATTCTGTAACGGACCAGATAAGAATCAATAAAAAGAATTCAAGATAGATACGTCAAACGAATAGAAAACAATGGGATAGGCACGATACTAGGTCTGATAGATATCAAAGAATAAGAAACAATTATTATGAATAAGTCACAGACATGTTCTTATGTGGCAGTAGTCCTATGGTCTTCCACCTAAATCTAAGCTCTGATACCACCCTGTAACGCCCCCGTTTTTTAGCTGATTTCCAAAACGAGGACGTTACTTATTACTTGCACTAGACAACCCAACAATCACAGGATCTTGGAATAACCGTAACTACTGCTACAATTAGATGAATAAATAATATGTCTGAAACTGAAATGATTTCATTTATACAAAGAGTTCATTACATAAAATGGCACACTGCTTTAAATATGAACACAAAAGAGTCAAAGAGAAAAGCAGTGCCCAGACAAAAGAAAATATAAACAAATATACAAAAGTTCTCCAGGGGTACTTCGCTTGTCTATTGTCACTCGATCTGTCCAACGAAGTACGGGTCTTCAACTGGGGCTGGATCCCCTTCTTCACATTCCAAATCTGGGTTCGAAATCCAGGGGATTAAACCAGCAAGCAACACATTTAAAAGAGAAATTGTGTACTATCATAGTACAGGAATATCAGTGTGCATGAGCATGTTTATGTCAGTGTTGTTTGTGTGCATATAAACTAACATGAAAACAAGCATAAATAAATGCATAAATAAATAAACATGACAATAACTGCTTTGTCTATTTAATTCTATATTCTATTGGTCTCAGTCACCGTTCAATTTAATTGTAGAAACTATATTAATGGATAATATAGCGCTATTCTCTATTGTTGTATAAGTGCCCGTGCATACCCGGGACCCGGCCACAATATTCATGGCGCTGAACCATGACATGCTGCTAGGCGCTACAATCAATTTCCGTACTGTATTACAGTAACGGACATCCACTCTGGGTAAATATCAATTGGTGATCAAGTAATCACCCAGACCGCTGCAGTAAAAGAATCCCGGCCCTAACAATACAATCAATTCTTAAACGGCAAGGCTCTTATCCATCATATAGTTTCTCCCATCCCCGTGTTCATAATGAATTATGCACATGAAAATTTTATAACCCTTCTTCAATTATTTTCCAATTCATGATAACATACTTGCATTTTCATGACTGTACATGACATGTAGTATCATAACACATGATCTGTAATATTAAAACACATGAAATGTAGTATGATAAATGTTAGTGCACAATTGTACCATTAACTCTTTAATGTAGTTTCAGCATGGTAAACCAGAAGGAGCCAATAATACTGAAGTACCTGAAAGGCTCAACAATGAATGCAAAACAGGAACCCCCTATGTGGATGTATTAGTGGAGCCGATGCATATACAGTTAAATCATTCACATGGGCCCTTTTCTTGTCATTGCATAGAAAATAAAATCTTCAAAAGTTTGAAATCCCACTTAAACCCTTTGCCGGAGAAGGAGATCGAAAGAGAATCGAAAAAGGGCAAAGCTTTCGAATTTGAAGAAAAAAAAAGGATTTCTCTGCTGGTTGATTTTGGGCCGAGAGGAGAAGAAAGGAGAAGTGAGTGAGAGAGGGTTTCCTTTCTCTTCTCTCTTTTATATAATTTTTTTCTCCACATGACACCTCACCATTAAATCCCTCTCCCTTTGACAGATCAACTCTCCCCTCACCTGGTGTCTCCACCGCATGACACCTCACACATTTATTTTAATTTATTTATTTATTTAATAATTTAATAATTTTGGTTTCGTGTAACATTCTCCAAATACTATCAAAGTAGGACGTAGTGCTCGACGAGGGGAACACTACAAAATTATCCGTTTGTTGTTCCGAAATCCGGAATAAATGAACCGAAATTCCGAAGTAATTAGAAAGATAATTTTAATATTATTAAATTAGCAATTTTGGGAGTATTTTTCGGCCTCGTAAGAAAAATCTCCAAAAATTCTAAATATTACAAAACTAATAATCGCGAAGACCGAATGTCATTTGGGTTTGTGGATTTAAACTTACGTTAACCGAAAGTTATTTCGGCGTCCAAAATTGACTTCGGTGGATTTATTCGGCACCACTGGTCTCAAACAAGTAATACAGATAGCTCGAATTTTGGGGTATTACATTGATTCAGATTCAATTGCAAATATTGTCTCCTTTCCTCTAGCAAAGTTGGACTAGTGAATGTTGGGAATTTCTAAATGCGCTCCATGTTTTTCTTAGTGAACCCTATAAGTTAAAAAGTAAATAATTACAAATTAGTCATTAAAAGAACGAAAAAAACCCTCAACTCCTTTTCTTATTATGGACTGCTGTCGTCGCTACAACGACAGCAGCAGCGGCGGTGGCTACTGCTCCGGTTGCCATGGTAGCTGCTGCTGCAGTTGCCGCTGCTGTAGCGGCGGCGGTGGCTGTGCTGCCGCTTGCTACTGTTACCACCGCTGTCGCTGGAAGGAGAGAAGGGAAAGAACAATTCTGGAAAAAGTGAAGAAAAAATAGAACTCA
Source organism: Dracaena cambodiana (assembly GCA_036321105.1). NCBI lineage: Eukaryota > Viridiplantae > Streptophyta > Magnoliopsida > Asparagales > Asparagaceae > Dracaena > Dracaena cambodiana. The sequence goes on from JAYEPQ010000011.1 coordinate 40,805,459, forward strand.
GTAAGAAAAAAGAGTCCTGTTTTAAACTCCTCTGGACTCTTAAGAAGAAATAGGACGCACTAAGAAAAACATGGGCGCATCTAGACATTTCCGTGGAAGTACTGGCAGATCTTCTCTAGAATCAGAGCGGTAATCTCCGGGAACAATATCACCTCCCCGTGCTGCGCCTTGGCAAATCCACAGGGCGAAGTGAGCATGTTGCAGATGGTTGGTGAGACCATGGTGGCCTCCTTTGGGATCACGAACTCGAAACCCTCCGCGCCTATCAACTTCTCCGTCTCATCCTTCCTCGTCTTTCTCTCGCTAACGATCGATCGACGACGACCGCTGGCTCCAAAAATTTCTCTCTCGAGACTGATCGCTTCCCAATTTCAAATGAGATTGCGGATGATGATGGCAGCTAATTATCTTCGTATGTAAAGAGACTTGCATGTCTGAATTATTTTAGTCCGTTGACACGTATTATTGCTGTACATATTTTCGGCTATACTGATCTGTATTCTGTACTGATGAGCTGGGGATTGATCTGTTGGTCTTCTATAGAAACTCTATCATCTCTCAGTTGTGACCTATTAGTATCAGTATTAGTTGATCGTGTTCTCTGCTAAATTGGGTGCGTGAGATTGAAAAAAAAAATAAAAAAGATTTTAGTATAGTTTCAGAGGAAACTAAGTTCAAATCTTGACAGATGCACATTTAATTGCAGATTTGAAAACAAATACCGCTACGTAAAGCCCAAATTTCTAATCAAAATTATTAAAATATAAAATAATTTCTCTCAACCCTCACTACAATTTCAAAGTTTTGGTATAGTGGAAGGAAGGGTCTTTCAACATGGCATCAGAGCAATCCAGATTCGATTCTTGCAGGTTCGATTCTTGCCAGGCGCGCATTTAATTGCTGATTTAAAAAAATTATACCGCTGCATTGTTCGTCGCAAAATTTCCTTCGCTTCCTCCCATTGAATTAACTTAAATTACAATGAAAGTGAACAAGATATAAAAAGAACAAACGAGAGGATTTTATATTTAAATCTCACTCTTTTACAATATTGTGGGATCTGTGGCGATGGGATCTGTCAAGCAGTTCCTTTGGACGATCGGTACGTTGAAATCTCCTCTTTTAAAGATATCGGCCGAATATAGACGATCTTCTCTGGCTTTGATTTGTTCAAGGCTCTCTCGCGTAACTCGAACTTCTCAAGAACTCCAGAAAGAAGATGGTGATTTTCTCTGATCTTCACGAACTCAAGGCTCTGTGCGTAACTTGAATTCTCCAAGATTTCAGAAGATGATCAGCAAAGGCTTTAAGGCTCTCTCGCGTACTTGAATTGCCAAAGGATCGATAGGAGGCTTCCGATGCCAAAAAAAGAAGAAGACACTTAATTCTGGTTATCTGCTCACGCGGAGATAATCTCATCAAAACGCGGAGCTAAGAAACCAGTGCGCGAAGCTAACGCGGAGCTATTGATCATCTCTGCGTTTTACTCAAACGCGAGGCTAAAAGTAGCCAGACGCGGAGCTACTGAGTTAGCTCCGCGGTCTGTTGTGGAAAATCCTTTTAACTTAGAAATTTTCACTGCCAACAGAACCCCCTCCAAAGTTTTCAAAATGGCTTAGAACTTAGCAAATTTTGAAATACTTTGGATACTTAAACTGAAACGCGGAGTTAGAATACCAAGTCTCCTTCGCGTTATGCTCGCCTACGCAGAGCTAATCAGCTTCACTTCATTTTCAGTGAAATGAGTAATTTCTTCATTAATTACTCCGAATTTCGGCGCCGAATACCAAGCAGCGGATCATCTATTTAAATAGAGCTCCTGGCTCCTCTTCTTCTTCATCGGGAGAGTTTGAAAACTCCAAAACTCTGGCAGTCGAGTGACTCATGTCGACGAATGATCTTCAATTGATCTCCCCTTAACTCTCCATAGATTTTCATCATTAGGATGTCATTTCAGAGAAGCTTAACTTTATGCACATTGGCCGGCGTTAATGGCAGCGGCCGTGGAAATAGACGCAGTGGCGAATCGGTCAATGCAGCGTCTCTCGAAGGTAAAAACCTTGACTTTTGATCTTCTTAGAATCATTCTGAGATGTTTCGGCTCCAGCCAATTGTTTACTTCACCGGCGAGATCGCTGTTCTCCAGCCGCAAGGCTTGAAGGAGAAGGAGAAGTCAGAGAGAAACTCTGATCTTTCTCTACGCGAAGTTACCGCGTCATCCTCTGCGTTTTAAAACGCGAGGCTATTAAAGAGAAGGCAAAGGCAGAGACTCTATTACGCGAAGTTATCGCGTCATCCTCTGCGTTTTAAAACGCGAGGCTATTTCCCCAGCTGCACGCGAAGTTAGCTTAGCTCCGCATTTTTATACTTAGAAGATTTTCCAAATTTTTGTAGAACTCCTGATTCTTCTTTTGCAGTGAAATACTTGGACCAGATCCTTCTTAAAGAGGAGTGCATGTGGCTTTACCAGTCTTCGTCAGCAAAAGTAACTCTAAAGAAGCCAGAAGCATATGCTTTACATCATAGTTGCAGGTTTCAAGCCATGGCTCCAAAAGATAAACTTTTTACAAGAACTCTGCGGCAGCTCAAAGCGATAGAGATGATCATCTAAGGGCTTGTAGCATGTCGAATCCAACTTGTGTATCTTCATTAGGATTCTTGTAGCAGTATATTCAGATAATCCACTAAGAACTTTTGACATTTGCAGAAGAGAACTTTTGCATGTGAACCAGGGAATTTCAACACCCCATGAGGCTTGATGTCAGATTATTGAAGCTTTTGGGAGAGCTATAACTCCCTCTTCTTCTGTAATCTTTTTCTTTTATGAAGTAAAGGCAAATTATTTTCCTCTCTATCTGTCGGCTTCAAGAATCTTGCTTGCTCAACAAATAGATGGTTGATAATTCTAGTAAAATAATCTAAGACTCTTTTGCGTAACTTAGATCATTAATACTGATATGATCGGGTAAGGACCATCTAATTTCGGCAGAGGCGCCAAATTGCGCATGCCTAGTCCAAGTGCTCTCACGCGTAACTTGAACGGAGATAGGAATAATCCAAATCATACTGTCAGAGGTAAAAACTTAACATGACAGGTCCACGGGATTTTTAGCAAACCCCCAGCTATCAACGGATTTGATTAGCCTTTACCAATCGCCGTTTGCGTTGGGCTAGCCATGCTATTTCCCTCAGCATGGTGAGTTGTCAAGGAATTGATTTCCTCTCCCATTTGCTTTTAATCAGCATTGGGTAGTTAACTTCATACTTTTACCCCCAGTATGATAGGGTTGGCGAGGAGCTTGATCTCCTCTTCCCTCTGCTTTAACAGCATTGGGCAATATATTTATAGCACCCAATTAGCCATTCCAATGGCTAGCATGAGTAGCGGAAGTATGATGTTTATCATCGTCAATATTTTCGGCACCCCCAGCCAAATCTGGCTGTTAACCAATGAGGGCGATTTTGTCACAGCTGTGGTTCGGAGCATATCCAAGGGGCTAGCTTGCAAGTGCGGGCTGCCCGTGCTTGGTTTCGATATTGGCTTCCCTACTGGTACATGGATCACTCTGGCAGGGATTGCTCTGACAGGAAACTTATTGGTTCCAATTAAAGTTGTCATATTTGCAGAAACCTTCTTCTGTTGCTCCTTAAGTGTGAGAATCCCGGCTTCTATCAATGCCTGAATTCGATTCTTAAGAGGATAGCAATCCTTAGTTGGGTGCCCGATGCTCCGATGGTACAGGTAATAGTTAGGGTCGTTGGTTTTACCAACGACTTCCGGTTTTCCATTTTCCGGAAGTTTTAGCAAGCCCTTTCTGAGGAGGAGATGGAATAGAGTACCTGTCTGCTCCGTCTTGAATGTATAAGTTTTCTCTTGTCGGGGCTTATTTTGGCCTGCACCTCTCGGATTCTGAGGTCTTGGCTTCGGATATGCAACTGATACCATCACAGCCTTCCCTTTATTTTCAGGATTCTGTGGATATGGCCTGTTATTCGTAGAGTTTCTCGTGTTACGAGATTTCTCAATCCGACGAATTATATCTTCCGCCTGCTCTCCCTGCCTCAGCAGATCTTTCCAAGTTCTGGACTCTACAGCTCCCATTCTTATCAGCACGCCGATCCTGAAATTATGCTTGCAGGTTTCCACCAGGGTTTCCTGGGTCATACCGTGTCGACAATACACAGACTTTTCCCTGAAGCGTTCAATAAAACTTTTAACTGTTTCTTCTTCTTCTTGTTTCGTTGCAAGGAGGGAATGAACCGATATTTCGGTATCATCCTCAAAGAAACGTGCCAAGAACTGTTTCTCGACATCATACCAAGTTTTTATGGTTCCCGGGGGCAACTGCATAAACCATGTAAAAGCAGGCCCTCGCAAAGTACTTGCAAAAATCTTAGTCATAATGGGGTCATTTCCCACCAAATGTCCAGCTTGGGACAAGAAATAGTAGATGTGCTGATTGGGCGATCCCTTCCCGTCATAGGGCTCCAACTTGAGTGGCTTATATTTTGGATGATAGGGCACCATGTCCCATTCTGGTGGATATGGTCTAGAAACCCCTGACTCCTTCAACTCTTTTTTATGCATCAAAGCTTCAAGTTGACTTTGTAGCTGTTCTATCTTTTCTCCATGCGGATCATGGAAAGAAAATTTGTCCTCGTCCTCGTGCATCGAGTAAGCCTTTTCTTCTTTTGTTTCTTCATTTGTCTTGGGTGGCGGTTCCGAAGAAATTTTAGCCTTATCATCGGCTATCTTCTGGGTATTTTCGATCACTTTTAGAAACATTAGTTTGAGGTCATCAATGGCCTTTTGCTGACCTCGAATCATCTGCTCTTGGGCTTCCATCCTTTGGTCAACATCATCGAATTTATCCACCATATGCGATGCTGGTTTTCGTGGTCGGGAAGATGCACGAGATTTTGGGGAAGCTATAGCTGAATTATCGCTGTCATTATCATAAGAACCTTTTGAAAGTTTCTTATAATTCCGAGGAATAACAGCACCTGATTTGAGTCGAGTAAGATGGCGTGGTTGTTCATCATCTGCATCCGACTCATATTCTTTCTCCATATTCTTTTTGCTTTTGCCGACCATATTTGAGGTCACTGCCTTTACCTCTTTTTCTGTGGTTTGATATCTCAGATTATTCTTCCTCCTTATCGGAGTATCTTGACAAGACTCAGTTATTCTGTTAAATACAGACACTCTCTTCTTGGTACAACAGCATTTATCCAATACAGCAGATATGGCTGTTATGAGCTGCTCACAATGACATGTTGAGTGTGGCTGAGCTTGAGCCATATTTCTCATTTTTGTCAAGTAATTTCTGAGATTGGTGACCTTAGCCATGGAGTCGTGGGACCTATCCATCTTTTGAGAGCGTCTAGGAATCCACTGGAGCTTCTTGGGATTACTGGAGTCCAGTTCCGGTCCGCTGACGCGAGGATCTGTCCTGATTCTACAGTTAGGTTGATCCACGCGGAGCTTAAAAGTAGCTTCGCATATTGTAGCGCGGGGCTGAGGAATGACTCCGCATCTTGCCATGTTAGCCTCGCGTTTCTCGCTGGCCTGGCTTGTCTTCAGAAATTTAGCTTCTGTAATAATAGCCCCGCGTGAAGGAAAACTCTTGCACGCTGGCTTATCTTTGCGACTAACGCAAATCATAGCTTCGCGCTTAGCGCGGTTTTTACGACTGACAACTATCTGCCAATCATCCTCGCGTTCCTCGCGGAGAATCTCGCGTTTCTCGCAAGTATTACCGGCCTTGCTTTTATTGCTTAGCTCAGTATTAGCCTCGCGTGGAGAATCACACGCTGGCTTTAAAGAATTTTTATACTCGCGTTTCTCGCCAGTGTCAGGAATCTTGCGTTGATTGCAAGCACTAGCAGCCTCGCGTTTCTCGCTTGGCTTAGCCTCGCGTGGAAAATCACACGCTGACTTTGAAGAATTTGTATACTCGCGCTTCTCGCGAGTGTTAAGTATTTTGCAACTAGGGCAAATCTTGCTGGCTTCGCGTCTCTCGCTAGGCTCAGCAATAGCCTCGCGTGGAGAATCACACGCTGGCTTTGAAGAATTTTTATACTCGCGTAACTCGCGAGTGTTGGGTATTTTGCGACTAGCGCAACCCTTACTGGCTTCGCGTCTCTCACTAGGCTCAGCAATAGCCTCGCGTGGAGAATCACAAGCTGGCTTTGAAGAATTTTTATACTCGCGTAACTCGCGAGTGTTGGGTATTTTGCGACTAGCGCAACCCTTACTGGCTTCGCGTCTCTCGCTAGGCTCAGTAATAGCCTCGCGTGGAAAATCACACGCTGGCTTTTCCTTGATTTTAAGGCAAGTTGCATCTTCGCGTTTAACACGGTAAAGATTGGTCTCGCGGGTAGCGCGAGCCTGTTTGCGAGGGACCATAGCCTCGCGTCCTCTAGAGTTAGCTCCGCGTCCAAGGCGGGCTTTGAGGGCTCTATGCCTCGCTCTCCGGTTCCTGTTCCGGAGTTGGGTCCTGGTCAGTCCAGTCCCTAGGTCTTCTTCGGCAGTCGGAAGCTCATCCTCGGCTAGGATTTCTTGTGTGAACTCTGGTTCTATAGCCGCAGTCTCCAAGGATCCCCGTCTCTCGGTGGATACCTTTCTACCCGTCACTCGGGCATTGGAGTACATGCGACGATAGTGCCGTGTCTCATCCAAGTCACCTGATCCGGAGGAGAGGAACTCCTCGTACTTCTGCTGGTCGATTTCAACGACCAGCGTGTCTTCTTCGGATCCGATCATATCAACGTCCGATTGCGCCACAATCTCTTCATCAGTGAAAGAGATGGCTCCCACTGTGGTCGCCAGTTTGTTCGTCGCAAAATTTCCTTCGCTTCCTCCCATTGAATTAACTTAAATTACAATGAAAGTGAACAAGATATAAAAAGAACAAACGAGAGGATTTTATATTTAAATCTCTCTCTTTTACAATATTGTGGGATCTGTAGCGATGGGATCTGTCAAGCAGTTCCTTTGGACGATCGGTACGTTGAAATCTTCTCTTTTAAAGATATCGGCCGAATATAGACGATCTTCTCTGGCTTTGATTTGTTCAAGGCTCTCTCGCGTAACTCGAACTTCTCAAGAACTCCAGAAAGAAGATGGTGATTTTCTCTGATCTTCACGAACTCAAGGCTCTGTGCGTAACTTGAATTCTCCAAGATTTCAGAAGATGATCAGCAAAGGCTTCAAGGCTCTCTCGCGTACTTGAATTGCCAAAGGATCGATAGGAGGCTTCCGATGCCAAAAAAAGAAGAAGACACTTAATCAAAAGATTGATCTTGTATATCTTTTTTTCTATGATCCCTAAAGTCTCCTCAAAGAGGGTATTTATAGACTTTAGTGGTTATGAGAGTTTCCGTAGGAATAGGAATCAAGAGTTCCATAGGAATAGGAATAAAGATTTTTGTATTCATCAAGGATTCTAATCCAATATTTAATATTGATTTAAATCTCTTGATTTAGAATTCTGATTGGATTCAATTTGAGTATTGGATAAGATCAAATCTCAATCACAATCAATTTAGGATTATGATTGGACTCAATTTAGATATTTGGATAAGCCCAAATTATAATCTCAATCAATTTAGAATTCTGGTTATCTGCTCACGCGGAGATAATCTCATCAAAACGCGGAGCTAAGAAACCAGTGCGCGGAGCTAACGCGGAGCTATTGATCATCTCCGCGTTTTACTCAAACGCGAGGCTAAAAGTAGCCAGACGCGGAGCTACTGAGTTAGCTCCGCGGTCTGTTGTGGAAAATCCTTTTAACTTAGAAATTTTCACTGCCAACATGCATAAAAGCCCAGTTTCTACCCAAAAATGGGCCTTCAACCTGTGGGGGCGTGTTTTGGAGTTTTGGTGTAGTGGAAGAGTCTTTCAACAAAAATGAATTTTCAACTTGTGGGGACGTGTTAAAATACAAAATAATTTTTCTCAACACTCACTACAATTTTCGGAGTTTTGGTGCAATGGTAGGAATTTCAAAAGGTAATTTAAAATACAAAATAATTTTTCTCAACTCTCACCATAACTTTGGAATTTTGATATAGTGGAAGGGACTTCAATAAATTATTATAATGAAAGACGCTGTAGATTTGATCATAGCTAAACCTGGAATATCATATCGCAGCCTTAATTGGAATATCATAATCACAGTCTCTGCTAGAATATTATTGTAACAACATAAACTGGATTATCATTGTTATGGCAATAGTCCGAATAACAATAACTGTGTTAATTGATCAACCTTGTGGAACCTTCCTTTAACACGTTATGCGTAAATTCCTTGTTTCTCCCATACCCTAGTTGTTTTAATTTTAACGAGTTACGAAAGTTTCAACCAAGCTTTAATGCATATTAAAGAAACGTCATTCACAGAAAATAAGTGTAATAGAGATATGCATGTTTTGATGGATATGCAGCAACACTAGGAGAGATAAAGTGAGAAATGAAGATATTCATGCTAAACTAGGTGTAGCTCCAATCGATGAGAAGATGCAAAAAAATCACTTACGATGGTTTGGACATGTGCAATGTAAACCTACAAATGCACCAGTTTGACGAGGGGAGCTTATCAATATAAGATAAGTTAAAAGAGCGAAGCGAAAACCGAAGAAAACATTGATGGAGGTGATACGAAAAGATATGGATTCTAGAGGTTTAAATGAGGAGATATTACTTGATAGAAATGAATGGAGAAGGATTATCAACGTGATCGATCAGATGTGATTTTTTTTTCATGTATGCTACTCCATGTACTTAGGATAAAAGGCTTAGTTGTTGTTGTTGTTGTATGAAAGTTTCAAGCAAGATCAAATTAGACAAGATAGTTCATAAATCGAGTTTTATTATGCACATGCAGTGTCATGTGAAGTCAATGCCATTGTAGTATCACTTGTCAAGTTACATCCATAGATGATATATCACAAGTCAAGAATCAAGTACATATCCAAACAAGACATGTGGTTCACCCATGACACTACTAGCCTGCATGAGACGTATTAGAATGATGGTTCACATGCAAGTAAACAATTATCACTAGTTCGAGTGGTAAATAAATATTAAACAATCAAAATAAATTCAAAATTATGCAAATGAAATCAAGACAAGTTCATGGACAGGCCCTACTATAGGGTGAAGCTTGCAAAGAAATAATGAGCGATGACGAGTTTCAATAACTCCATCGTTGCTTCGTTGTTATGTAGTTTAGAGATTTTAAATAGTTTCTTACTTTTATATAATTTGAACTAGAAAAATAATATAAAGGAGAGTTGTAGAATATTGAATTCTCTTTCAAAAAGCCTTAGAAAGCCATAATTGTTGTCCGAAATCAAAAGACATAATTGTTGTGCAATAACTCTAACTTCAAGCTAAGCATGGATAAGGATAAAAGTGAGAATTAAAAAAAAAAGAAATAAAATGTAGATATTTGAATTGTCTTTTCAACGAGACTAATATCAACTCAATCAAAGTTCGAGATCAAAGGTTATTGGAAAAATACCAATTTGGTATGATAGGCTGGCAACAAAATGCAGATCATACCTAAATACGGATCACGCCCAATGCGGATGATGTCATCTGCATTTTTGCATAAGATAAATGCAGATATGGCATAAGAAAGACATGGATGATGGGGTTGATCCACATTTTGCACCAAAAATAGTGTTGACGGGGTTGATCTGTGTTTTGCACCAAAAATGTGAATGATAGATGCAGGTCTACATTTTGCACAAGCATCAATTTCGAACCCGATTATAAAAGGGTTAGAGGTGGAATTAGAGAAACTGTGAGCACAAAGAATGCAACAAATTGAATTGTCTTTCTAACAAGATCAAAATAAACTCATTTGGAGTTCTATATCAAAAGTTGTTATCGAAATACTGAGTGGATACATATGTGATATCAACCTGGTAATCGTTTATGAAAGGGTTAGAGGTGGAATTAGAGAAACCATGAAAAACAAAAGATGCAGAAAATTGAATTGTCTTTTTAACAATATCAAAATAGACTCATTTGGAGTTCTATATCAAAAGTTGTGATTGGAACATTGAGTGGATACATATATGACATCACTATGGCATTTGCACAACCAACAATTTTAAGCCAATTCTTGACAAATTTATTATTAGAACTAAGAAAACAATATAAGCAGAGTTGTAGGATTTTTCAATTATCTTTCAAACAATAAAGAATCAACTTTGTTGGATTTGAGGTTCAAAAGAGTTATAGGAAAATAATTTTGGTAACAAGCCTTGTTAAGCTTGGTGATTCTCCAATGTCATTGGGCTTTTTTACTAGTATCATATTTGCCAACCAGTCATTGTAGTCAACTTCTTGGATAAAACCTACTAAGAGAAATTTGTCGACTTCTCCTTCAGCCACCTTCTTCTTCTCCGACCTAGTGTTTTTTTTTTTTTTTTCCTTCTGCTTAATCATTAGGAAGTTTGGGTTGTCATTTAAATGGTTGCAGATGACTCCGATGTCTAAGCCTTGCACATTTTCGGGAGACAAGGTGAATGTATTTTGTTGTCTATAAAAAATTGCACCAGCACTTAATGGAGCAACTCTTAAAGAGATGTGTTGGGTCTCGCAATTGAACTGAAGAAGTCTCTTCAGCATAAGTAGATTGTACATTATCCGGCTCGTCTCTTTGAGAGACAGATTCAATGTTCCCAATTGCCTTCTCAGCCATCCCTATATCTGGTGACCTCCAGCACTTAATGGTCATTACCTTGGAATTTTCTTTCTTAGTTGGAGGTCAAGTAATGGTTGCGGCACTAGAGGCATGCTCCTTGGTGCGCGCCTCTAGTTGGGCTTTTGGATTGTGCGTGCTTGGGCAGCATGTGCTTGCTGGGGATGTACGCACTCCTGTGGATGGGGTGCACTCGTCTGGAGGGTGTGTGCTTTTCAATGCACACTTTGTAGGGCCCAGAGGCATGCTTCTTGGCACGCTTCTCTAGTTGCACTTCTGGGTTGCACATGCCTAGGCGCGAGCGTCTGGGGCTCTTCTTAGCAGATTGTTTTATTTTTTATCCCCCAAAAGTTTTCGAAATTTTATTGTTGATTCGTAACGAATTTTGAAATACTTCGGACTCTTTTGATTTTGGCTCTGTAGTTGTGTATCGCAATTTTTATAGTGTATTGTGAACTATTTTCTGAAGTCCTCACATTCTTGATCTTTTAGCTCTTACTGATGTACTGTTGAATCATATAGAGAGCCTTCAATGTATGTTGAGTTCTTGAGTCCCATAAATTTGAACAATGACTCAAGATTTGCTCTTGAGATGAGGCTATAATTCAGGTTCAGCTCTTTTCTTCTTATGCAAGTGCACAATCTTGTATCCATCATTACTATTTGGGAGCTTCAAGATCCCCTGGTGATTTGTTGATACCAGAACTTTGCGAACTATTACAAAATTGTCATTTTCTAGTTATTTGGTTGTTCCAGTTATATTGTTGAACCTTTATGAAACTTGTCAAATCTTATACACAAATTTTCTTGATCTTCATAGGTATATTGTTGAATATCTTCGAAGTCTCAAAAATTGCTTGCAGGGAATTCTTCTGATGATGGCCTTTATGCTTGTGTTGTCCAGCTAGACTTCAATTTGTAGTTCTGAATCCAGAAAAGTTGATATACGAAGTATGAATAAAATTGCAATCTGGAATCTTCTGGATAACTGTTTAGAGGCTAAAAGCATGATAGACAAAGAGATGAATTTGATGGACAGAGATAATTATTATAACGTGTCTCATGGATGTTTACTCAAACTATTCAGAGGTATTGGACGTGATAGAATGAGTCTTAAAAAGAGTTGAATCCTAAGTTGAATCCTAACTGTTCAATGATGTCTAGTATGACAGATTAGAAAATATAGATAGTAGGTAGAGGGATGATGCTAACATGCTACTGACTCAAATTATTTAGAAATTCTGGACATGATAGATGAGAGTTTGCAAAAATGAGATCCTAGCCGTTTAGTGACATTTAGTATGACAGATTAGGAAAAGATGTGATTTAATCTATTCAAACGCTCGGGACATGATAGAAGTGAACCGATTAAATAGAGGTAGGGTTAACATATTTAATCTTCCCATTTAGTGATATCTAGTATAACGGAATTTGAATGATGACAAAAATATCATAAAACATGGCTCAAAACTCGACCTATTTAGAGGTTTGGGACATGATAAGAATGAGCTGGCTAAACAAAGGTAATGATTAACGTGCTTAGTCTTGTGCTTTAACTATCAGAGGTAATTATTAATTTCATAGATAGATAATTTTCGTTAGAGGTAATTGTTAACTTAACGATGTCAAAAATTAGTTCATCAGATGTTGTATTATTGGACTTGATGAATTGGTTTTGTCTGTTCTGTCAGAGGTGAAATCTTAATACGACAAATGATTTAGTTAGATTTGATTCCATTGGGAAAAATTATTTGATTGTGTATTTTGATGTCAGAGGTATGATTTTAACATGATAAATATTTTGGAGGGACACTGGCTCTACTAGGAGAAAAAGTGACAAGAAAAGTTTTGTCTTCAGAGGTAAGATTTAACTTTTATAATCCAATGATAATCAGATTACCATTACTTGGGATAATCTAAAATTTAATTGGGATTTTTGTTCATCAGAGGTGTGATTTTAACTTGATAGTGAGTATTTAGGTACTTGGACACAAGTCATTTGGAAATAATTGTCAGAGATAACTATTAACTTGACTGACTAAAAAATGTTGGGAGATTGAAGTATTTATGTCAGAAGTGAAATATAATGTGATATAAGATTGATCTCATTATAGTTTTTAGTAAACCCCCAGCTATTAAAGAATTTAGTTTGGCTTTACCAACTACCATTTGAATTAAGCTAGCCATGCTATTTTCCTCAACATGATAAGTTGTTGAGTATTTTGTTTGGGCTTGAAGGCCAAACTTTTCCTCTTCCCTTTACTTTCGCAGCTTTGGGCAACAATGTGTTCTTATAATCGAATAAGGATATTATTGTGGCAAATTTATCATGAAATTTTTAGCAAACCTCCAGCTATTAATGGATTTTGTTTGCCTTTATCAATCGCCATTTTCGTTAGGCTAGCCATGCTATTTTCCTTAGCATAATGAGAATGGTGAGAATTTCATTTGGGTTTACATGCCAAACTTTTCCTTTTCCTTTTGATTTCGCAGCTTTGGATAATGATGTACCCTTATAATCGAATAAGGATATTGTTGTGACAAATTTACCATAGGATTTTTAGCAAACTCCCAGCTATTAATAGATTTAGTTTGCCTTTAACAACTACCATTTGAGTTGGGTTAGTCATACTATTTTTCTCAGTATGGTGAGTTGTCAAGAATTTTATTTGAATTTACATGCCAAACTTTTCTTTTCTCTTTGCTTTAGCAACTTAGAGCGGTTCATGCTTTTACCCCTAGCATGATGGGGTTAGTGAAGATCTTTTTTGGGGTTTACATACCAAATTTTTTCTCCATCCTTACTCATAGTCATGTAGGACTCTTTTTGTCTAACACCCCCAGTCGAGGCGTGGAGTTGCACCTTAGCAATGAGCCAGTGTTTCTTCATTTGCTATGTTAAAAAACAGGTTAGATGACTTTATTCATTTAAGAATAGTATTTCGTCAGAAACTTTTCATTGATTGGTATCATCATCCAATCATAGTGTTAATTGATCAACCGGTATGCTCCATTTGATTAGACCGTCTCTATTATATATGGGCCCTCCCACTTCAGTTGGAATTTTCTCTTAGTCTTATGCGTCATAACTATTGGTCGTCTGACTGCTAAGTCCATGTCGCCTTCTTTGAAAATTCATTCTTTCACTCTCCTATTGAAGGCTCGAGAGATTCATGCTTGATAGAGCTCTATTTGTTGTTGAGTTTTTAAGTGCTTTTCGTTCAATGCTTCCAATTCTCATAGTCGTTGGCTGTGTTTTTTCTTCGGTGGTCATTCTTGCTACTAATGCCACCCGAAGGAAAGGAATCTGGATTTTCAGAGGTAGGATAGCCTCACACTGTACGCCAAGGAGAATGGTGTAGCTCTTATCCGTGTTATTATCATTGTGTGATAAGTCTATAGATAAGCTCCTAATTTCTTATTCCAGTCATGCTAACTTGTGGTGACAAATTTCTAAAAAAACTTCATAGTGGTTTGTTGAATGCTTCTACTTGGCCGTTGACGACCGAGTTGTATGGGGATAAAAGCACATTCATTATTCTAAATTTATCATAGAATTTGGTATAGACCTTACTAGTGAATTGAGAACTGTTGTCACTAATGATCCGTCTAGGAATACCAAAGCAATAGATGACGTGGTGTTTGATAAAATTGACCACATCCACTGTTTTCACTTCTCTTAAAGGGATAGCCTCTGTCTACTTTGAGAAGTAACCAGTTATAACTAGTATGGACCGATCTCTATGAGAAGATGGTAGAGTGATGGGGCTGATAATATGCATTCCTCATATCTCGAATGGCTAAGTGATCATAGTTGGATGTAGGTGCTTTGGAGCTTGATGTACGTAGTTCGCATGCACCTGGCATGCATGACATCTCTTTGCATATGCCCTAGTATCTGCCATCATCACGGACCAATAGAAGCTCATTCGTTTTATCTAGTCTCCTAATTTTGGTCCTAGCTAGTAAGCCCTGCAAGCTTCATCGTGCACTTCTTTGAGTACTTCTTGTTGTGATAAGCACCAAAGTAACACTCCACTTGGTGTTTTTTTGATATAAGGTGCCTAACTCAGGATTGTAATGAAGGTTTTCAGTCTCTTTATTTTTGTGGTTTCTTTGAGATCCTCCAGTAATATCCCGTAAAGCATGAGGTTGATGAAGGCGAATCGCCAGTCTCGGGGCCCGAAGTTCATCCCTGATGTATGGGCCTTATTTGCCTCAAGTATTTTTTTAGGGCAAAGAAGCTCGCGACTTCCAATCATAATACTTTTTCTTGATTTAGGAGGGAGTGCTAATGTGGCTGTGAGGGAAGCCAATACATCAGCATATACATTTTCATGCCGTGACACATAATCAATGTAAAACATCTCAAGTGAGTTGGCGGCTTTAATTGTCGCTTGATAGTAAGGTAGGAGATGTTCATGTTTGATTTCATACTCTCCTCTGTCTTGGTTTACCATGAATTTGGAATCCTCATAAGCTTCCAAACGCTAAACTCCCAGTTGTTGTGCAATTTGCAGTTCCATTATCAATGCATTATACTAAGATAAATTGTTAGAATATAGTTGAGTGATTGAGTACCCTCGGGAAATTACATGGTTGTGTAGAGATATTAAGACTATTGCCACACAAGTAGAGGTTCTTCAAGCCGCTCCATCAAAGAATAACAGCCAAATCGGTTCTTTGGAAGTCATGTTGACTTTTGCCATTTTGACAGAATATCCTCATAATGTTTGGAGGATTCCGCAGCAGGATGTTCCACTAGGAAATTAGCGATGGCTTGTCGCTTGATTTCCTTTAGCGGTATAAATCGCATATCATACCGACAAATTATATGGATTATTTAGTTCACTAAGTAGTGTCACATTTTCTGAATTGCAAACACTAGAACCAGGCACTCTTTTCTACCAAAGTATACCAGTGTTCAACACCTACCATAGTTCTACTAAGGTAGTAAATGGTTATTTGTGGCCTAAATCATTGGTTTGGGCCAACATAGTACTAAGCGAATGGTCCATTTTCCGAACATATATCAAGAATGCTTTTCTTGATATAGGGGATGCCAACACCAAAGGTTTTGTGATGTACCTTTTGAGGTCCTCAAAAGCTTGTTGACAAGCTTCATTCCAAACAAATAGCACTCCTTTTATTCATTAGTTTGGAGAATGGTTGGCATCGGCTTGAAAGGTTAGCGATAAATCTCCGAATGTATGCTAGCCTCTCTTATAATCCTCGAAGTTCTTTAAGGTTTCTTAGTGGCTGTATTTCTTGAATGCTTTTATTTTTTCTGGGTCTAAGTCGATACCCTTGGATGCGACAACGGATCTAAGAAATTTACCACTAGAGACAATATAAATGATTTAGTTGGACTCATTTTTGACTGGTGTTTTCTCATAATATCAAACACCATTTTTAGGTCTCAGAGACGATCGTCTTTATTGTGACTCTTGATAGCAAGGTCATCCACATAACACTCTACCATTTTACAGAGATGCTAGCAGAGAATTGTGCTCATAGCACGTTGATGTGTAGCACCTACATTCTTTAAAGAGAATGGCATAATCGTACATCAGTAAATGCCTAACGGTGTTCTGAACAAAGTGTGCTTTTCATATTTAGGGTATTTTTTTGATTTGATTGTACCCAGAGAATCTGTCCATGAAAGACATTCTTTCAAATCCACATGTATTGTCAATCATAACATCCGTTATTGGAAGCGAGAATTTGTCTTTAGAACATGTCACATTCAGATCTCGAAAATTGATGCAAATTTCAACCTTTACATTCTTCTTGTGAACTGAAGTAATGTTCGTTACCCAATCAGGATGTTGTTCTTCCCAGACGAAACTAGATTGTATAAGCTTCTCAACCTCATCCTCAATTGACTCCATTAACTTTGGATGGAAACTTCTTTGATGTTGCTTCACTGGTTTTGCATATGGCTTAATATTAAGCCGATGCATAGCAACTTGAGAATCTGAGCCTGGCATGTCTTCGTAATACCAGGCAAAGACATTGATATATTCTCGGATGAGAGTTATAATATCTTCTCTTTCTTCAGAAGACAAACTCTGACTTATGGATATGGATTTAGGGTTAGTTTCGTCACCCATGTTCACTTGAACTACCATGTGTTTGGTAGGTGGTTTGCACTATTCAAAGCGCATGTTTTATTGGGCATCAAAATATTTAACTAACACTTCGATTTCGAAAGAGCTAGTTCATCACTTTCGTCTAGAGTTGGGCTGGCAATTATCATGTTCGTAGTCAGCTCCTTAGATAGTAACCCTAGACTGATATCTGAGTCCCAATTAAATTTTTCTTTATTTGAAAGATTATGTCATCTATATCCGAAGGATTGGGTGTCGTAACATATCCCTACTCCTGCCGATTTTGTGAGAATAATCTAGTTCTTTTCCTTCGGTTATGAACGAGCGAAGTGAGTTTTGATGTCCTTCGCTAAAATTTAATTTTGGACTTCGGATGAAGTCATATCCTATTTTCTCTATCATTCGAAATGATTTGGATCCATAATGATGGGGCTGAGGGGCTTCTTGATCTTCAGCTTTCCTATCATCAAATAGAGTCACACATGATCGAATCCTTTGGAAGAGAATGGTCTTCTGATCGACCCAGCTAACAACTATGATGTGTTTGTCAATCTTGGCAAGTAGTGGTAGGATAACTACAACCGATATCAAGGTGTCTGCATGTATGTTCTCACAATGCAGAACATGAATTCCCATTAGCTTGATAGCTGTGTGGTATTAGAATATTCAATCATAATACCTGACTTTGTCTTTCTTGAGCTGGTTAATGATGAGTTTAAATTCATTTAAGTCTCAAGTTGATTCACCTTCAATTGTTTGATGAGTTGGAGGCGACATGAGAATGTTAGACTCCCACCCTCAGCAATTGATGCATTAACAGTTTCATTGTGGACGCTGCCTGTATTTTCACAATAGCTTTCCAAAAGGATGTGCCATCACCCTAGTGATGCAGACACGTCGATTGTGAGTCTCACATGAGGCTTTAGCTTTGCAGTGAGCTCAAACCTAATGTCGTCGTCATGTCACTTCAATTCTGAGAGAGCTTTAGAGAGGAAACCCCCGGCCAATTGTGCCTTATAGACTACACAACGCTAAAAAAAAGGCTTGTGCTTTCCGCCTTGGGTGCAAAATAGATACAACCCTGAAGATGAGTCTTGTGTGATGATTTGAACATACAAATACCAACTTAAGCTTCCTATATCGACTGAGACTCATGGAAAACCTCGCAGGCAACCTGAGACATGCGAGTATCATGACAAGCCTCGCATGGGAGCTGAAATATGTGAGTGTCATGACAAGCCTCGCACGGGAACCAAGACATGCGAGTGTCATTTTGAGTTCTGTATTGAGACTGAGGAGCTCTTTGTGAAACTTTAAATTGCTTGAGTTGCGCATCTTCATCTTCTGGATAGATGGCAAGATGAGCGTCTTACTCTGTTGAATAAGAATATTTTCAATAGTAAAGCTGTAAAGTCTTAACAAGTTTTTAGGTTGGTTGAACTTACAAAAAAATAGTCTCTTGCCAAAATAGATCTTTGTCTTGGGGTAGAGATATTAGTTTGGTTGACTGCCATGCTATAGACCTCATGAATCATATGAGGAAATGGGAAGCCTTAGGAACTTTGATGATCTCATGCATGACCCCCAATTGAATATTGAATCAGTCCTTGATGTAGAGGAAAGAATTAATTATTTGTTAAGCCCGCCTCAGGCTAAAGCATCTTCAGAGACTAGAATGAGAGATGTCTATTTTTAGAATCATCTAGATATTATTGCAATTTTTCATATTAACTATTGCTTGGATGATGGATATAACCTCATATGGCAGAAAAAAAATCTGACATTGCTTTAGAGGATTTTGTTCGACTTTCTTAGACATGAGAGATTTTTTAGGGTTAGGAATGAGAACTCTTTTCTTAGGTTGGACCATATGTTGTGTGGATGAGCCTTGATCAATGTTATTATATCAAGTCTCACAATAAGAATATATTACTTAAGCCTCACTCTACAGGAAGGTCAGCTTTGTCCATGTGGCTGAGTTTCATTAGGGTTGTATGCTGAAACTGAGTCTGACCGAAGACTTATAATTTTGATATGTATGTTAGCTTGTAATAAATAGGAGCCCTCTTGAAACACACATACGGGCCCTACCCCTAGGTGGCCTGTGCAAAAGTAAGAGCCTTCCTGAAACACCGGCCCTACCCCTCTTGGTGAGCCGTGCAAGATTCCTTAGATTGTAGCATATGAGAATCATGTGCTAAGGTTGAGCCCTATGTTTGCTTTGATTCACATGGGCTTAGACTCTCATTAGCTTTGGTCAAGGTTAGGCAGAAAAATATTGCTTATCCAATATAATTAAATATGCCCCTCGAACCTTGTTGCGCGAGTTACACGGGGTACAGAGGGTGGTGCGCTCCTACCAGGGTGCAGGGGCAGAGCAGTTCTGCTGCATGCGTGCAAAACTGCTACATGCACGGAACAGCTGTGCATGCGGTTCTGCTGCGCATGCAGAATCGTTGCGCGTGCGGTTTTGCTACGCACTAATGAGTGCCATATATTGCATAATTACAGCCATCATATCATCTTTTTTTGTATTTAAATAATGTTACTCGGGTTTTTTTAGTGTGTTTTTAGGTGAAACCCACTTTTACAAGAACATGGCATGGAATCAAAGATGGATTAGGAAACCGAATCGAAAAAGAACAAAAAAAGAAGAGAACTACAAAAACACAAAGTTAGAAGCAACCAAGTACAAATCTAGGAAGAGAAAAGAGAAGAACAAAGAAGAATAATCAAAACAAAAAAGATTCAGCTCCAGATACTAACCTTTTGCTGCCAATTGGCTGCAATAGCCACCATTTGGCGACAGAAAGGTGCCCATTGATGACATGGCTTTTTGTGCTGACTCTGATACTGATTAGGGCTTCGTTGGCAAAAATCAGACTCCGCTATATGGCGGTGATGTTGCTACTTGGCAGCAAGACTTTTGTTTCTGTAATTGGAAATTTTATAGGAGCTTTGCTATAATTTTGTGATTTTTCTATTGTACTTGGATTAGGGTTAGTATTTTCGAGGCCTATATATTGGTTGTATCCTTGTAAATTAGGGTTTGTTAGATGAATTTGGAGATTAATAAAGATTAGAAGAAAATCCAAAGAGCGATGGCCACAATACTGAAGCTCCAAGGTGACTCTTTGTTGTTCGTTACTTTCTACTTTTAATTGCTTTTTATATAAATTTAATTACTTTCTAGTGTAGATCTTTAATAGTTTTAATAGAAAAAATAGGATTTTTAATGCTTTCTAATAATAAAAATAGAATCTTATTAATTAGTAATATGAGTAGCTAACTTAATTTAGCTCTAGAATGTAGATGAAATTAGGAATCAACCATGTAATTGCTTTTTAATGTTTTCTTTTTAAAATGAAAAAGATATGATATTTTTATGAAAGAATGAAAATACAAGAACTCGTAGATTAATATTTTGATAGGTTATACTTGAGTTAAATTTCTTAATAGTCTATGCTTGTTAGGATTTGAGGTTATTGATTTTCATCTTCTTCATAGAATTATCTAATGATTTAGTTCTTTTTATGAAAAGTAGTATTTTTGATGAGTTATGCTAGCACACCACTTGATAGCTCATACTTAGGACATTTTAAATAAAGATTAAAACTAAAAGATCAATTTTTATGATAGAAAGAAGATAATAGAAGTAATGCATAGTTGGGAACTAGTAGATTCTATGTCCTAGGCTAATTAGAATAACTAAAAATCAATTTAGAACTCATAGTTAGCTCGTTAGAATAATAGGAGAAGCTATAATACAAAACGCCTTAGACTTTCGTGGGAACGACCTGTTTGTGCTACAACAATACTGAGTGCTTGTAGTAGATTTATCACATCAAGCTTTTAGTTCCGTTGCTAGCGATTGACAGTGTTTTATTGCTTTTTCTAATGCTTTACGGGATAACAGTGTGTGTTGACTGTGCAGGAGCTTGGAAGTATAGATACCAGGAGGCAAAAGAGATCAGAATAGTTTTAGAGTTGTATTGCAGAAACCAGGGAGACAATCTCGCTGGTTCTATCAATAATTATTGGCAAGAACTGCCAAATAGCAACAACAAAGGTGAATTGCTGTCCCTACTTTTATCTAGTTCTGTATTTTAGGTCTCTAGTTCCGTAAAAAATAAAAAAAATAAAAGTAGTAGAAACAGTAGGAACATCACTTTTTCTTGAATCATATTTCTTCTACCGTTTCATCTCACCATACTCTACTTCTTGTTTTAGTCTAGAAAACTCATGCATGCACTCAGGTCCACTGGTTCATGCAACATTGGATCCGGGATCAATTTGGTCAATTAGTGAGATCAAATTTATTCATGAGAGATAAGATTGACTAATCGATTCTGATCCTACAGAATCGATGTTATCCATTAAGCACATCACTACCATCGTGCATAAAGCTCCTACAAGCAGCAGGTAACAACTACGAACTAAAACCGCATTACCTTAGCATGCTTTTGAAATTCACTAGATCCAATTCTGAGGATCCTATCTTTTCATCAGTAAATTTCAGGAAGCATGTATAGTGATCAAACTGTAACATCTATCAGAGGATGCAATTAAGCTTTGTTTCATCTCATTCACTCTCAAGGATAATGCTAAAAATTAGTTGTACAGTATACCTACTGATTCAATCACTACTTATGATAAATTTGTTACGGTGTTTCTAAAGAAGTACTATCCTATGCATAAGAGAACCAAAATACAAAACACTATTAATCAGTTCCGTCAAGTGCTAGGAGAACCCTTCTATAAGTACTTGGAATGGTTTAAGGATTTATTAGTGTTCGCCATGAAAGTTGCACGCTCTTTATATCGAAGTATTTTCAATAAGAGGGTTACAATCGGACGGTTTTCCGTTTACAGAAGATGAGGAAGATAGCTTTTCCTCTTTGTTTAAGGCTGGGTTTCTAGATAGCTATGGAGGACGATCCTGCTCTCCGTTGACACTCCGTACAATCTTTCTCAGTTGGCTAAAGGAAAAAAAAAGGCTCTTTTCTCTTGATCACAAGGGATAAAATTTGGGAGAAGACGTCTGTCTCTGTCTCTTTTGCTCTGTGTGTTCTCTCTCTGTGCTTCTGTATCTCTTTCGCTTCCCGCCTTTTATAGGGGTCTTGGAGTAACGTCCCGCCATATTTTGCTCAACCATTAGCTCCCACTACTCGAGAAGTGCCGCCATATTCGCCAGGTGGTTGCTCCCACGATCGAAGTAACGCCACTGCATTCGTTTGGCAGTTATTCCCACGATCTGAGGTGGCAATTCTTCTGTTCGGGTCGGGTGACTTTGCATTAAACCCCTACCCGAAGGCTATGGGTAGTGTCGCGAATCTCAGCTTTAGATTTGCAAACCTGTTCCGTCGTCTGGATCGCGGATCTCAGTTTCTTAGATTCGCGGACCTCAGTTTCTTAGATTTGCGGACCTCATTTTTTTAGGTTCGAGAATCCGATGAGTTGCGGACTTCTGTCTCTGAATTCGTGGATCTGCTTTACTTTTCTAGAATTTTTCGCCGACAAAACCCCCTCCAAAGTTTCCAAAACTCTCATGATTCTTTGAGGAGTTTCGGAATACTTTGGATATAATATTCTGTATTAGAATTTCCGTTGCGTTTGTTTGAAGTCTGTGACTCTATATTAGCGCCACTACTGCTTCCTGTTATTGAAGAGACTCGTCTCTGTATTAGGGGCGGGACTTCTTCATCTTTGAGTGGGAGACGACTCTGTATTAGGGTTGCAAACTCCTGTTTTGGAAGGAACACGTCTCTGTATTGGGGGCGCGAGCTTTCCATCTTTGAATAGGATACGACTCTGTATTAGGGTCGCGGACTATCTTCGGAAGGAACACGTCTTTGTATTAGGGGCGTGAGCCTTCATCTTTGAGTGGGAGACGACTTCTGCATTAGGGTCGCAAACTCCTATTTTGGAAGGAACACGTCTCTGTATTAGGGGCGCACTCTTCATTTTTGAGTAGGATACGACTCTGTATTAGGGTCGCAACTTGTTTTCGGAGGGGGCGCGACTCTGTATTAGGGTCGTGAACCTTCGCTTGTTGAGAAGAAAGCGGCTCTGTATTAGGGTCACAAACTTCGCTTTTTAAGGAGAAAGCGACTCTGTATTAGGTCGCAAACTTTTGCGGGAAGGCTGGCAGGCGGTTGTTTTTCCTGCGGCGTCAGAATTGAGACGTTTCTCTGAGCTGCATTAAATGAAAAGGTATTCACGAGATTCGAGCCAGATATCACGCCCGTCCAGAGATCTCGGCCGTCAAATCATCGGCTATATAACCTCCACTTTACGAGAGAGGTTGCCCTTATCTCAAGAAATTTGAAATCTGAGTTCTTCGTTTGGACCCCTCAGACTCCTCATCTTCAAGCTCCAATAGCTTTTGATTCTTCTGTGTGAAGGATTTTCTCCCCCTGCAAAAGATGCCGAAGAAAACTTCTTCTTCCGATGTTGTTGCCAGTGGTCGTCAAGATCCTCGAGCAACTTCTAGTTCGATAGTGGTTCGGCAGGAACCCTTGATCGGAGGTAAGTAAAAAAAAAAAAATCGGAAGGCAGTCCCTTTTCTTGTGTTTTTTTTTCTTATCTCTGAATCTGCATGTCTTTTGCAGTTGATTACACCTTGAATCCTTGGTTAAAGGATCATTATCTTGGATATTCTGATGGTTATGATGGGAAGAAAGAGTTCAGATTTGGTCATGTCTTTCCCCACTGTACAGCTTCAGATAATCAAGAAAGAGCAGACAAAATTCTCCACCCTTCTAGCTCAACATTGCGAGAGTTGATGACTAATGCCTCCTTCCAAGGAGAAAATCGGTCTCCGTTACTCAAACCTGTCTTCTTGTTTGGGGACAATATTTCAATGCCCGATAGTGGCTTGGAAGATGGCGATTATAAGTGGCTTCGCCAAGTTGAAGGTCGTCACTTGTTTCTTCCTAATATGGAGAGATCTTATCCATTCTTATTCTTTCAGTCCCTTTCTGTGCCAAGGCGAATGGACTGGCACATAAACAGGCCACAAGACGGTATTTTGTTGGGAGGCTTCAATGCTCAAGGTGCTTTTCCTCGTGGTACCGGGAAGAACTTTTGCGGATTGCTGCCGGAATTGCTTAAACACGATCTCCCCATAGGCGAGATTCCTATAATTGCGCAGACTTTCCTGCACCATTTTACCACTGCACAAGGAGAGTTTCCTGTTCAGGATTTTCGTCCCCCTGGATGGGTTCATTGCTCTTCAAAAGGAGAGTGGGCAGTCTTAACTAACTTCTTCTTGAAAACCTTCAGGGATCAGCTTCATATGCAGGACTATATCGTGCTATCAGGGCTGTTCAGCACGGTATTCTTGCTAGTAGATTTTATTTTTTTGCTTTACTGGAATTGTACAATCCTAATACTTGTATATTTTTTAGCCCTCGTGGCGAGTTGGGTTTCGCCCTTCATGAAATGTATGAAATTTCGGGCTTACCCATGGGAGACATCCCGTATGAAGAGTATGTCCCTACCGGAGAAGAACTCCATCTGTTGAAGACTCGGGACCCTTTGATTTATAATACTTACTGGGAACTGCTCTGCCACTACCATATTTGCACCCATACATCTGGCACCCGTAGTTTGAAGCCAAAGAAGTGGTTGCAGTATCTTCTGCCCAATTTTTCTAAGGGTAGTCTTAACTTTACTCGCCTTCCTCCAGTTTCTGAATAGGAAGTTGAGAGAAGAATCGCCAGTTTCGGGACAGATGCTTATGTCGCTGAATCTGACGAGGACGTCTTCAAGGCTGGAACGTCCTTTGAAAGTTTTCACTATCAGGCCCTCCAGCCTTTGTCCGATCCTGCCTTCTTGGCAGGCTTTTTGATGGTATGACTGAAGAAGTGTGTTATTCTTTCACAGGAAAACATACCCATTAGAGCCGTATATCCAGCCGTCTTACTAGCATTTGGTAGGCGGCTCAGTTTGCTACCTGCGATGGTTTGCAACATCCAGAGTGGACTGAGAAGATTATCTGACAAATTCTGTCAGGTGAAGAAGGAGCAAAGGAAGAAAGGAGATCCGGTCATTAAGACTCTCAATCCAATTGTAGAACTCCCTTATACTTATTTGATGGCTTGGCTGGTTCTACACTGCCCCACTTTGATGAGTCCTGCAGACTCGTAGATCGACTTAAGTGCTCCCAAAATGCAGCACTATGAGAGGTCGCAGTGGAAGGGAGGCTATATGGCCGCGATCCGCAAAACCCTTCGTCATTTCTCAACTTTCGAGTTGTTCAGATGTTTTCCATACTTCCCGAATGCTGGATACGGAGAAGAATTCGCGGACACTGCTGGCGCTGATAAATTTACCACCCTATCCCCGGGATGTTTCTGGTGGTTGATAAACATCCGCCCAGGACATTTGGTCCTCCGTTTGGGAAACCTCTGTTATATAGAACCTTACTACCCAAGTCATTTCGCCCGACAGTTTGGGTATGATCAGCTCTATGTGGGCAACCCCAATAGAGAGTTAAGCTTTGTTGGGAACGTTCTTGAGGGAGCTCGAGCCTGGTTACACTTTGTCGCGGGGGGAACTCTTGCCAAATTTGATCTCCGCTCAAGACTCCGAACTCAAGTATGAGCTTCAGTTTCTGCAAATGGTTTGCGGATGCTAACTCGGCTCCTCAGAACTTCAATATACATCATACCAGTCTGCAGGAGATAAGATCCTGGTATGCCCAGAAAAAGAGGGCCGGTAGCACAAAGGTGGCAGGGATGGAGGACTTCAGGGGGGACAGCACATCCAGTGAATCGGAACAAAAGGAAGAGGACATTGATGCACCGGTTCAGGTTGCTTCCCTTGATGCTTCTCTTGATCCGATGTCGAGGAAGACTTCTCCTCCACCGCAGTCTTCTCCTGAGAAGTCTTTACACAAGCGAAAGAGGCTAAGGCGACTTAGCGACTTGCCCGTTATTCCACAGGGGATTGATTCGCAGAGCACCCTATCTAGGACTGGCACTGCAACGTCCTTTCCTATTTCTGGGTCCCTCGTTGAGGAACCCGAGGAAGATGAAGATGATTCATATTTAACCCTCCGTTCCTTTAAGAGGCGTTGGAGTCAAGGGCCTGTTCATTGTAATGACCCTGTTCCTATAATTCCAAAGGATTCTATCTCTCCGGTTGGCCAGGCCAATGTTGAAGTTGATGTTTCTTTGGCTTTACAAGAGGATTCTGTAGCTCTTGCTGCTCAGTGCACTGCAGATGACGAAGTGCAAGTTATTGGGGAAACTCACGCATCAGATCCTCCAAAAGCAACACCTCTCTCTAAGGATCAAGAGGAATGGGGTGATGATGATGCCAGCAGTGACAACTTTCGCTCTTCTACTACTCCTTCAGATCATGGTAAATATGTCTTTCGGAGTGAGGATGTTCGAGCCGAAGTATATGGGCCCGAAGTATTTGGTCCTGAGGTGTACGGGCTCGGAGAATCTAGGGTCCAACCCTCAGGTCTTCATCTCCTTCTTTAGCAATTATGCTATTTGTCAAATGATATTGTAAAATTTTAACCATTAATTTTCTTCTTCTTGCTAGCTCCAGTTTTGACTCCGGGCTTAGAGTGCATGGGTGCGAAGGTGGCTTCACCAGACAATACCATCGCGGGAACTGACACTGGTGGAGCATCCGAAGTTGTTGTTGTCTCTGCGATTGATACTTCAGAAGCAGCGATTCCTGAAGCTGCTTTGTCCACGGTTTCGGCCACAGCCCTTCCAACTGTTGCTGCAGTTCAGGAGACCGTGATTGGTAGCTCCGCAGAATTCTCTAGAGGTGCCATTCCTCCTGGTGCGGATCAACCTGCTTCTGCCTCATCCAGTATTACTCCTTCTCATGCAGAGATTGACATGCTTGAGAGTGATTTGCTGAAAGACCCAGTGGAGACTTTCCTTCACTTTCTAGACCGCTGTAACGCTAAAATACTAAAGGGGGTTCCTTTTGCTTCAATCGCCAATGTTCTCAATATTTACCTAACTGGTATCATTAGCATTGATGGGGAAGATAGAGCTGCTCCTTTTAGGCTTATGATAGCTCAGCTTCAAAGGCATGCCGAATCTCTGTCGAAGGCCAGAAGTGTTGATAAATCTGAGACAGTGGAAAGCATTTTCCAAAAGCTGAAATAGGAACAACTTAAGTCTCAGAAGGAGATTCAAGAGAAGGCAATTATTTGCAAGGCCTCTTTAGAGCAATGTCAATCAAATCGCGAATCTCTGGTTCTTCAAGTGGAGGCCGCTGCTTCGATTGTCAAGAGCCATGACCAAGCTATTACTAAAGCTCAAGAGACCATTGCCAAGGCTCAAGCTTTCTTGGCTAAAATTACCAAGGAGCGTGATGAGTCAATGAGGAACCTCGTCGATTTATCGCGCCAGCAGGACAATACAACCAGAGATCTCCAGGCGACACAGGCTGAATTGGCTACACTGGAGGTTGCTGCAGCGCAGAATGTTATCGCAAGTGACGAGGAATTACGTCGTCAGGACGCTGTTCAAGCTTATGAAATCCTTCAACAAGATATTGATGATGTGGAGGAGAAAATAAAGGCCCTTTTGAACCATTGAATTGTAGAGCTATTTTGTACACTGTTTGAGATTCCCCCTTCTCTTTTTTTTTTTTTTTTGTAATAGTTCCCTTGTTGTTTATGGAAAACTTCATTTTGGCCTTCCGAAGTATGATTCTGCAGTTATTCTTTAGAGATTTGTAACGAACTTGCCATCTTTTGTAAAGTTCGCGAACCATCGTAAAACTCTGGTGTTTGTATATCTGTTACGTGACTTTCTTAAGTCACGTGAATTTTAGGGGTTCGCGGATTTACACTATCCATGTCTAACCCGCGACCCGGGTTTTGGAACACTGATCCGCGATGCTTCGTCTGGAAGTTTGCAGAATAGACCGTAGATTTTTTTAGAATTTGTAGAGACTTCTGCAAGCCATGTGATGCAGCCGTTTGGGCATAGGATTCTAAGTGTTGCATGCCTCTATTAATGACGAGATCTCCGGGTTGCGATATCTAAGCGTCCCATGCAACAGTAATAAATTCTGTTGAGATCTGAACTGAAAATCTTGAACGAAGATCTCGGTCTTATCTCTTCTAAACTGGAGATCACAGTTAGCAACTCGTCTATATAAGGCACATGCTCTCCTCAATGAAGGATTATTCAGTCGTGAGAAAATTTCTTCTTGACTCTCTTCTCTTTCTCTCTTTTGTAGTAGATCCACCAACGCGGCTATGTTTTCTTCTTCTTCAGCCGAAGTGATGGACAAGAGTTGGCATGTCACAAGACCTCCAGACTGCATCAATCCAGCGGGGTGTCTCACTGACGAGGTTCTTCTGACAGTAGTCATTTTTCTTAATTAAGGTATAGCTCTTCTTTTGATTCATACCCTCCTTCCTTCTTTTTCTTCCTTTTTAACAAGGATTTATTTCGACTGTAGGAGATAACCGTAGTCATTCTCCTTAACAATGGCCCAGACCCGATGGGCTCGTAATTGCTTCCAATGCCTCAAGGGACTTGGAAGGTCTCATGTATCTTACATGAGAGAAAAGATTTCGGGTCTGAGACATTGTTTTTCTTCTTTCCTAGTATCCCACAAGGTTGGGGTACTAATGAGCAAGACCTTGAATTTGCACAACCCATCAGCTATATAGCTGGGGTTTGCGTTCGGTATGCCTAGTTTTGAACTGATCAATTCACTGGCATCATCCCTGGGAGAACCAACCAGGAGGTCCCTGACTGTGGTCGGAAAGAAGAAACAAGTTATGCTTTTTAAGCCATCCTTAAAAATAAGGAGGCTACAAGAGCGAATTGGAAGTGGAGGCCATGGAGCAAACTTTTTGATCTGAACCATGCCGAAAGAGGCGGTTACAGAAGCAAGTCTGTCATTCCAGAAGAAGGCCCTGCAGAAGCAAACTTTTTTATCTGAACCCTGCCGAAAGAGACGGTTACAGAAGCAAGTTTTCTCCTTTATTTTTTGGATTTGTATTTACTCTTATTGGCTGTATAGCACTTAGAGAATTCTCTGTAATTTTGTTCTGATGATGAATAAAGAAGTTCTTTTCTTTTTTCGTAACTGATAGTACATGAAAGATGATTCTGATGTTGATTATCAGAGATAACTGTTAACTTGATAATTTCGAAATCACAAATTTTAAGTACCCAATGTTACTATGAATGAAAGAACAAGATTCGCCTAATGTGTTATTGACTTGGCAAATCTGATGAACAGGAAAATCTGGTTCGCCAGAGATAATTTTTAACTTGGCAAATTTTGATAAAAGGAAAATCTGGTTCGCCAGAGGTAATTTTTAACTTGGCAAATTTTGATAAAAGGAAAATCTGGTTCTCGAACTAAAGGCTTTTTAGTCCGGAACCGAGAACTTTCATTGACGAAGTTCTGATTACAAAGAAACTATTCGCCCGTGACTAGCATAGAACTGCCCAGGCGATATTGTAACTGGTGTTCTACAATTTCGCTAAGGATAATATTTCTTCAAGAATTTGCCGTTGATTGGCATTAGGATCTTGTCACCATTAGGCTTTGTCAACCGATAAAACCCCGTTGGAGTAGACCGTATCTATGATGAAGGGTCCCTCCCACTTTAGCTGGAACTTTTCTCTAGGCTTCTGGTTTGTTATGATTGGTCTTCTAACTGATAGAACCAGATCACCTTTCTTAAAAGCCCTCCGTTTAGCCTTTTTGTTAAAGGTTCTGGAGATCCGCGCCTGGTATAGCTCGATACTCTGTTGATCTTCTAAGCGTTTATCATCCAAGGCTTCTAACTCTTAGAGTCTTTGCTGATGCTTTTCTTCTTCTATCATCCTTGTTGTCAACGCGACTCGTAATGAAGGGATTTGGATCTCCAAAGGCAAGACCGCTTCTGATCCATATACCAGGGAGAACGGAGTGGCATTGGTGGGAGTTTGGACTGTGGTTCGGTATGCCCACAAACACTCTCCTAGCTTTTCGTCCCAGTCCCGTTGATTGGATGACACAAACTTCTTAAGAAACTTTATAATGGTCTTATTAAAGGCTTCTGCTAGACCATTAGCTGCAGGATAGTATGGCGATGAAGCCACGTCTTCAATCCTGTATTTGTTGCATAATCTAGAGTACACTTGGCTTACGAACTGAGATTCGTTGTCGTGAATTATTCTCCTAGGCACCCCGAAGCGATAAAGCACATGGTGCTTGATAAACTTGATAACATCTGACGACTGTACTTCGGTCAGAGAGATGGCCTCAGTCCACTTTGAAAAGTAATCAGTTATGGCCAAAATGAATTGGTGCCCTCTCGTTGATGGCGGAGAGATTGGCCCTATGATGTCCATACCCCATTGCTCAAACGGCCATGACGTAGCCGTCGAGTGGAGATATTCTGGAGCTTGATGTATAAAGTCTGCATGTATTTGGCAGGCCCTACATTTCTTGGCATAGTTGACTGCTTCTATCATCATCTTAGGCCAATAATAACCCATCCTTCGAATTCTATTCCAGAGTTTTGGTCCTGCCTGATGTGCTCCGCAGATGCCAGCGTGAGCTTCTTCGAGTACTTTTTGAGCTTCGCAGTTGGAAAGACAGCGAAGTAGAACTCCGTCGTAGGATTTTCTATACAGCGTCTGGAGCTCCGCGTTGTAGTAAAACCGGATAGCCCTTCCCTGATTGGCTTTGGCTTCTTTTGGACTTTCGGGTAATATCCCGTAAAGGACAAAGTCTATATAAGGAAAATGCCAATCCCTTGGCTCTAGGCTAGATGCACAAGCCTCAGCTTCGTTTTCTTGTGGCTTCTTCGTAGAATAACTCCTTGCTGCTTACCATAATTTGCCTTTTATCATGCTTGGGCAAGGCTAATGTAGCAGCCAAGGAAGCTAGCGAGTCTGCATAACTATTGAGGTAGCGCTTTATGTGGTTGATATAGAAACCCATGAAACCGTTAGCGATCTTGATCACCGCATGATAATACGGCAGAAGGTCTTCATGTTTGACTTCGTACTTTCCTTTTATTTGATTGACAATGAGTTGAGAGTCCCCATATGCCTCCAAATATTCGACCCCCAGTTGTCTGGCTATTCTTAAGCCAATGAGGAGGGCGTTGTATTCCGCGACATTGTTGGAGCACGAGCTTGTCAATGAGTAAGCTTGAGGAATGATGTGGTTGCGTGGAGGGACGAGGACAACTCCCACCCCCGCTGTCGTCTTTCCTTTGGATCCCATTCGGGAGGCACCATCAAAGAAGAGTTGCCATACACCTTTTGAAACCGTATTTGATTCGAGAGATCTTCTCGAACCATCCTTTTCTGGAATTAAATCCCGTTCCTTCAACTCTCCTGGGATTTGTTCATATAACCTTGAGGATGCCGGGACTGGATGTTCGGCCAAGAAGTCGGCCACGGCCTGTCCTTTGATAGCCTTTTGTGGGACGAAGTGCATATCATATTGTGATAGCAAAATAGCCCAATTGGATAGTCTTGAGTTTAATGATCTGGGTTTGGTCATTAATATTCTCAGAGGGTTAACTCTCGATACAACGTGGATAATTTGTCCAACTAAGTAGTGTCGCATTTTCTGTATTGCGAACACCAACGCTATACATTCTTTTTCCACGGGATTATACCGATGTTCCGCCCCGATCATCATTATGCTGAGGTAGTAGATGGCTTGCTCGTGACCTGACTCATTCTTCTGTGCTAGCAAAGCGCCCAATGAATGATCCATAGGCCTTACATATAACTGGAAGGGCCTTCCCGAAACTGGGGGCACGAGCACTGGTGGCTTCGTGAGATATTGTTTGATCTCTTCAAAATCTTTTTGGCACGCGTCATCCCAGATGAGCGACACTCCTTCCTCATCAATCTGGTGAAATGTTGACATTTACCAGATAAATTTGATATAAATCTGCGAATGTACGCCAGCCTGCCTTGTAATCCTCTTAACTCTTTGAGGTTACGAGGAGGTGGCATGTCTTGGATAGTTTTGACTTTATCTGGAGATGTATTCCCTTCGAAGTTACGACAAAGCCAAGGAATTTCCCACTAGAGACCCCCAGGAAAGACTTGGCTGGATTCATCTAGAGCTGGTGCTTCCTCATGAGGTCAAACACTGTCTTCAAATCTTTCAAGTGATCTTCTTTATTTTTGCTCTTAATTACTAGGTCATCTACGTAGCACTCCACTGTTTTCCGGAGGTGCTCCTGGAAAATTGCATGCATTTCGCGTTGATACGTAGCACCTGCGTTCTTTAGGCCAAAGGGCATGACTGTATAGCAGTATACTCCGAGTGGCGTCCTGAAGGATGTATGCTTCTCGTCATCGGGATACATCTTTATTTGGTTGTATCGCGAGAATCCATCCATGAACGTCATGCACTCATACCCACAAGTATTATCTATCATGATATCAGTGATGGGTAGTGGAAATTTGTCTTTAGGGCAAGCCTCATTCAAATCCCTAAAGTCTATACATACTCGGATTTTTCCATTTTTCTTGGTCACGGGAACTATATTTGCGACCCACTCGGGGTGCTGATCCTTGCGAATAAAGCCTGATGCAATCAATTTTTTTATTTCAGCTCTATACCTTCCATGATCTCTGGGCGAAATCTTCGTTGTTGTTGCTTTACTGGCTTAGCTTCTGGTCGGATCTTCAATTTGTGAACTGCCACGCTTGGATCCAACCCTGGCATCTCCTCATAACTCCAAGCGAAAATATCAATGTATTCGCGGACAAGGGATATCAATTCCTCTCTTTCTTCCGAGGATAGATTCTCACTTATAAATACGGGTTTAGGATTCTTTTCATCTCCCATCTTCAGTTGGGGGATCTCGCTGTTCAAACTAAATCTCCCACTTCATATTGAGATGCTTGTCCCAAGGGTCATCTCTTACTGGTGAGGTTTCCCTCCAATCTTCGTCTTCGCGGATCGCGGAGGCCATGTTCGCAGATACCTCGTGAAAAATCGCACATGTGCTGACATCTGAATCCCAGCATGATGATTCTGACGAATGATCGTAATGTCTTTCTTCAGCCTTGTCGCTTGAGGAGACCTCGGAAGTAGTGAAGTAGTGACGCAGCCCAACCCCCTGCCGGTTTTCTGGTAATAGTCTGGCGTCTTTCCTTCGGGAATAAAAGGTTGGAGGATTGTCTTCCTTCCTTTTCCGAAATTCAACCCCCTGCCTTGGGCCAGATTGTATCCCATTTTCCTTATTATTCCCCGGGAATTTTCATCATAATGGAAGAACTCGGTTTTCCCTGTTCTTCCCCAGAATCTGAACATTTCTCTTTGTTCCCGTGACTTGCTTATGGCCTTTTGGGTTCCGTTTCTAGGAGGGACCTCAAAGACGGCTTGGTCAGCACTTTCAATGTCATCGCTTAATTCATATAAGGATGATCGGATAGGTGCTTGGAAGGAAGTCAGAGAATATATCTCCTTTACACAGTCGCTAAATGTATCTGTGCTAGTGCTTGAGGGCTCAGAATCAACACCGGAAGAGTAAGCAAATTCCACATTTTAATTTATCACCCATTCACCATCAGAGTGAACGGAGTTATTTACATCAAGGCCTTCGAGGCTTATCAAAATGGGCTCACCATCCCAAATTACATCCTCGGATTCTGAATCTTCGGATCCTAATTCTGCATCAGCCTCTTCGCCACTATCAGAGTCATCTTGAACGGGCCGATCTGCGACGCCAAACGCATCTTGATACAGTAAGGCGTTAGTAAAGTAGTTTTCAACTCCTTTGAAGGGTTGTTTTTCCACAATGAGTGTCTTCATGTTCGCGTCTTCGTCGATATTCATGCATTGGTGTAACGTGGAGGGTACGATTAGATTGCTATGGATCCAGGGCCTCCCCAGTAGCAGATTGTATGACGTATCCGCATCTATCACGTAACACGTGACTTCTGTCTTCAGGTCGCCGATTTGACACTTGAGCTTTATCTTTCCCAGGGGTCTACTACCGTTAGCATTAAACCCGAAGATAGTAGTGTTGGTTGTGGCTAATCTTTTCATCGGCACTCCCAGATGTCGTAGCATTTTTCGCGGCATGATGCTCAAGGCCGAGCCTGGATCAACTTGAATACAATCAATCTCCGTAGATCCTATATATCCCTTGTAATACAAAAGGCGATGATGCTTATTGCTCCTGACTTGCATATCCTCCGGAGAGAAGGTGACGCAAGGGATGTTTTTACCAGATATTTGGTGACATGTCGAGCAAAGAGACTCTCCTTCTTCGATCATCTCTGGTATTTGCACCAAGAACACTTCCGAATCTTGCAAAGCTTCTCTTAAAGCTTCCCTAGTAGATTTGGAGAGCTTCAGGAGCTCGTACAAGGTTATCCTTGCAGGGATATTGGCCAACTGTGTTAGGATGTCGAACTGGAATGACTTCCGCGAGTTCTTTTCCCTTCTTCCTTAGAGTTTTGTCAAACTTCAGCTCCTTTTGCTTGACTTTCTCTGGAGATGGTTGAGAACCCGTTGTTTGACCGTAATTCTTTAAGTAATCTTTTCCCGAACGGGTCCCCGCGGAGGGAGGGTCTGCATCGGCGACCAGGGAGTTTCCGATTTCTTTTTCCGAATCGGTCAGGGCAGGAATGATCTCATCATCTTCGGGAATTACGGAAACGACATTAGAGATGAAGACTCTCTCTCTTCGCTTCTTTCCGGATGAACTGGAACTCCATTGTTCATCATTTAAGAGATCAGGATGTACCCAAAGTATTTCCCCTCTATCAGTTTCAAAGGAGAATAGTTCTTTCTTTTGCTGTTGGTGTGGATCAAAATTTACGACTTGCATCATGCCTTTATGGATAGGCTGCACTCCATCTTGAACTGTTGACTCTATCTAGTGGGGTGCTTTGCCGAACTTGACGGTCACCATGTTCGCAGTCACCTTCTTCTGGTGCTCTTGAAGCTTGATGACATTAGCGTCCACTAAGGCTTGAATTTTATCTTTAAGGATGTAGTAGTTTTGAGTGGGGTGGTTAATGATCCTATGGTAGACACAGTAGTTTGGATCATTAACTTTCCCAGCTTCCTCTGGACGTTTAGACTCTGGCAACTTCAGCATCTTCTTACTCATGAGGAGATTGAAGATAGTCTTCGTGTGCTCATCCTTAAAGGAGTATTGCTTTTGTGACACTCGCGTCTGAGGATGAAGTTTCGGGGAAGTCTTCGTGGGTTGTGGCGCATCAGTGACCATTGTCTCCTTTCCCTTATACCCTCGGGATCGGGACTTATAGTTGCTATCACCACTTCGCTTCGGTTTCTCCTCGTCTCCTTCTTCTTCAAGCCTTTGCGCAATTTCTTCAGCTTCTTCCGCTTGTAGGGCGAGATCTTTCCAAGTCGAGGACTTCACCGCCCCCATACTGGCTAGAACTTTGGTCGATAAATTATATCGACAGGTTTCTACCAGGGTCTTCTCTGGCATCCCATGCGGGCACCTGAGAGAATCGTTCCGGAATCTTTTGATAAAGTCCCGGACTGACTCTCCTTTCTTTTGTTTGGCGGCTAGAAGCGCCGGCATTGATACTTCCATATCATCTTCATAGAATCTAGTGAGAAAGGCCTTCTCCATGTCGCTCCAGGAATTTATGGTTCCCGACTCTAATCTCCGGAACCATTCAAAAGCTAGCCCGGTTAAGGTACTAACAAATTCTCTTGTATAATAGGGTCATTTCCGGATAAATGCCCTATCTGCGACTTAAAATAGTAGAGGTGTTGGTTTGGCGATCCTTTACCATCAAAAGATTTGAGCTTCAACGGTTTGTAGCTTCCTGGGAACGGCACCGTTTCCCACTCCATGGGATATGGCCTTACTACACCCGGTTCTTGTAGGTCGCCCTTATGCATGAGGGCATTCAGTTGGTTCTGGAAGCTCTCCATCCAGACAGTATTTGTGTTTCCTTCCTGGTGCGTGGAGCGGTTGTCATCATCTTTATGATGTTCTTCTTCTTCTAGATTGTTGTGAGAACCATGACCTTCTTCTTCGGTCTTCTTTCCTGTATTCTTCAGTTTGGCTTTTTCTAACTCCATCAGAACGTGTAGCATATCTTTAAGCTCGCTGATGCCGTTCTGTTGCTGCTGGATATGCCTATCTTGCTCCTCCATTCTCCGCATGAACTCTTCTGGACGTTGTTCTGCGTCATATATGCAGAGGTGGAGTCTTCTAAGAATGAATTAGACGTCTGTGATTCAGCCATAACAGACTTGGCTATATCCTCTTCATCAGATGAGATCCCCGCCATCTGTCTATAATTCATAGGGATCGCCACCCCACTTCTGAGTCGAGTGCGCCGAAAAACTCCTCGCTCTTCGTTGGATGGGTCCTTCGAACTTGAAGAAAGCTCTGGGTCAGAGGCTTCTTCTTCGAAGGTTTCCTTTGCCTTCTTTTTCTTCTTCTTTTCTCCAACGCTTATCATGTTGGAGGTCATCGCGGGGTATTCCGACTCAGAAAACTCGAGCCCGCGTCGTCTCCTTTTTGCCGATTGAGACGACGATATTGATGGAGATGACAATCGACAAAACACCGAGAATCGGGCATGAGTTGAGCAATGACAGTGAGACAGTACTGCATTGATCAGTCGTTCGCAGTGCCATTGAGATACATGGGATTCTTCTTTTCTTCTGTTTAGAAGTTCCCTAAGATCTCTTGCACCGGAATCTTTTGTGGTAGGCTCATGTGTGAGAGATAGCCCGCGAATAGGCATACACCTTCTGTGAATTCGAGGTTTGCGAGTTTCTTCAGACTTTCCCCTCGGACGCGAATGTATGCTCCGCGTTGATAATGGACAACTTTGACTGGTTCACTCCTCTTCCTGCAGGGAACGTGAGCGAGCTCGTCTGCCTTTTGATCAACCACGCCCTTAGGCTTCCATATTTGGATCGTGGGTTTCTGCCGAGATGAGTTGGCAGTTTTCTCTTGTTGCGCGTCCCTATGAAGGGGTTTTGCTTCTCCTTAAGTTCCTCCTCATTGTACGTGTGAGAGGAACCTCCTTCTCTGCATGACAGCTTTGCAGAGCGGATGGAGGTCACTTTCCCTTGTTGAAGCGGGGACTTTGGTCCACTTTGCTTGAGAGATCAAGAGTCTTCGCTGGAACCAGCAGAGAGCCCGTTGTTGAGGAAGGGGATTTCGGACTATCTTGGTCCGTGGATTCCCTCAACTGGGCTATTGCCAACTCCTTGGGAATTGACCCCTTGGAGATTTTATAGTATCCCCTTAGAGAAGTAGGGCTCTTGGAGCCTGAAGAAAGAAATTCTTCATACCTTTATTGGTCGACGGAAATGGTGAGCGAGTCGACCATACTACCAACTGGAATGTTGTCGGATTGAGCTACCACCAAGTCACCGGAGGTGATGGTAGTCCCCAGCGGAGTCGCCAATCTTCTGTTCGCCATAAAGTTGCACACTCTTTATATCGAAGTATTTTCAATAAGAGGGTTACAATCGAACGGTTTCTCATTTATAGAAGATGAGGAGATAGCTTTTCCTCTTTGTTTAAGGCTGGGTTTCTAGGTAGCTATGGAGGACGATCCTGCTCTCCGTTGACACTCCGTACAATCATTCTCAGTTGGCTAAAGGAAAAAAAAGGCTCTTTTCTCTTGATCAGAAGGGATAAAATTTGGGAGAAGATGTCTGTCTCTGTCTCTTTTGCTCGGTGTGTTCTCTCTCTGTGCTTCTGTATCTCTTTGCTTCCCGCCTTTTATAGGGATCTTGGAGTAACGTCCTGCTATATTTTGCTCAACCGTTAGCTCCCACTACTCGAGAAGTGCCGCCATATTCGCCAGGTGGTTGCTCCCACGATCGAAGTAACGCCGCTGCATTCGTTTGGCAGTTATTCCCACGATCTGAGGTGGCAATTCTTCTGTTCGGGTCGGGTGACTTTGCATTAAACCCCTACCCGAAGGCTATGGGTAGTGTCGCGAATCTTAGCTTTAGATTCGCGAACCGATTCCGTCGTCTGGATCGCGAATCTCAGTTTCTTAGATTCGCGAACCTCAGTTTCTTAGATTTGCGGACCTCATTTTTTTAGATTCGCTGATCCGATGAGTTATGGGCTTCTGTCTCTGAATTCATGAATCTGCTTTGCTTTTCCAGAATTTTTCGCCGACAATTAGCTCAGTGCCCCCACCATGCAATATAAAAGTGGTAGTTATGTCATATAAAGGACTCAATTACACATCCAAAACTCTTCTTGAGTCATGTGTCAAGGGGAGTCCATGAGAAAGAATGAGGATGAAGCATGAGAACTCCTATAGGACCTATCGTAGAAAACTACGCAGTGGGATAGTCCTGCTGAGGAGCCCCATGTATCGACTTTTGCAAACAAAGGCGTAATCAATAGCGTTGACAGCTCTATAGCTGCCGAAACTAAGATTACAGCCCTTGCTAGGAGAATCGAACCATTGGAAACTCCTAGTACTCCACAAGTAGGTTAGTTCAATCAATTACAAGTTTCCACATGGTTTAATTGTGGAACTCCAAATCATGTTATTAAGGAGTGTTCACTATTGATGAATATTATGGGTCTGACACTTGAGTAGGCTAACGCCCTATATCAACGATCCATGAATAATCTGTATGCTCCTACATACAATCCGAGTTGGAGGAAGCACCCAAATTTTTTTTGGGGTAAGGGCAATATC
Source organism: Dracaena cambodiana (assembly GCA_036321105.1). Classification (NCBI taxonomy): domain Eukaryota; kingdom Viridiplantae; phylum Streptophyta; class Magnoliopsida; order Asparagales; family Asparagaceae; genus Dracaena; species Dracaena cambodiana. The sequence continues at coordinate 40,843,946 of JAYEPQ010000011.1, forward strand.
AGGGAGCCCCAACTCCAATATGCAACCTTCATCCAATGGTCAGTTCCCGGACTTAATGTGGGTATATATCAATACTCAAATGCTACGAGTTAAGGGAACAATCAGAATAGACCACATGCACATAATCAATCATATCTACAATAGGGGTCCAACAATGATTATGATAGATGGCTAACGACATTTGAAAGAAATATAGATAACCTTTTTAAGACAACATCCAATTTAGACACGCAAATGAAAAACTTTAATGAAAGTGTCTACTGACTTTATACAACAGACTGATCAAATAACTTCTTACAAATTCTCAGTCGATCAAGAATATAGAGTAACAGATTGGATAGTTAGCCACATAGTTGAATGAGTAGGGGCTAGCTACCTTTCCAAGAGAGCAACCACTAATGAACTCCAACTCATCTCAATTTATTCTATCTCATATTCACCAATGCAATGCAATTCACACGCTCAGATCTGGCAAGCAAGTGGATAATGATCGCACTCCTACTATTCTGCAGGCTACACCATTATTTCCATCTTTTTCTCTACATCTATCTCCATTACCTCCATTGTCATCACATGGTTATTTGGAAGAATCTATTCTTAAGCCGAAAACACCATATCCTAGTTGGCTTGGGAAGCCTTCACCATAAGTAGAGAAGATTTTCAAAATATTCCAGCAAGTGAAGGTTAATATTCTACTCCATGATATTATACAATATGTTTCCACTTATGCCAACTTTCTCATGGATTTGTTACTAAGAAAGGAGTAAGAAACGTTCCTAAGAAAAATTTTTTTGCTGCAAACATATCGCAAATCCTCTCTAACTTCTTTCCTGTCAAGTACAAAGATTCAAGTTCCACCACAATTTCATGCACCATTGAGAAAACTACATTTGACAGGGTGTTGCTTGATTTAGGAGCAAGTATTAACTTGCTTCCTTACACTGTTTACCGGCAAATGGGATTAGAAAAGTTCAACCTATCAAGATCACATTATAACTAGCTGTGGTATGGTTGAAGATGTGCTCATCAAGATCAGCGAGTTTATCTTTTCTATAGACTTTATTATCTTAGAAACTTAGCCGATCTCCAATCTACGGAACTAAATTTCCATTATCTTATGCAAATCATTTCTTGCAACTTCAAATATATTAATTAATTGCAGAAGTGACATCATGAAGCTATCATTTGAGAATATAACTGTGACACTAAACATATTCAATATGGATGAGCACATGACGAGCTCCCTTATTGAGGTAACAATGGTTCACAGATTGCACTCTCATTCTATCTCTTGTGCTAATGGTGAACCTACATGTGAGAAAGACAGGCTCATGTTATTAGATGAATTGGCACATACTGATACTACATATAATGACATTTTTGCAAGTGTGCAATCCGCTAATGAGAAAACCTTTAAGGATTTGTTTGCAGAGGAGATTGCATTATTTCATGAGTTAAAGGGCTACCACACTTCACAGTCCATGATTCACTTGATTATGGTGCAATCTTCACACCTCACAATATTCCTACATATATATTTGTTATTAATGATGATTGACAGATTTATAATGAAAATTTATTTAACCCAATTAATACTACTTGCATGAGGTAAAAGAAAAATGAAAGACGACATAAGAAGCCGACAGGTAATTTCATGACTTGTTGGAAGATGTTGAAACATAATATACACCCACGTCACGTTTAAAACGCACAGATTATGAAAATGGGAAGCAATTGAAAGGATATAACTATTTTTCATGCGTTAATAGAGTGACCATATTAAGATTGTGATTTTTCACAAATCTCATTAGTTGTATATTTTTGTAAAATATTTTTCATTTTTATTTTGCCACCCTTGGTTCGTGTATGAGGACATACACGAGTTTAGATGTGAAGGAAGATTGGAGGATTTTTATATCTTTCTAGAATTTTTAGTTTTTCTAGAATTTTTATTTTTAGGATTTTTGGGTTTCTTTATTTTACACTTTGGGTAGTTTTTAGGTTATTTTCAAGAAGATTATTAAAAAAATAAAAAAATTATTTTCTGTAATAAATTGAGCTTTTACAAATAATAGAATAAATTTAGATTGGATATTTTATAGGAAAGTAGATTGGATAATACACTTATAATTTTATGAAAAAAATTAAAATCTGAAAAATAAATACTGCTAATAGTAATTTTGAGATAAATATACATCTATTTTTCACTTCACAATAGTTTATTAGGTTAAGAATAAAAATAATAACAATTGAGTAGTCTTTTCCTTCTAAATAAGAAAAAAAGAAAAAATAATAAAAATGTGAGTCTGGTACTTAAAACAATGATCTTTTATAAATAAACAAATTTCTTAAGAATCATTGGGTATTTGTACTTAAGTAAGCGTGAATATTCACACGAATTGTGTTTTTAAGAGATGGAGTATGACTCAAATAATTGAGTATTTTCACCTAAGCAAACGTGAATATTCACATGAAATGAAATATTCACAAAAAAAGATAAAAAAGAAAAAGAAAAAAAATTATTTAGAGAGAAAAGATGAATCATGAGTTAGAGTTAGAGTCCAAAATCCACGTAGATGTATAGAAGCCAAAGAATTATTTATTAGTGGGTATTGAAGGATACGATTTAAATTTTTTATTACAATAATAAGTGTATTTGATATTATGCTTAATTTGAAAAATTGATAATCTAAATGCATTCTTGAGTTTGTATATTAGTGAGATTAATTGTAGAAAATACCAAAACAAATCTTTCTTTTGTATAAACATTTGTTTATTTTTGTTTATCTTTATTTTTATTTGCTTCATTCCTTAATCTTCTTTCTTCACTAATTTTGTGGTTATATTCACTGTAAACCCTCATGATGAGTGCCATATATTGCATATTTATAGCATTCATATTACCTATATTTTATATAAATAATGCTACTCGGGTATGTTTAGTTTGTTTTTCAGGAATTTTATTCATACAAGGAGATAGCATGAAATCAGAGTTAGAGTAGGAAATCAAAGTCCGAAAAGTTTCTAAAGTGGGTGAGACTAAGAGACTACGATGCTGCAGAGACTCAAAGTCAAACACAGTTAGGAAAATTAAATGTACAAGACAAGAGTTTCACGTGAAAAAAATTTAAGAATTTTTCAAATATTTTTACCGCTAATTAGCGCTAATTACCGCTATTTAGCGGCCCAAAGTGGGCTTCAATATCTGAATTTTCTCCCGTGGCTTCATTGTAATCTTGTAGTTTCACAATTGTATTAGAATTGGATTTGAATTTTCGAAGCCTATATATAGGCCGTATCCTCGTATTCTAGGAGAAACCTGTAAGTTTTGTACTCCTTTTTAATTTAATAAAATTAGGATTTTGCTGAAGGAGTGACGGCCACAATACCGTGCTCCAGAGGTAAGCCATTGCTTTTAATTATTCATTTGCTTTTTAGATAGAGTTAATTGCTTTCTACTATAGATTTATTTGCTTTCTAGATTAGATTTATTTGCTTTCATAGATAAAAAAATGATTTTGCTTATTAAAAATATGAGTAGCTAATTAATTTAGTTTTAGGATGTAGATAAAGGTAGGATCCACCATGTAATTGCTTTCTAATATTTTTCTTCTTAAATAAAATAAATAAAGACATGATTTTTCTATAAAAAATTTAAAATACAAGAACTCGAAGATTAAGATTTTGATAGGTTATATTTGAATTAGGTTTCTTGATAGCATATGCTTAGTTAGAGTTTGGGGTTGTTGATTTTGTCTTTTTCATTTAATTATCTAAAGATTTAGTTTGTTTTTATGAAAAGTAGTATTTTTGATGAGTTATGCTTGCACACCACTTGATAGCTCATGCTTAGGGCATTTTAAATAAAGATTAAACTAAAAAGATTAAATTTTTATGATAGAAGAAGATAATAGAAGTAATAACATGGTTGGAAATTAGTGGATTCTAGATCCTAGGCTATTTAGATAGTAATAAATCAAATCTAGAAACTCATAGTTAGTCCATTAGACTAAGGAAATAGTAAGAATCGCAAAACACCTGAGATCTCTGTGGGACGACCTGTATAGCGCTACAACTGACACTGTGCACTTGCAGTTAAATTATCACATCAAGTTTTTGGCGCCGTTGGCAGGGATCGACGGTGTTTTTCTTTCTTTTTCTAACGTTTTACGGGTTAACAGTGTGTGTTGAGTGTGCAGGGAATAGTAATTGCAGATACAGGAATATAAAAGAATCAAAAGAAACTCTGGACTAAGCAGCGGAAACCAGAGAGTCAAACTCTCAGGTTGAGCCGCTATTTAGCGGCCAAAACCGCCAATTAGCGGCAAGTAAAAGTGATTCTGAACCCATATTTCCTCCTGTTCTGTGATTTGGTTCCCTGGTTCTGTAAAAAAAATTCAAAAAAAACAATCAATCTTTTTTATTTCTTTTCATCTCTCTCCCTCTCCACCTTTTTTTAAAAAAAAATTAAAAAAAATGTTTCAAAATCAAACTGGTTGCTATCATTGTCGTGATCCATTTTATAATTATTAGTAGTATCCATGGATAGAAAGTTCGCTAGGACTAGGTCATAATCAAATTCACAACACATATAATGAATCTACGAACGCTTCTTATACACAAAATTACAATTATGAATGGATGAATAATTCTAATTTTGCATATAATTAAGGGCCATACCAACAGAGTTCTCTATCTGATCCTTTCTTTATGGGCTGTTCATCTTCATGTTCTACATTCAATCATGAACAAGATATTCAATTGAACATGTTAGATGAAAGATTAAAAAGATTAGAAGCAAACTATGCATGTCATGAGAATCTATCTTCAACCACTTCATATCTGTCGTCAAATATGTACACAGATCTATCATATCCACCATCAAATTTTACTCATGATCTCGAGATGCAATCATTTGAAGAAAATAAGGAAAATTACAATCATGAGTCTGAGGAACGAAGGCATAGAATTGAGGAATGTATAGAAGGTTTGCTAAAATTATCCTCTCAAAATTCATCCTCTAAAACTGCAGCTTGTATGGAAGATTTTTTCAAAGCGATTTCTCAAACTAAACTTTTTAGAGATCAATCATCTAATAATTTAAACATATCTGACTCCAAGGAGCAACCACTTCAGTCATCTTTTGAAGTAGATAAGATTCAAAATGAGTTAAATAATTTGTGCATGATGAGTCTATAATTCAACATTGTGATCAACCTATTTTAGACCATTGTGAAAATAATTATGATAAAACTGGTGATAAAGAAAATATTTTGCTGGGTGATTTGCCTCATGATGAGATTGCTAGTGATACATTATCATTTGAATTTTTGATGGAAATTGTGAAGAAATTTGTGAAGAAGAATTTTATCCCTTCATAATAACTTGACTAATGATAAGCACACTAGTATAGCATTTTCTTTTGAGAATTTTGATGACAGGATTGAAAAAAATTTGCATGACAAGCCTATAATACTTGAAAATTGGAAGGAACTACAAAAGGAAGAGATTATGGTACCTAATGATTTGGAAGGACAATCCAAAATCGAGCTCATGATTCCGCTATATCAAAGATAGTATGTTATTTCATATATTGATAAAACCAAAATACTTACTGTTAGGAAAGATGCTCGTGGGTCAAATATCGACGATAAAGGTACGATTTTCAACTTCAAAACTTTATTATTGAATTAAAAAAAAAAGTAGAAATAAATTGAGAAAAATTAAAAACAAGATGGAGAGATTAAATGCAAAATTAACAAAAAGGCTAAGTTCATCCATATCAAAACATAAAAGTACACACTATGAGAGTGGAAAGCGATCAAGAGGTCGTAATCGGTTTGAATTTTCTAGTAAATGTATAATATGTATATCATAGTTTTCTTGTTTATTTTACCATATTTGGTTTGTGTATGAGGACATATACGAATTTAGGTGTGGGAGACTAGGTTAGGATATTTCCTTCAAATTTTTCTAGGGTTTTTGGTTTTTTTTAGAATTTTTATTTTATTTCTAGATTTTTGACTTTCTTTATTTTACACTTTGGGTAGTTTTTAGGGTAACTAACTAAAAAAAATTAAATACTAAAAAAAACTGAAAAAATTTATATGTTTCCATCAATAGATCAAACTAATTACAGATAAAGAAACAAATTTAGATTTGAAATTGGATAGGAGAGTAGATTGAACGATATACTTTGAATTTTATGAAAATATTAAAATCTGAAAAATAAATATCGCTAACAATAGTTTGGAGGCAAGTATACATCTATTTTTTTTACTTCACAATAGTTTATTAGGTTAAGGACAAAGATGATAACGATTGAGTAAGTCTTCTCTCTCTAAACAAAAAAAAAGAAAAAAAAAGTGAGAATAAATTAATGGGTGAGCCGGGTATTAAATCAATAATCTCGAGAGTGATAAAATAATGGGGTGCGCCTGGTATTGAGGCAATAACCTCAAGAGTGAAAAAAGAGTATGATCCAAGTAATCAGGTACTTTGCGCCTAAGTAAGCGTGAATATTTGCATGAAAGTTGAAATATTCTAAAAAAAAGAAAAAAGAAAAAAAACGAAAAGAGTATGAACCGAGTAATAGGGTACGTTGCGCCTAAGCCAGCGTGAATATTAGTATGAAAGGTGAAATATTCTTTAAAAAAAAGAAAAAAGAAAAAAAATATTATGAGAGAGAGGATGAATCATGAATTAGAGTTAGAGTCCAAAGTCGAAGTAGACTATCACGCGTGCACGTAGATGTATAGGAGCCAATGGATTATCTGTTAGTGGGTATTGAATGATAGGATTAAAATTTTTGATTAAAATGATAAGTGTATTTTATATGACGCTCGATTTGAAAATTGTTAATCTAAATGCGTTCTTGAGTTTGTATATTAGTGAGATTAATTGATGAAAATATTATAAAAAAAAGATTTTTCTTTTCTTTTGTATAATTTTTTTCCTTAATTTTTTTTTTGTTATCCTTATTTTCCTTTTCTTTATTCCTTAATCTATTTCCTTCATGAATTTTGTGAGTATATTCACTGCAAACCCTCACGAGACACAACTCGTCCACTAGGGTAACTTAGGGGTTTAAAGGCTTGTTGCACCTGCTAAGTGCAATCGCGATTCCTGCGAAAGTGAGTTAGAATTTTTATTTTTCTTTTTAGGGTTAGGTTTTGCTCGAGGACTAGCAAAAAATAGGTGTGGGGTGTGATGAGTGTCATATATTGCATATTTATAGCCTTCATATTACCTATTTTTGTATATAAATAATACTACTCGGGTATTTTTAGTTTGTTTTTCAGGAATTCTATTCATACAAGGAGATAGCATGAAATCAGAGTTGAAGTAGGAAATCAGAGTTCGAAAAGTTTCTAAAGTGGGCGAGACTACGAGACTACGATGCTGCAGAGACTTAAAATCAAATACAATCAGGAAAATTAAACGTACAAGACAAGAGTTTCACATGGAAAATTTTTTTAAGAATTTTACAAATATTTTTACTGCTAATTAGCAGTAATTACCGCTAATTAGCTGCCCAAAGTGGGCCCCAATAGCTGAATTTTCTCCATCTTGTAGTTTCACAGTTGTATTAGAATTGGGTTTGGATTTCCGAAATCTATATATTGGCCGTATCCTTATATTCTAAGAGTAACCTGTAAGTTTGTACTTGTTTTTAATTTAATAAAATTAGGATTTTGTTGAAGTGGTGACGACCACATACCGTGCTCCGGAGTTAAGCCATTGCTTTTAATTATTTATTTGCTTTTTAGATAGAGTTAATTGCTTTCTAGTATAGATTTATTTGCTTTCTAGATTAGATTTATTTGCTTTCATGAATAAAAATTTGATTTTGCTTATTAAAAATATGAGTAGCTAATTAGTTTAACTTTAGGATGTAGATGAATTTAGGATCCACCATGTAATTGCTTTCTAATATTTTTCTTCTTAAATAAAATAAATAAAGATATGATTTTTCTATAAAAAATTTAAAATACAAGAACTCGAATATTAAGACTTTGATAGGTTATACTTGAATTAGGTTTCTAAACTTAGTTAGGATTTGGGGTTGTTGATTTTGTCTTTTTTATTAAATTATCTAAAGATTTAGGTTGTTTTTATGAAAAGTAGTATCTTTGATGAGTTATACTTGCACACCACTTGATAGCTCATGCTCAGGGCACTTTAAATAAAAATTGAACTAAAAAGATCAAATTTTTATGATAGAAGAAGATAATAGAAGTAAGAATAGGTTGGAAATTAGTGGATTCTAGATCCTAGGCTACTTAGTAGTAACAAATCCAATCTAGAAACTCATAATTAGTCCGTTAGACTAAGGAAATAGTAAGAATCGCAAAACACCTGAGTCTCTGTGGGATGACCTGTATACCGCTACAACTGATACTGTACACTTGTAGTTAAATTATCACATCACCTCACGAGACACAATTCATCCATTAAGGTAACCTTGGAATTTAACGACTTGTTGCACATGTTAAATGCAACGTGGTTCCTGCAAAAGTGACTTAGGACTTACCTTTTTATTTTTAAGTCTAGGTTTTGCTCGAGGACTAGCAAAAGACATGTGTGGGGTATGATAAGTGTCATATATTGCATTATAGCCCTCATATCATCTATTTTTGTATATAAATAATGTTACCCGGATATTTTTAGTGTGTTTTCAAGTGAAACCTACTTCTACAAGGACATGGCACGGAATCGAAGATGGATTAGGAAACCGAATCGAAAAAGAACAAAAAGAGGAGAGAACTACAAAAACACAAAGTTAAAAGCAACCAAGTTCAAATCCAGGAAGAGAAAAGAGAAGAACAAAGAAGAATAATTAAGCCAAAAAAGATTTAGCTCCAGATACTGAATTTTACAGCCAATTGGTGGCAATAGTTGCCATTTGGCAGCAGAAAGGCGCCCATTAATGACGCAAATTTTTGTGCTGACTCTGATGCTGATTAGGGCTTCTTTGGCAAAAATTAGGCTCTCCTATTTGGGGTGAACCTCGCTATTTTGTGGCAAGACTTTTGTTTCTGTAACTGAAATTGTTACAGAGGCTTTGCTGTAATTTTTTGGTTTCTTTGTTGTACCAGGATTAGGGTTTGTATTTTTGAGGCCAATATATTTCCTTCTAAACTAGGGTTTGTTAGATGAATTTGGAGATTAATAATGATTAGAAGAAAATCCAAAAAGCGACCACCACAATATCGAAGCTCCAAGGTGACTCATTGTTGTTCATTACTTTCTAGTTAGTAAAAATATTTTAATTACTTATTAGATAGATCTAATTGCTTTCTAGTGTAGATATTTAATAGCTTTCATAGAAAAATAAGAATTTTAATGCGTTCTAATAATACAAATAAAATCTTGTTAATTAGTAACATGAGTAGCTAACTTAATTTAGCTCTAGAATGTAGATGAAACTAAGAATTAACCATGTCATTGCTTTTTGTTGTTTTCTTTCTAAAATAAAAAAAAATGATTTTTCTATGAAACAATGAAATTACAAGAACTCGATAATTAATACTTTTATAGGTTATACTTGAGTTAAATTTCTTGATAGCCTATACTTAATTAGGATTTGGGGTGATTGATTTTCATCTTTTTTATAGAATTATCTAATGATTTAGTTTATTTTTATTAAAAGTAGTATCTTTGACGAGTTATGCTTACACACTACTTGATAACTCATGCTTAGGATATTTTAAACAAAGGTTAAAACTAAATATCAAGTTTTGTGATAATAGAAGTAATGCATGGTTGTGAACAAGTATTTTCTATGTCTTAGGCTAATTATAATATTTAAAAAATCAACTTACAACATATAGTTCGCTCGCTAGAATAATAGAAGTAAGAACGCAAAACACTTTAGATGTTCGTGGGAACGACCTGTTTGTACTACAACAATACTAGGTGATAATGCTGCATATTTTTCGATAGGCGATAATGCCTTATCTTTGTCAATGGGCAATAATGCATCATATTTTTCGGTCGTCACACTTCACAGTCCATGATTCATTGGTGCATTCTTCACACCTCACGATATTCCTACATGTATGCTTATTATTAATGATGATTGACAGGTTTACATTGAAAATTTATTTAATCCAATCAATTTCCTAGATAACGCCTTGCGGGTTTCAAGCTAGAGGAATCAATGATAACGTCTGATTGCACTACTGTTTTCTTTTTAGTAAAGAGAGTCTCCCGATATGGTTGCCAACTCCTGTATGCCCGAATCTAGGGAATTCCCTTTCATTTCTATTTATCAAGAACTACAACAAAATAAAAGAAAATTACAATTGATAATTCGAGATTACAGTGGTAGAGAAAAGAGATCACCCAATTTTGTTTTTTAATTTTGTGGGATATCTAGCAGTGGTGGAATATATTTGCGTCTCTCCTTGATGATCTAAGTGTGAAACTCTTTAAGCACCAAGCTTTGTAAGAAGAAGAGGAAGTTGCTTCTCTGTTCTTCTCTTCGTTGGACTTCTTCTTTTAGTCTGTCTGCCTCTAGAGTCTCAATTTTTTTCTCCGCCTCTGGCTGGAGGTAGAGGAGAAGGAGAGTCTAAAGTACGTTAGACTCTATCTCTCGTTCTCTGGACTTTATTTTTTAGTCCTTCCTCTCCCCTCTCTCTCCACTCCTTTTTTTATTGAGAGCAAAGACTTTTATAGACTCTGGCATGTACTGTTCTTCAAATTTCTCTGTAATCAATTAAACGTGAGAACGATCTCTCAGATCATTATAACCAATACTACATACGAAGAGAAGCGCACGAAATGCCCTCGGGCATGCGCTGTGCCTCGGGTGCGTGCAGTGCCCTAGGGGAGCGCGTAGCACCTAGAGGGCGCGCAAAGGCCCCGTGGGCAGGCACACGTGCAGTACCTCTGTGGTGGGCGCGCACACAGCACCCCTAGGGTGAGCGCTCTCCATAGATGCGCGCAGTGGGCTTTGTGTGGTGCATCCTGCGCGCATGTGCGGTGCATCCTGGGCGCATGCGAAGTGCACCCTGAGCGTGCACGCGTTGGCAACCTAAGGCGTGCGCATCTCAATTTGTGCTACTTGTTTGTGCGCATCTCAATTTGAGCTGCTCGTTTGTGCACTCCTAAGTGCATTTTGGGGTTGTGTGCGCTTGGGAGGTGCACGCTTGCCGAGGGTGCTTGCGCTCCTGGAAATAGGATGCGCTCATTTGGAGGGTGCACGCTCTTTAACGTGTGCTTTGCAGCACCAAGAGATGTGCTTTTCGTTGTGCATATCTAGTCGCTCTTCTGAATTGTGTACGCCTGGATGGCGCAAGCTTACTGGGGACGTGCGCGCTCCTGAGGATAGGATGCATTCGTTTGTAGGGTGTGTGCTCTTCGATGCACGCTTCGTGGCATGCTCCTTGGTGCACGCTTTTAGTTGCGCTTCTGGATTGCACATGCCTGGGTGATGCGCACTCCTGAGGATGGAATGCGCTCGTCTGGAGGGTGCGCGCTCTTGGATGCGCACTCTGCAATGCCCGAAGGTATGCTCCTTGGTGTGCACCTTTAGTTGCACTTATGGAATACGCGCGCACAGGCGGCGTGTGTTTGCTCAGGATGTGCGTGCTCCTGAGAATGGGATTTGCTCGTCTAGAGAGTGTGCGCTCTTCGATGCTCCCTTCGCGGCGCCCAGAGACATACTACTTGGCAATGCACCTCTAGTTGCACTTTTAGATTGTGTGGGCCTGAGCGGCGTGCGCTTGCTGGGGACGTACATGCTCCTGAGAATGGGATGCACTTGTCTAAAGTGTGGGCATACTCCTTAGTGCACTTCTCTAGTTACACTTTTGGGTTGCGTGAGCGTCTGACTCTCTTCTTTTAGCGAATTGTTTTATTTTTTTTTAGCACCTACACTTAAGTGCAGCTAATGTTAATTGTGCGTGTGAACAATAGCAGGGAGTTTCTAGATGGGCACAGCATATTTCCTAGTGAGCCCACTTAAAAGTTCACTTTATTTACGACTTTGCCATCAAATTTTTTTGGCCAAAGTTACCCCTCCTTCACCTCCTCCTTCAACTTCCCAACCCCCCCCCTGTTTTCGCTGCTTCTTCTCCTCCTCGTTCACCTCCTCACCCAACATGCACAAGCATCTCTACCCACAAATTGTTTCTTGATGCTTTCCTTTGACTGTGAAAACAATAAATAAAACACTCATCGTTTGCTAATTGGATACACACACTCGGGTAAACAACCCATAAAGAAAAAAAAAGAAAAAAAAAGAAAATAATAATAACTAGAGACGGCATCAGTGCTAAGAGATTGCATTTTGGGTCAGTTCTTCGATCTCCTTGATGATTAGATCTTTCTCCTCTTCAAGCTGCTTGTCTTCACCACCTAAAATAAGTAAAAGAATCTCAACAAATATGCAAGAAATGAGGAGAGGCTTTATCCGGGCTGGCTAGCCCGGATCAGGCTTCCCTGATCTGGGCTAGCCAGCCCGGATGAACTCTCAACATCCAGGCTAGCAGCCCCAGATACGGAGCATGGGTCCGGGCTGGTTAGCCCGGATCAGGAGGTCAGAATTTCTGGCTCCCTGTCCGGGCTAGCCAGTCCGGACCAATGCAAACTGTCCGGGTCTGCTAGCCCGGATCAGTTGCACTGGTCTGGGCTGGTTAGCCCGGACAGTAGCCAGAAATGAGATTTTTCCAGAGAATTTTCATTATGTCGTCATAGTGTTGTCTCCTCGTTCAAGTAGTGCAAATCAAACAAGACAGGAGAGGACATCGATCCATCATAGCATACAAAACAACACATCTATCTTTTTGCCATGATAGAACATTAGGAAGTGGAGGCGAGAGCTTATCAGGCCTTGTGTTTGATCAAAGTATCGCAGGGCTGCCCAAGAGACAACAAGGTGGCCGTCACAAAGCAAAGCATCATCCTTTTTCTGTTTCTTTTTTTTTTTTTGGCTTTTTACCATGCATCTCTCAACTCAACTCCAGTTCCCTACAAAGCATCATTGCTTGAAAGCCTTTCATTCTCTTCTCGTGTATGCTTTTATGGCAACATGGAAAGAGACAAGAAGAATATTGACTGAGGAGATGTATGCCAAACTCCTGACTTCTTGATCCGGATTTATAGTCCCGGATCTCCGAAAAATGATCCGGTTCTGTAAACCCGGATCATGGATACAGTGTCTGAGATACCCTGATACGGTGTGTACAACCCAGTAGACGTCAATATCAATACTTGTCCATATTGCATACCCCCAATTTGGTATCAAAACACACAATATCAACAAATCATTCATAGTTTCAAACACAAAGAACCACGGCAACAAAAATTCTATGTATCATTCATAGTTTCAAAGATTTAATTAAAGAGTGATATTCAAGACTACAATTTGATATATATAATATGTTTCTTGACTACAACTTCACTTAAAGGAAACGATAAATTAAAAGGAATCTATGTTCCATGCTAACAACTTCATTTTGTGTTTGAGACTCAATTAAAAAAAACAACAAATTGTAGATTCTTCGAGACTTCCGAGCGGGTTGCTTCCTTGTGAGTTGACGGCGTCTTGAAGAACTGGAACCTTCGGTGGGGGATTACGCAACGGGTTGTAATACTGTGTCAATATCAGTTTGTCTTGAAGAGCGGGTTGCTTCCTTGTGGATCCCTGTTTTCTTCCTCCTATTCGACGCTGTTGATCGAATCTGAGATGGTTGCGCCGGATCCATCTGTAAATCACCAAAGATTTTCTTTACACAGTGAAATTTTAAATTATCAAACATCACATATCACAATATGCTAATTATATTTGCATATCTAAATCCATTAAATATCATAACATATACACACAAGATCTACATTTCAATTTATTCCCGATTCGAAAATAAAAAATTAACCATCTATCCAAGCACAAAAAAAAAAACCAACTAATATTCACAATATAAATTTTGCACTTAACTATTACAAATTCCAACTAACATTAATCCATAACAATAATATAATCTTAACTATTTTAACCAATGAAGACTTTAATTTCACCATAATAAAATATAAAAAAATTATTTTTTCCCCAATCTTTGTGCCCCTCAACTAAATCTACCCTCATCAACACTCATTTCTAAATTTTTTCCTAAATCAAAATACAAGAAATAACACAAAAAATTAGGGTTTCACTTTTACCTTCAAATCAAAATAACCACTAATTCTTCTCCTCTTTTAAATCCGCCTTTGTCGCGGAGTGTCGTCGTTAGCGCCGGAGTCGGCCGAGATGCGGGCGGCCGGAGCGGGGGAAGCGGCCGGAGCAGGGGAAGTGGCCGGAAGCAAAGGGGAGAGAGGATGGAATGGAGATTTTGGGTTAATGGGAGAGAGAGTGGAAAGGAGATATGGGTTTAATGAAGGAGGAGAAGGTGGGATAGATGGGTTAGGAGAGAGAGGAGTTAATTTTGTTAGGGAATGAATTTGGAAAGAGAATTTGTAGATGTGAACGGTGGGAAAGAAAGAGGGGGAGATGCTGAGGGTAATGTTGGTATATAAGTGTGCTCACTAGGAGAAAACTGATTTTTTAAAAGTAAGGGTGTGCGCACTAGGAAAAGTGGGCTCAATATGAAAAAACTAGTGCCCATCTAGAAATTCCCCAATAGCATCACCACGGGGGACTTCAACCCCTCCCGGTCTCCTGGCAAGAAGGTAAACCCCTACCCTTTAAGATGTTTCGAGTTATGCACAGTGTGTGTGTAAATGTACATGTGTACTCTTTCTGGCTGAGGAGGTATTTTCGCTCACTGTCGGTCTATCCAAGATACTTCTGATAACAATTTTTACTTTTTCACTAGGACAGGGGAAATTCTATTTGCGCACGGCATTTTACTCTTGGCGCCCTGATTTTTCTTTACACCAAATTTATATTTTGAAATACTGTTATTTTACTTTCTGCGCCCAAATTTTTTTCCAAAAACACCCCTCCTCTTTTTTTCTAACTCCTCGCCCGTCTAATTCCATTTAGCAAAAAAATATTTTAGTCAGGTATTAATACCCAACCAAGAAACGTGCTGGTCGGATATTAATACCCGACCAGCAAGCGAAGTCTCAAAAAAAAAACTAATTAACGATAAATTTCAAACAAATACGTATAAAACCTAAAAAAACTTTCAAATCGTACTTTAGAATTGTTCTCTGACACCAATTGCATGTTGGAATTTTTCATTTGTATAAAAAAACTCAAATGCAAATTCCAAACTCAAATTTCACTTGTCACGGTGAAATCGAAGAATTTAAAATTCTTCTAATCCTTTAAGGAACGTTAATGTAAAAAATTTTAAGGGGTCAAGAAATCAAATAGATGATTTTATAGAAGATTTGTTTTTATTAAATACCAAAAAAATCATTTAGGGTTTTAGAGAGAAAATAGAGGAGGAAAACGATGAGTCGTAGTTCCAAATTTTAAAAAGTTTTAGTTTGGAATTTAGAAGGGTAACTTAGTCCAAAAAAATAATGACAAACTTATAATTACTTATAAGTTTTAAAACTGTGCGTCAAGAGTAAAATGCCGTGTGCAAATAGAATTTCCCCTAGGACAGCCTTCTTCATCTTAACTTTTATCGAGGAGTGGTTTGGTGTAACAACCCTACTGACCCAGAAAGAATGTTGTTGTACCAGTTCCATGTTCCTTTTTCCAAAGTCATGGACGCTTAAACTTGAACTCTTGCTGTAACATCACCTTGCAAAGTGGCTCGATATCTAGAGAGTTCATTGTCCCATGAGGGCTTTACATTCTTTTGACTCTTCTCTTGTGCTTGCATGTAATTCCACCATAGCTCTTATGCCACGCTAATCCCGGTAGTGACACGTCAGTACTGACATAGGTGAAGAGGTGCCCAACAGGAAAATGAGAGGGCTGTCCTTAATGAAATTTTAAGGAATTTTGTCATTTATTATTTTACCGACTTCGGTTCCAATCGACTTTCTACGAAAATTACAAACTTAATACGAGATAAATATGGAAGAGAAAAGTGGTAGGAGAATACTTTTTAGGTTTGAAATAAGAGGTGGAAAATACTGAAGTAAATATTGAGATTTTTCGATACCAAGTATTTTTGCTAATTTCTAGACTTTCTCAGAAAAATCTGAGAAAATTTTAAAAAATGAGAAATATTGAGAAAAGTGATAACACCAAAAACAAAATGTGATTTTATAGTTATGGAATTTGAGATAAGTCTACAAGAAGTCAAGTCGAACATTGATTGGCCCCGAGTACTCTAATTCAAATCATTTGATACAAGAAACATAAATAGAATATGAAATGGAGCAAATATATTCTATATCGGACCATTATCAATATCCAGGCCCTCGATTGACATGACAAGTATAAAATATACTAACTCAGGGGGCTAGGCGATTAGAGCTTTTACACAAAGTTATAAGCCTATGATTCTCTTGAATTCAGAAAAAATGTTTCCTTTTCTTCTAGATAAAAAATTATTCATAGTGGAGGATCTAGGGGAGAGTCGGGAGTTGTAAATGATCTTGAATTCATTAGTTTCTTTTAGATAGAATTCTATTCCCTTCGTAAGATCTGCTCTTTTTAGGGAATTTCTAGATACATCCCAGCTTTTTCCTAGCGAGGCCTGTGATTTTAGGACTAAATAATTACAAATTTGCCATAAATTTTTTTGGACAAAAAAACCCTCAACCCTTTCTTCTCCATCAAAAAAAAAAAAAAAAAGAAATAGCTGTCGTTGCTACTGTCGCCGCCGTTGTTGTCGTCGCCGCCGCTGTTGCAGGTGCTGCTGAAGAAGAAGAGATGAGAGAGGACAATTCCGTAAAAAGAAATGAAAAGAAAAGAAACAAATAGGGCCTACTAAAAAAAAATATTTATATTTTAAATTTTTATATGACTCTTTAAGAAATTGGGGCTCACTAAGAAAAAACCGGGGCATCTAGAAATTCCCCTTTTTTTATTGTTGAGGATTTGGTAAGAGTTTGTTCTGGTCATCGATTCAGTGTATCCGCCAGAGACAAGATGCTTTTTCCATGGAAGGAGACATGTGCTCATGATTAATTGCCAAGCTGGGTCTCCTTTGTGTTGGGCTTATTACCTCGCTGGACACATGAACATACTAGATGTGAG
>JAYEPQ010000011.1:40866055-40868555 GCA_036321105.1 Dracaena cambodiana
ATGGAATAAATTCTCAATAAATGATGATGTATGCCCAAAAAATTGTGGATTTTCTTTTATTACAAATTTACTATGGAATTATAGTAATAAAAGAAAATTACAAGAGAATAAATTCGAGATTATAAGAATGAGGAAAGATTGATTTCAATTTCCCTTTTAATTTTTATGGGTCTGGCAGCGGTGGAGTTTTGTTTCTGTATTCCGTTGACGATCCGATCTGGATTGGGAAACTCCTTTCTAGATTTCTGGACTCCTGTGTCTAGAAAAAATCGCCACTCAGAAAAATCCCCCAAACTCTCCAAAAGTTCTGGACTCCAGTGCACTCCCGCGGGAGCACTCCCATAGGGCTCTCCCATCAATTTTTTTTTACTGTGTCTACATAACCCCCTCCAAAGTTTTTAAAATTTCGTGCTGATTTATAACGAATTCAAAACACTTTGGACTCTTTTAATTTTGGCTCTATATTCTTCATTGTGTGGTGCGATTTTTTTTATAGTATACTGTGAACCATATTCTGAAATCGCTATCTTTCAGCTGTTTTGTTGTTGGAGGTATACTGTTGAACCTCTTCGATGTATCAGAGATTGCTTCTAGTGAATTTTCTTGATGCAGACTATTGTACTTATGCAGCTCAGCCAGACTTTTGCTTGTAGTTTTGCTTCAGAAAATTTATCGTCTGCATGTAAAAAAATATTTTTAATGTCTCGTTGAGAGTCTGAGTGCATGACTGACATGTGATGGATTTGATAGATCGAGATAATTGTTAACGTGTCTCATGGACGATGAGCAGAGATATAATGCTAACGTGCTCATTAGATGACAAGCAGAGGTATGATGTTAACGTATTCATTGAATGACAAGTAGAGGTATACTATTAATGTGCTAATTAGATGATAAGCAAAAGTATGATGTTAACGTGCTCGTTTGATGACAAGCAGAGGTATGATGTTAACGTGCTCGTTAGATGACAAGCAGAGGTATGATGTTAACGTGCTCATTAGATGACAAGCAGAGGTATGATGTTAATGTGAACGTTAGATGACAAGTAGCGGTATGATGTTAATATACTTATTTGAGGACAAGTAGAGGTATGATGTTAACATGCTTATAGGATGACAAGTAGTGGTATGATGTTAACGTGTTTATAGGATCATAGCCGTTCAGTGACGTATAGTATGACAGATTAGGAAAAGACATAGGTATCATTAAACATGTCTCAAAGCTCGACATATTCAGGTGATCTAGTCGTGATAGTAAAGAGCAGACTAAACAGAGGTGACTGTTAACATGTTCAGCTTAGAATTTGACTATCAGAGGTAACTATTAATTTGATAGGGTGATCGTTTTCGTCAGAGATAATTTTTAACTTGATAATATCAAAAACAAGTTTATCAGAGGTTGTGATGTTGGACTTGATGAAGTGTAAGTTTTCTTTCTTGTCAGAGATGAAAGTTTAACGTGACAGGAGATTTGATTGAGTTTGATCTCATTTATTTTGAATTCTGATGTTACATGTATGATTTTAACTTGACAAATATTTTAGAGTGTCATTTGCTCTGCTGGAGAAAAATGACTAGAAATGTTTTGCTCTTAGAGGTAAAATCTTAATGTGACAAGAGATTTCATTGGACTTACTCTCATGGAAAAAAAATGATTCGATTTTGTACTCAGGTGTCAGATGTATGATTTTAACGTGACAAATATTTTAGAGACTTTCTGACTCTGTCAGAGAAAATTAATAAGGAAAGTTTTACTGTTAGAGGTGAAATCTTAACTTGACAGGGGATCGATCTGATTAGGGTTTTTAGCAAACCCCCAGCTAACAACGGATTTGATTAGTCTTCACCAACTATCTTTTGAGTTGGGCTAGCCATGCTATTCTCCTTAGCATGATGAGTTGTCGAAGGTTTTGTTTGGCTTTAGACAGCAAACGTTTCTTCTTTCCTTTGCCTTAGCAGCTTTGGACAGTGATATATCCTTATATTTGGATAAGGATACTGTCGTGACAGATTTGTCATAAGATTTTTTGCAAACTCCCAGCTATCAATGGATTTGATTAGGCTTTACCAACTACCGTTTGAGTTGGGCTAGCCAAGCTATTCCCTTCAGCATGATAAGTTATCGAGGGTTTCGTTTGGGCTATGTCAAACTTTTCCTCTTCCCTTTGTTTAGCAACTTTGGACAGTTCATATTTTTACCCACAGCATGATGGGTTGGCGAGAAATTGGTTCTCTTCCTGTTGCTTTGACGGCATTGGACAGTTCATACTTTTACCCGAGCATGATGGGGTTGGTGAGAATCTAGTTCTGTTTCCTTTGTCTTGATAGCGTTTGGCAGTTCATGCTTTTAACCCTAGTATGATGGGGTTGGCAAGGTAGGATTACACGCCAAACGTTTCCTCTATCCTTAGTCATAGAGACGTAGGATTCTTTTTTATTTTGTTCCCTCAGGTGGGGTGTAGAGCTGCACGCTAGCGGCGAGCCAATATTTCTTCATTTTG
>JAYEPQ010000011.1:40873555-40916055 GCA_036321105.1 Dracaena cambodiana
GAAAAATGTGATATTTTGTGAGGATTTCCTCTCCTTTAGCCTATATTTTGCTTAAATATAAATGCATTGAAACACTCAAAATAACACGCCACATGAAGTTGCATATGACCATGAATTTTCAGGCTAGCCTCAGAGAATGGAATGTCAGTGCATGATAGATTCTTAGCCGATCATGCTTCTTGTTTGCAGTGCAAACAAATGTCTCTACGTAGTTGAAATCATTATTGAAATTGATAGAGTACTCTTAAACGCATGAGCCATATGTTTCAAGCTGACAAATCTCCACTGAAGTGTGTAATGCCAGATTAATGCCTTGGCTCAGCTCGATCTTGCACTCAATGCATGGGAACGAGTCTGCTAGGTGGTTAACAACGACTGGTATACAAAAGTAAAATAAGGATCGTTGCGGGGTTGGTGACCTTGTGTCACTCACATGACTCTTAAGTCAGATCTCTAGGAAACAAATGAGACAGAAAGTTAGCGGTTTATCTCATGCCAAGGGTTTGAGATTGGAGTTATTGTGTTACCGGGACTTGATGAGCATAGATATTTATACATGGCAAGTATAACTTTAGATAGTCATGATCATGCTATAGGATTTGTCATAGGAGGGGCTTATTTTCCTTCTTTAGGCCTTTGCTTGGTTGATAATCTATTTTGTTTGGGCACATGTCTCCATCTTAGAGAGCACATAGAGTTTGAATATTCCAAAGTTATTATAATCGCTAGCTCTAACTGTCGTTATAGCCTCGTGATTGGGTCTCATGAGAGAGGATGATAAAAGTTTCCTTTAAGATGATATGAGTAGCTTACACTTTGTGGGTTTAGAAGCATGGTTCAACCTTGACTCGTCATCATAAATTCTGAGATGTGATGAATGTGCAATGCTCATGTCTTCGACCTCCATTAGTTTTTCTCTTGGCAGGTCACGTGCCAAGGAGGTTGCACGGCCCTCTTTTACCACCTTTAAGGATGACTCATGTCTCAAGGATGCTGAGGTTCTTTAGCTGATAATGTTACAATATGTGTTTCTAACCAGCATAAGGAGCTTGTACGTGATCTAGATGTGGCTTTTATTCCTAATTGGGTTCAAGAACTTTTGGGCTTGTACCTATTAGATCCACTTGACCTATCTCTGGTGGACACCCACGTCAAGTTGAATCCTGTGCAAACTCAATTAAGTTTATGACGCTCCAAATTATATCCCGAAAGTCCCTTATTCCATTTTTGTGTAAGTCATTGCTTGTAGGTACTCAAAAAGTGGGTACATGAGACCTTTCTTAACAAAAATCTATGCAATCAGAGTAATAGAAGTATGAAGAATTTACCTCATTATAATTCAAAGATGTTACATAGCATTACTTAATACAATTCCTGAAAAGATTACAACATGTATGATTACAAGAATGTATTGCCTTGCATAGGATATGATACAGGAAAAGTGCAGTTCAATTTAAAAAAAGATCGACAAGGTTATGCCGGATACAGTGGCTACAAGATTAAGACATAGTTATAGTAAAAGAAAAAGTATTCAATAGTCTACTGGAGTCTCCATTCTCTTGAAAGTAAAGATCATTGGTGGGCAAGTTACCCTTAAAATCTTTAACATCTGGGTGTGTGGAGGTATTCCTAGAGCTACATCTGGTACAAAAAAATGAATCGAGCACGTAAATGAAATTAATAATACAGGAAAAATAGTAAAGTATATAATATATATGGAAAAAAAATAAAAAATCCATGAATCACAAGAAAAATATAGGTGTTAATCATGACAAGCAGAACCAATAACACTCAAGAATAATAGTGTGAATTATATATCAGTTGTTTTAATAAATTTTACTTAGAAAACAACATGATCATAATACTATTAACTCATGACGTTAAGTAAGAATACAATTAAGAAGGAACCATAATAATGAGTTTTAGAATATTTATTTAACTACTTTATGTATTTATAGTTCGTGTTGGAGGGAAAAATTTTGAAGGTCAATAGCTTCGCAGCTAGTTGAACACGAGACTATTTCTTAGCCTCACGTCGGCCAGAAGCATAGCTTCGCGTTGTAAGTAAAATATGAAGCTAAGTCATTAGCTTCGTATCCAGATCACTTAACTTGGCATGTATCGGAATCTGTAAATGATTCTGATTGAGATTTGGAATCATCCAATATCTGAATTGAGTTCAACCAGAATACAAACTCAAGAGATTTAAGTCAAAATTAAATATTCGATCAGAATCCTTGATGAATATAAAGACCTTCCATCTCTATCTCTAAGGAAATTTTGATAACCAACTAAAGTCTATAAATAGCCTTTATGAGGAGACTTTAGAGGATCTTTTGGCAATTCAAGTTATGTCTGAGAGTCTTGAAGCCTTTGATCAGCAGAGAGAAAGCTAGGGCCGACCTTTTTCTTCATCAAAGAGAGATCTTCACGTCTGATCATCAACAAGTGCTACTAATTATATCTCATCGCCACATTAGAACCCACCTTTTATTATAAAAGAGAGTGATAATACAAAAATCCTCTTGTTTTTCTTTTCGTTTGTTCATTTTTCATTGTAATTTTGCAAATCATTGTAATCAATGGAAAAAGTAAGAATTTTGCGAAGAACAAACTGGCAAGTACAGTGGGAGACGTCTCTTTCACTGAATAAGAGATTGTGGCATAATCAGACGAGAAAAAGATCAGATCGGTCGTAGATATGCTCGTCATTGAGATCGATTAGCAAAAATACGAGGATTATCTCTCCTCTGGGTCGGTTAATCCGACCGCAATGAGGTGCTACCATCACGCGATCTCTAGAGCCCGTGAATCAGTTACAGAGGAATTCTCCATTAATTGAGGAACCTTTGAGTTCGTGCCATAGAGCCAACTGATAAGTATCATATTATGCATTTTTTCTCCCATATTTTATCTATTTTTGTATATAAATAATTGCTACTCGGGTATATTTAGTGTGCTTTTATAGGTAACAAAGGTTTCGCAAGGAAAAGAAGAAGAAGATACAAATTTATCAAGAATGTGAGTAAAGAAAGTTAACTAAGGCGAAAACCGACACTCAAGTGCAGCAGCAACTTCAAGAGTATTTTCGGTGAAGATAAAGCTAGAACTGAAAAATTTCATGTAGGAAACATTTATAGAGCTCGGAATTATCTTTGAAACGAGTCAAGAACAGTTTAATCCGAGTTCAAAAAAAAAAATTAAAAAAAATATTTCAAAATCAAACTGGTTGCTATCATTGTCGTGATCCATATCATAATTATTATCAGTGTCCATAGATATGAAGTTTGCTAGGACTAGGTCATAATCAAATTCACAACACATATAATGAGCCTACGAGCGCTTCTTATACACAAAATTACAATTATGAATAGATGAATAATTCTAATTATGTATATACTCAAGAGTCATACCAAGAGAGTCCTCCATCTGATCCTTTCTTTATGGGCTATTCATCTTTATGTTCTACATTTAATCATGAACAAGATATTCAATTGAACATGTTAGATGAAAGATTAAAAAGATTAGAAACAAAATATACATGTCATGAGAATTTAGCTACAACCACTTCATATCTGTCATCAAATATATATACGGATCCATCATATCCACCTTCAAATTTCACTTATGATCTCGAGATACAATCATTTGAGAAAAATAAGGAAAATTACGATCATGAGTCTGAGGAACGAAGACATAGAATAGAGGAAAATATAGAAGTTTTGCTAAAATCATCCTCTCAAAAATCGTGCTCTCAAATTGAATCTTGTATGGAAGATCTTCTCAATGCGATTTCTCAAACTAAACTTTTTGGAGATTAACCATCTAATAGTTTGAACATATCTTACTCCAACGAGCAACCACTTTAGTCATCTTTTGAAGAAGATATAATTCAAAATTGGTTAAATAATTTTGTGCATGATGAGTCTATAATTCAACATTGTGATCAACATATTCTAGACCATTGTGACAATAATTATGAAGAAATTAGTGATAAAGAAAATATTTTGCTTGATGATTTACCTCATGGTGAGCTTACTAGTGACACATTATCATTTGATTCTTTTGATAAAAATTGTGAAGAAATTTGTGAAGAAGAATTTTTATCCCTACATAATAACTTGACTAATGATAAGTCCACTAGTATGCCATTTTCTTTTGCGAATTTTGATGACAGGATTGAAGAAAATTTGCATGACAAGCCTATAATGCTTGAAGATTGGAAGAAACTATAAAAAGAAGAGATTATGGTACCTAATGATTTAGAAGGATGATCCAAAATCGAGCTCATGATTCCGCTACATCAAAGTGAGTATGTTATTTCACAAGTTGATAAAACCAAAATACTTACTGCTATGAAAGATACTCGTGGGTCAAATATCGATGATAAAGGTACGATTTCCAACTTCAAAATTTTATTATTGAATAAAAAAAAGAAAAGTAGAAATAAATTGAGAAAAATCAAAAACAAGATGGAGAGATTAAATACAAAATCTATAAAAGGCTAAATTCATCCATATCAAAACATAAAAGGACACACTATGAGAGTGGAAAGCGATCAAGAGGTCGTAATCGGTTTGAATTTTCTAGTAAATGTATAATATGTATATCATAGTTTTCTTATTTATTTTACCACACTTGGTTTGTATATGAGGGCATATACAAGTTTAGGTGTGTGGGAGTAGTTTTTAGGAGATTTTTTATTTTTAGGATTTTTAGGATTTTATTTTTAGATTTTTTGGGTTTCTTAATTTTACACTTTGGGTAGTTTTTAGGGTAACTAACTGAAAAAAAAATTTAGAAAAAAATAAAAAAAACTATAAAAAATTAATAAAAAATAAATTTAATAACAAATTTATGTATTTTTATCAATAGATCAACCTAATTATAAATAAAAGAACAAATTTAGATTTGAAATTGGATAGGAGAGTAGATTGGATGATACACTTTGAATTTTATGAAAAAGATTAAAATCTGAAAAATAAATACCGCCAACAGTAGTTTTGAGGCAAGTATATATATCTATTTTTTACTTCACAATAGTTTATTAGGTTAAGGACAAAGATGATAAGGATTGAGTAAGTCTTCTCTCTCTAAAAAAAAGAAAAAAAAGTGAGAATAAAATAATGGGGTGAGCTTAAGACAATAGCATCGAGAGTGATAAAATAATGGGGTGCGCCTGGTATTAACGCAATAGCCTCAAGAGTGAAAAAAAAGAGTATGATCTGAGTAATCGGGTACTTTGCACCTAAGTAAGCGTAAATATTCGCATGAAAAGTGAAATATACTAAAAAGAAAAAGAAAAGAGTATGAACTGAGTAATCGGGTATGTTGCACCTAAGCAAGCGTGAATATTCGCATGAAAGGTGAAATATTCTTAAAAAAAAGAGAAAAAAAGAAAAAAATTATTATGAGAGAGGAGATGAATCATGAGTTAGAGTTCCAGTCGAAAATCGAAGTAGACTATCACACGTGCACGTAGATGTATAGGAGCCAGTGGATTATCTGTCAGTAAGTATTGAAAGATAGGATTTAAATTTTTGATTAAAATGATAAGTGTATCTGATATGACGCTCGATTTGAAAATTGATAATCTAAATGCGTCCTTGAGTTTGTATATTAGTGAGATTAATTGATGAAAATATTATAAAATTTTTTTTTCTTTCTTTTGTATAAAATTTTTATTTTTCTTGATATTCGGTTATCCTTATTTTTCTTTTCTTTATTTCTTAATCTATTTTCTTTTTGAATTTTGTGGGTATATTTACTGCAAACCCTCACGAGACACAACTCGTCCACTAGGGTAACCTAGGCGTTTAAAGGCTTGTTACACGTGCTAAGTGCAATCGCGATTCCTGCGAAAGTGAGTTAGGATTTTTATTTTTCTTTTTAGGTTTAGATTTTGCTCGAGAACTAACAAAAGATAGGTGTGGGGGTGTGATAAGTATCATATTATGCATTTTTCCTCTCATATTTTATCTATTTTTGTATATAAATAATTGCTACTCTTGTATATTTAGTGTGTTTTTATAGGTAACAAAGGTTTCGCAAGGAAAAGAAGAAGAAGATGCAAATTTATCAAGAATGTAAGTAAAGAAAGTTAACTAAGGTGAAAACCAATACTCAAGTGCAGCAGATTCAAGAGTATTTTCGGTCAAGATAAAGCTAGAACTGGAAAATTTCATGTAGGAAACATTTATATAACTCAGAATTATCTTCGAAACGAGTCTAAGAATAGTTTAATCTGAGTTCATATACTAAATATATGATCATTTTACTGAAGCACTGCAGAGTGAAAAATCTGATCCAGCGGGCTACGAGTTTGTTGAACTTAATTTCGGATTTTGGACCCGAAAATTAGTATTTTATGCCATCTAATCTCAACCATTGGTTTCTAATACCTATGGATTGGATTAAGATTATATATCTTGAGATTAGTTTGTGTTGGATTAGGATTATATCTTTTGTATTGAGTTTGAGTAGGAGTATAATTGTATTTGGGTTATAAATATCCCATGAATTCATGTAAATTGGGGAGAGCTTTTTAGGTGTAATTTTAGATTAATTTTTATTAATAAAATTAGGGTTCTGCTGAAGGGGTGGCGGCCACAATACCGTGCTCCAGAGGTAAGCCATTACTTTCTAATCTTTATTTGCTTTTTAGATAGATTTAAATCCTTTCTAGCATAGATTTATTTGCTTTCTAGATCAGATTTAATTGCTTTCTAGAATCATGAGTAGCTAATTAGTTTAGCTTTAGGATGTAGATGAAACTAGAATCCACCATGTAATTGCTCTCTAGTATTTTCTTTTTAAATAAAATTAATAAAGATATTATTTTTCTATAAAAAGATTAAAATACAAGAACTCGAAGATTAAGACTTTGATAGGTTATACTTGAATTAGGTTTCTTGATAGCCTATACTTAGTTAGGATTTGGGATTGTTGATTTTATTTTTTTAATTGAATTATCTAAAGATTTAGTTTGTCTTTATAAAAAGTAGTATTTTTGATGAGTTATACTTGCACACCACTTGATAGCTCATGCTTGGGCACTTTAAATAAAGATTAAACTAAAAGATCACCTTTTTATGTAAGAAAAAGATAATAGAAGTAAGAATATGGTTGGAAACTAGTGGATTCTAGATCCTAGGCTAATTAGAATAACTCTCATCTTCAACCTAGAATTTTTGGTTAGTCCGATAGAACTATAGAAAAAATAAGAATCGCAAAAACACCTTAGATCTCTATGGGACGACCTGTACAGCGCAATACCGACACTGTGCGCTTGCAGTTAAATTATCACATCACCAACGTACGAATGGAAACCCCTAGGGGAGGGTCCTGTTCTTCCTGCCGAAGAGAGACAGAAGACTGGTTTCACAAGAATGCAGCTTCGCAATCGAAATCATCGAGCAAGACGAAGAGCCCTCAAAGCCCGCATAAAACGTGAGGCAGGAGCACAAGCAGAATGCGAGGCTATCTGTTTACCTCGCGAACTGGCTTGCATAAATCACAAGACCAGTGGAAATTACCTAAAACGTGAAGCTAACTACAAGCCAGTGTGATGAAAACTCTCCACGCGAGGCTAAGTGTGAACTTAAACTTGGACATGGAACTAGTAAAGTTGCCAAAATTCACGTAAAACACGAAGCTAATCACAAGGCAGTGTGTGATGAAAACTCTCCACACGAGGCTAAGTGTGACCTTGAACTTGGACATGGAACTGGCAAAGTTTCCAAAACTCACGTAAAACGCAAAATTAATTCCAAAGATAAGCCAGCATGTGAAGAAAGCTCTCTCCGCAAGGCTATCGAACTTGGACAAAAACTTGATGCTAGCGTAAATCGCGAAGCTATTGAAACTTGCATAAAATGCGAGGTTAAGCCAGTGTGTGTGGATACTCACCCGCACGAGGCTAAATAATCACTAGAAGTTAAATTTCTTTAGAAATGCCAAGCCAGCATAAAACGCAAGGTTAGTATAAAATGCGAAGCTACATCCTAGCCTCATGTGAGAGCATAAAATGCGAAGCTAACTACCAGCTCCCCGTAAAACAGCCAAAATACAGATTGCAGACTAATGAACAAAGTGTTGAACATCTGACAGAATAGCAGCTCGATACTATTACTCCTAAAGAGTCTCAGAAGGTATCCAGACTTCCCCAGCAGCTAGGTGGGCCCCTTACCAAGAACACAACTGAAAATTCCCCTTTCACCAAAGTCCTTGATCTAAGAGAGCTCTTGACAAGTAAAAGGAAGGCAACCCAATCGCACTCTACATGTCAATGTGAGTAGTTAATTTCAGCTGTATTAACTCTTATGTAGAGAAGATGGAGAAGCTCCAGAGCCAACTAGACGCATTAATGCAAAAAAAGGAATTGAAGACGGCGGGAGTTTCGAGACCTTACCCACTGGAGTGGAATTTCGGCTCTTTTCTTTAAAAATATAAACCCTTCAAGTTTGAATCATATGACAGAATGGCTAAGTCAGCACTTGTATTATTTCTTGTCGCAAGCCGATCATTTGATGGGAAAATGCCCCCATAATGACCAAGGTATTTGTGAGTACCTTGCGAGGGCCTGCTTTTATATGGTTTATATAGTTTCCCCTCGGGCCATCCAATATCTAGTATGATGTGGAAAAGCAGTTTTTGGCTTGTTTCTTTCAGGATGATACTGAGATATCAGTCCATTCTCTTCTTGCAACAAAAGAAGAAGAAGAAGAGACGATCAAGAGTTTCATAGAACACTTCCGGAAAAAATCAGTGCAATGTAGACATGGTATGACCTAGGAAACCTTGGTAGAAACTTGTAAATATAACTTCAAGACTGACGTGCTGATAAAAATGGGAGCTGTTGAATCTAAGACTTGGAAAGACCTGTTAAAGTAGGGAGAGTAGGCGAAAGATATAATTTGCCAAATAGAATAATATCATACTACGAGGAACTCTGCAAATAATAGGCCATATCCACATAATTCTAAAAATAAAAGGAAGGCTGTGATGGCGTCATATGCAAATCCGAATTCGAGACCCCAAAATCAGAGAGGTGCGGAGCCAAACAGGCCCCGACTTGACAAGACATACTCATTCAAGACATAGTAGATTGGTACTCTATTTCACCACCTCAATAAAAAGGGCATACTGAATCTTCCAGAAAATTGAAAGGCAGAGGATACAGGAAAGACTAATGATTCTAATTATTGCTTGTTCCATCAGAACATTGGGCATCCAACTAAAGATTGTTACTCTCTCAAGAATCAAATCCAAGTATTGATAGAAGCCGGTGTCCTCCAGGTTAAAGAACAAAAGAAAGTTTTTGCGAATATGGCAACTCTAATCATAGGAACCAATAAGTTTCCTACCGGAGTAACCCCTGTACCAATAAGGAAGTTGATATTAATCAAGCATGATCCACATAATTTAAAGTAGAAAGGACTCTCCTCGGTTACTACCAAAAAAGAAGAAATCCTGGGGGTAAATCTAGACTTGTTGAAAGATGAACAATTGACTTTCTCAGCCAATTCAAGAAAAATCAGGAGAAATACTCGATCGATACTAGCACAGTAGATATTGAACCTGCCAGGGTCCTTGCCGAGCACGGGCAGTCGGCATTGGCAAGCGTACTCCCCAGGTACTCTCCAAACCCCGTTGTAACCGAGTCGTCCTCATTCGCTAGCAGCCGGATTGGACAGGGAGTACTGAAGATGTTAACGGTGATAAGTATTATGTTGCTTCTGCTACACTTGCTAGCCATTAGAATGGCAAATTGAGTACTAAAAATAAAAAATCTCAAAAAAACCAAAAAAAACAAAAAAATACAAAAAAAAGAAAGAGAGAGGAAAAAAAAGGTAAAAGTAAGTAAATATATAATAATTTTGCTGCCCAGTATTGATATGGCAATGGGAAGAGAAATTAAAAACTTCTCGCCAACACTATCGTACTGGAGGGTAAAGTACGACAATTAATGACCCAAAACATCAAAAGCTAAGAGGAGAGAACATCAAATCCTTGACAACCTATCATGCTAGGGGATAAAGAATGAACAACCCATAGTCACAAAGGCAAAGGGTGGAGGATATCAAATTCTCGACAACCTATCATGCTAGGGGATAAAGCATAAACTGCCTAATGCGGCTAAAGTAACGGGAAGAGGAAATCATATCCTCGACAACCTATCATGCTAAAGTAAAAGCATGAACTGTCCAATACTGCTAAAGCAAAGGGAAGAGAGGATATTCTCGCTAACCTATCATGCTTGGAATTAAAGCATGAACAACCCATAGCCACAACGGTAAAGGGGGAGCGGAAATCAAATTTTCGACAACTATCATGCTGAGGTAAAAAGTATGAACTGCCCAATGTTATTAAAGCAAAGAGAAGAGAACAAGTTTCTCTCCAATCCTATCATACTGGGGGTAAGAGTATAAAATCAACTGTCCGAAGCCACCAAGGTTAAGAGAAGAGGAAGTGTTTAGCTTTCAAGCCTAAGTATATCCTCGATATCTCATCATACTGAGGGAAATAGTATGGTTAGCCAAACGCAAACGGTGATTGGTAAAGTCACGCCAAATCCATTTATAACTGGGGTTGCTAAAAATCTCATGACAAACTTGTCATAATAAACCCATAACCACTAAGGCAAAGGGGAGAGAAAATTAAATCCTCAGCAACCTATCATAATAGGGGAAAAGCATGAACCACCCAATGTTGTTAAAGCGGCATAAAGAGGTGATCAAGTTCCTCACCAACCCTATAATACTAGGGGTAAAAGTATGAGATCAATTTCCTCAGAGCTCCAAAGGCAAAAGAAAGAGGAAACGTGACGCAGGACGGAGGCAAAATTAGGGTTAGGGTTTTGAAAATTATGGTTTTTTGGATGAATTGGGAAAAATAGATAAATTGGGGAATAACTTAGGGGTTTGGGAATCCACCTAGGCGAATCCACGCCCACTCTCCACGAATCCAAGAGGAAAGATTTAATTCAGCGAAATCCATGCCAGAAACTTCTCAAAATTTTCAAAAATATTATTCTTCTCCTTTCAATTCTCCATACAAACCCATATATATAGGGAAATTCTAACAAACAGAATCCTAATAGAATCCAAATTCTTAATCCAATCAAATATCCTAATAAAATCTAAATTCTAATAAGATCCAAATCAAATCAAATCAAATCTATTTCCAAATTAAATTATGATCTCTATCAATTCTCCCCGGCTTCAAAATATTCATCTCCGATGAATGCGGAGATAAGGAATGATAAACACGTCCGGGTTGAACTGAGTGGCATCCACGAAGTATCCCAATTGGGCCATGATGGTGGTCGACAAACCGTATCTAGTATATTACATCTGAACCAAGGCGGTGGAGGTAGAACTGGCTTTTTTTGTGAATCAGTTTCAGATGATCGTAAATCCCACAAATTATTCTGGTCATGAACAATAGAAGCAAATCTCTTCGAAACTTCATATGAATCTGTATATTGAGTTGATAATTTCTTCATAATTTTTGTAATGAATCTCTCAAGAGAAACTAAAGTTTTTACCTCATCATCAACAATAACTTCTTTTCTGTCTGAAGTCTCGCTTTGGATTGGAAGTTTCTGTACTCGTTGTACATCTGCAACTGATATGCAAATACTATCAGTAAACATGATTTGTTGACGAAATTTTTTACGAAATTTTAGTAGAAGGTCTTCTAAAAAAACTGTCGGTTTTATGGACATGTGATATAGAAGAGGAGGCACTTATGTTGGCTTCTGCTCATGAATATGATCATCAGATGTATTTTTATGTGGCTGAAACTGTTCAGTTGGTTGAACTGAGAGATCGTCAGAAATCTGAACTTTCGAGTCTTCAACTTCTATGGATGGAAAGGAAGTTCTATCTGGCATTAATAGTGGCTCATCATGAATTTCTGTATTCAGTATAGGCTGCAATTCACAATCAACAATATGCATATTTGCTTCAATCTTGTTGACGATGCTATCATCGTTAACCATTTGACTTTAATAGCTGGGAGCATACTAAAAATCCCGTAAACTTGTCATGTTAAGCTCTTACCTATGACAACGTGATGAGATGGTTGACAACGAGATTTGAACTATCTCATCCATATCATCTCAACAAGATTAAATCTGTCATGCTAAGTTCTGTTCTCTGGTTATAAGGTTTGAATCATCATACACACCACAATAAATAGTTTCTTTTATGATCCTAATCCGATCACCGATTTTTGTCTGTTACCAACACGAGTCACCCAAGCATGTGCAATTAGGTGTTTCTGCCAAAAGCGATGATCCTGATCCGATCATCTTGGCGTATGTAATTAAGCGCCTCCGCCAAATCTCAGACATGTATAATTAGGTGCCTCTGTCGAAACTAATGATCCTGACCCAATCATCTTGGCGTGTGCAATTAAGCACTTCTGCCAAACCTCAGGCATAGATGCACTTAGGCGCCTCTACCGAAACTGATATCATCTTGGCGTGTGTAATTAAGCACCTCTACAAATCCTAGGCATGTGCAATTAGGCACCTCTACCGAAACTAATGATTCTGACCTGGTCATCTTGGCGCGTGCAATTAAGTGCCTCCACCAAACCTCAGGTATTTGCAATTAGGCGCCTCTACCAAAATCGATGATTTTGACCTGATTATCTTAGTATGTACAATTAAGCACCTCCACCAAATCCCAGGCATATGCAATTAAGGACCTCTGCCGAATCTCTTGATCTTAACACGATCACTCATTCGGAGTCCATTGTTTACCATTATCATTAACTACTCACATCATTATACATTGCTCAAAATGGCATGAAATTAAGTGATATTAAAACTAAAAAGTTTCTTTATTCATGATTGCAGGAATGAAGATAAGTCAACAAAGAAAAGAAAAGAAGAAGTCAAAAAGCTGAATCTCTTCATTTATTATAGAAAAAGTCAACAAAGAAAAGAAAATATAAGAGGAGATCAAAATTCTCCAAAAAGTTTCAACTTGATCTCCGTTTGATCAACAACTTGTCGTTTATTCTCCTCCATGGAGTTTAGAGCCTAGCGATGCAAGTTATCATCGCTAATAGCAAGATGCTGAGAGAATTGGAGCCGAGATTCTTCTATCGCCTGACTTCTCACTATTTCTTCTTGTTCAAGCTGTCCTTGTCGCAAGATCAATTCTTCTCTTCTTCTGGAAGACTCCTCCAATCTGGTCTGGCTGGCTTCCGAAATGGCATGGGCCTTAGCAATGATTTTGCTAGTAAAAATGGCGATTGACCGCCTAAAACTGAGCCAAATCACTGCTATAGCGCAATCAAAGGAGCCAAGGGTGGAGATTTTACCTCCAATGGGTGAAGTAGATTTATAATATCCTAACGAGTTGATAATTAAAACTCCAAAATTTACTAACTAAATACAAATAATTCCAAAAATATCTTATATTAGACGGTCCAGATTCTTCGACTCTTTCTAAATTATTTTCTCGAAGTTATATTACAAGGTATCTCATAGATATCTTAGAACATTTTTTTCTTGATTCGATAGATAGTTTGTTCATGGGTGAAGTAGATTTCTTATTTCTTTTCTTCGTTGATTTCTGGTTCTCTATCTTTGTTGTCTATTCTTCAATTTCATTGGCAATCTTAAAAGGTGACATGCTTAGCGCTTATTAGTTCCAAAAAATATCTATCAAAGAGAGAGTTTCTCGTTAATTAACGTTACTCTATCCATAAAGTGTGGAATCCCTGTAAGATTCACTAGCCTGCCTAAAACATTCTTGGCGTAGAGTTAAGATGTAAATTTGGAAATGACTTAATTCATATTGGCATGTAGGAAACTAAATCCTACGCAATACTAATTGATTTTGTCCTTTTTCTTAGAATTATTTGATTTTGTCCATCAAATAATTAAACTTCTTCATTCATGACCCACCCTATCACACTCCTATTTTGGTCCAAATCTGTGAGGAAAAAAAAAAAGAAATTTCTTGTGAACACATTGGTTTTCATAATCTGTCGAGATACCCTTTACACTCGTGACATAGCTCACAAGCGTATTAGTCCACTTAGACGAATATTTGCAATAGTAATTTTAGGTATCTCCACGAAAAAGTTAGTTTAATTGTCAATTATTGGTGTGAAGTACAGAAATTTTTGCACATCCAAATTTCTCTTGATGAAGTCAATAATGTACCAAGTGAAAATCGCCAAAGGGTTATCATATGGACCAGTAATGAAATCCTAGTTACGCTAGGGTTCAGCTAACCGTTGTCACCTTTCAGAATCTTAGCCATGCTAGGTTTTTGAGCATCACTAAGAAGTTCAGTCTCTCTCTCTCTCTCTCTCTCTCTCTCTCTCTCTCTCTATATATATATATATATATATATATATATATGAGAAAATGGGAAATTCATCGGCAGTGAAGTGAGTTACTTCACGCCGCTTAGGTGGCCCAATAAAATTATTACATGTTGTGCCACTTAAAGTAACAAATAAAAGAACTCTGTTAACCACCTTTTGAGTGATACCACATGTAATAATTTTATTGGACCATCTAAGCGGCGGTAAAGTAACGTCCTTCACCGTCGGTAAAAATCCCGTTTCCTCTCTCTCTCTCTCTCTCACTCTCTCCCTCTCTCTCTCAATCTCTCTCTCTCTCTCTCTCTCTCTCTCTCTCTCTCTCTATATATATATATATATATATATATATATATATATATATATATATAGGGATTACTGTAGCTAAACTGCCAGCTTAGGAAAAGTTATGTGAGCTAGCGGCAAAACTATAATGATCCAATGATTTTTCTTCAATTTTTTTAACAATTACTATCTCTACCTCCTTAACTTTTTTCGGATTAAATTTTATAAATTTTGAAGTTCATTTACCCTTTCATCATGTTCATACAAAATGTTTTATTCATTGAAAACCATTAATTTTGTATTAACTTGATGGAGGACCAAATCAAAACTAAAACCCAAGAAATTGGGTATGAGTGAATCCTAGGGGGTCGAGATCATATTCCAAAATATTTTTTTTTTAAAAAAATATTATTGGAGATAGTGGAAATGAACTGCAGCTCAGGTAATTTGCGTGAGCTATTAGCTCATTTCTATTTTACTCATATATATATATATATATATATATATATATATATATATATATATATATATATATATATATATATATATATATATGAGAAAAATGAAAATGAGCGACAGCTCATGCAAGTTACCTGAGCTACAGTTCATTTCCATTATCTCTAATAATTTTTTTTTTGGGATTATGATCTCGACCCCCGAGTTCACTCATATCCAATTTCTTAGGTTTTAGTTTTGATTTGGCACTTCATCAAGTAATACAAAATTAACATTTTTCAATGAAGAAAACATTTTGTATGCACTTGATGAAAGGATAAATGAACTCCAAAATTTATGAAATTTAATCCGAAAGAATTAAGGAGGTAGAAATAGTAATTGTAAAAAAAAAATTAAAGAAAAATCATTGGATCATTATAGTTTAGCGCTAACTCATATAACTTTTCTTGAGTTTACGGCTCACCTACAGTAATTCACACACACACATATATATATATATATATAGAGAGAGAGAGAGAGAGAGAGAGAGTAGGACACCGTATAAAGCAGGTAGGCTTAATTGGATCGAGTCATGATACAGTTGGAGAAAATTACTTCTTGGGAACGTTGGTTCCGTCATTTTGATAATTTTGCATGTATCATTTGCATGCATGTTGGCAGAGTAGAGACGTACATATATATTTGACATGGAAAATATATATGTAGATAATAAAAACTTTATGGTTTAAAAATTGAAAGAAATCTACATTAATCGAATAACATGACATATTCTTTTTATAAGTAGAGGCTAAACTCACTTAATCTATTAGTCATGAAATCTCTTCTTTAATTCATCGAATAACATGACACATCGTTTTTTTTTTCTTTTATTTCTTTTTTAATGTACAAAAATGAGCGTTGTTTTGGTGTGTGGGTTGGGGGAGGGGGGCGGCACAATTAAATGTCAGGATAGAAAAAAATGTTGATCAGCAGAGAGGCTTTTAAAACATTTGGATATAGGTATCAGTGATTTTCGTAGGGATGATAATGGACACATCCATGGACCAATTTTTGGCCCGTCCTATTAAAAATTTTGAATTAAAAATAAAAATTTTATTTTTCTAATTCAAATTTTTGAATATGACGGGCCAAAAATTGATATGTGGACCTATCTGTTTTTGGGTAAAACTGCGGATCTTTCCATTGCCATTGAACAGAGAAAAATTATAGGTTATAAAAATTTGTCTTTTTGATTACAATGAAAAGAAATAAAAAGAAGGGGTTTTTACATATCTGTCTCTTAAATCTTTAAAAATTAGAATTTAGTCCCTCAAATTTTCATGTTTATAATTCAGTCTCTCAAATCCTTTAAATTACCACAATTTAGTCCCTCAACCATATTTTTGGCCCGAATTTTCTGTTATACCCATGAGTTATTTCACTTTAGTCCTCTCTTTCCTTTTTCTCCTCTTTTCCTCTTCTTATTAGGTTCCCCTCTCCATTCTTCTCCTCTCTCTCTTCCCTTCCAGTTAATCTCTAAAGTGAACTAACTCAGAGAAATCTAATAAGAAGAGGGAAGAGAGAGAGAAGAAGAATAGAGAGAAGAACCAAATAAAAAGAGGAAGGGAGGAGGAAGAGGGAAGGGATGACTAAACTGAAGTAACTTAGGAGTATAATGGAAAATTTGGGCAAAAAATATGGCTGGGGACTAAATTGTGGTAACTTAAAGGATTTGGAGACTAAATTATAAATACGAAGATTTGGGGGACTAAATTTTAATTTTTAAAGATTTAAAGGACAGATATGTAAAAATCCTTAAAAAGAAATAGATAGAGAGGACTTATAGAATGCATCATTCCCTTTTTAATTAGAAGATCATGAGATTCGAGAAAGTTATGAGGATCGATCATTTCCTCGTTGATGATTTGGAGGCGAGCTCGTTCTTTGTCTCTTCTATTAATGGAGGAAGCTCAAACTCGTGTGCACGAGAGAGATCTGACCAAAGGTCATTTTTGAGTTCTCTTGAGGAGTATTTATATACCCCAAGTAGTTGAGAGAATTTCCTTGTAAATAGAATCGAGATCTCTTTGTAATCATGATGAGATATTTAAATATTCTTTTGACTAGATTTACTCTAGATTCATTGTATCAGGTCCTATTTTTGCACCTAAAATCAATTAAACTCAAATTAGAATTTAATTAGAATTTGTAGAATAATCAAACTCAAACATAATTAAATTCGAACCCTGCACCCTAAAATCAATTAGAGTTTAATTAAAATTTACATAATTATCAAACTCAAACAAAATTGATTTAGAATTCTTCATCCAAAATTAATTAAACTCAAAATAGAAATTGTGAAATTCTCAAGCTCAAACACAATTAATTTAGAATCTTGCATGCAAAAATTAATTAGAATATGATTATAATTTGGATAAAGTTAGAAATTGCATGCGAGAAAGAGAAAATTTTACTGCGCGAAACGAGGCGACCGAGCGGGGCGAGTGGGCACTCGAGGTCAGCCTGGCCACGCCCAGGCGGAATTTTTTGATTTTTTTAATACTCTTGAGCACGTACATGACGTCTCACCTCTGGACAGACCCAAAGTCACATACTCTTGAGTGCGTACTTGATGATCTCTTGTGTGCATATAAGCCGGTCAATTTAATGTGTCTATGCGCGTTCCAGAATCATGCATCAACAGAATTCATGGGCTTGATGGATTCTATCACTACTACAAGAATCCACTTTTTTTGTAAAAAAGAGAGACGTAATATAAGTCCTCTTGTTTAGTTTCTTTTGTTGTAATATTTGAAAATCATTGTAATCTATGGCAATGGAAGAAATTCATTGTAATCTTTTAAAAATATTGTAATTTTAAAAGGCAATGAAAGAAAGCAAGAATTTTGCGGAGGACAATATTTAGATAGGCTGTTGAAATCCATCTTGTTTTAGCTATTGTCCTCACACGTCTATCATAAAGTAGGCCTCTCAAACTCTGAAACCGTGTTAAACATCTAAGCTACAAGCAATTTTTTTTGTGAAAATATTAGATGCATGTTAGAGTGCTGGGCGTATAGTTTACTGATTTTAGGAACATTTGGGGGTTCTATCGACGAACTTACTCCCATCGTGCATCAATCTTGTCAACTAAGGCATACTCACGCATGAGAAACTTTCCGATGTGTCTGTAGTTAAAGAACTTACAGAACTACTTGCTTTCGTTGAGGTTTATAAAGATTTTGATGAAACATAAGTGTATGAAATAATGGTATCATATATTATAATAACATGGCAAAAATAACATTTTAGCTGCATTGTGAACTCGAAAGGCATACATGGCTGATTACATTTCCCATCTCCTTCTTTCTGGCAATGTAGCAAATTTAGGCGCTATAATTTTTGATTTTCTATAGACCAATAGCATTGCTGAATAGCACAATTAAGATAGCGTCGGAGATACTGGCTAATAGATTGACACCGAAATTAAACTATTGGTGAAGGATTACCAGACGGGCTTCATTGCTGGTAGAAACATATTGGAAGAGGTGGCCACGATATATGAAGTTATACACCAATATAAGTAATCCAAAATAGATGGATTCATGTTGAAGCTGGACTTTGAAAAGACCTATGACATGGTTGATTGGGAGTAATGGAGACCCTTAGACTCAGAGGCTTTGGACCAAAATGAAGAGTATGGATAGAAACATGGTTATGCTCTAGTAAAACACAGATACTGACAAATGACACAGTGGGGAAAGAAATAATTCTGAAGAGGGGCTTGCGACAAGGAGATCTTATGTCCCCGTTATTGTTTGTCTTAGTAGCAGACGGTTTAAATTCTATGCTACAAAAATTGAAGGATAAGGAGAAGATAGAAGGTCTTCCGGGAGTTTCTGACATGTCTTTTGTTAACCTACAATATGCAGATGATACGCTCATTTTTTGACAGGACAATGTAAGAGAAGTCATAACCATCAAATAGGCCTTATGCTGCTACAAGACATGGTCAGGTTTGAAAATTAACTTTGCCAAGAGCTAACTAGTTTGTTTGGGATAAAAAATGTATCGTTGTAGATAATCAAGGAAGTGTTTCATTCTAAACGGGTACAATTCCCGATCACATATTTGGGAATTTCAGTGAAACTAGGAAAGCTTATGAAATAGGACTAGTT
Organism: Dracaena cambodiana; assembly: GCA_036321105.1. Lineage (NCBI taxonomy): Eukaryota > Viridiplantae > Streptophyta > Magnoliopsida > Asparagales > Asparagaceae > Dracaena > Dracaena cambodiana. Next base: position 40,892,806 of record JAYEPQ010000011.1, read on the forward strand.
CCCACTTGTCGTTTGTTTCGAGAAAAAACTAAAGGGTTGGAAAGGAAAATATTTGTTCTTAGGAGGAAGGTGGTTATGCTCAATGCAGTACTTTTTTCACTACTGCTATATTATATATCTTTCTTCATCATGCCAAAGTGGGTAAGAGAAAATTAACCGGATCAAGAAGAGGTTTCTCTGGAATGGGGTGAACACATCATCCAACAAATACCATTTAGTTGTATGGGGACAAACATGTATACCAAAGAAGGTCGGGACTAGGAGTTGTAGAGTTAAAGACATTTAATATATCCCTCATGTCCAAATGGTAGTGGCATCTAGCTACATGCAAGAATGGGTCATTTCAGAAGCTACTCATCAACAGATATGGTCCAAAAGATGGTACACTATTTGGGAAAACAAAGAAAAATTATCGTACCTTAGTTTTCTAGAGAGGGATGTTAGTGACGAAATATTTAGTCTGCCACAGTTTAGAATATAAACTAGAAAAAGGAGACAATATAGTTTTGCGGCATGATAGAGAGTACTCACAAGTCCCACTCAAGATACTATTCCTGGATATCTTTCCAGAAAGTGAGGGATAACAAAGCCAATAGTGGAGATGCTCGAGATGGAGATGGAACTCGATGGCATTGTCTGGACAGGATGTTCTAAGAATAATAATGCTTAAACAGTTCTTGAGCGACTCGATTCACTCTTCGTTAGAGGAGGACAGACCAATTTGGAGATGAGAGAAGGATGGAAACTTCACAGTTAGATCGACATACCACTATTTTATAAATGGTGGAGTCATCTCGATAAACAACAAGTGGCTTTGAAAGGCTAAATGTCCCCAAAAGGTTAGATTATTTTTATGGCTCGTCTGTAAAGACGCTCTCGTCACTTGGCCAAAGTTGCAAAAAAGAGGTTGGAGTGGTCCTAACATTTGCATCTTGTGTAAGAGGGAGGTGGAATCAACTGAGCACATTATATTTAATTGCTCTTATTCCAGAAGTACGTGGGATTTGTGTACTAGGTCGTTAGGGGTGAACATCAATATAGTCCTAGACGCAAATCAGTGGAGGGGACTTGATAAGTGGGTAACGTAAACCGAAAGATTAGAACAATTATTGTTGTATTTTGCTGGACCATCTGGAGAGAGAGAAACAATATACTATTTATTGATAAATATCATTCTGTTGATTACTGCATGAGACTTACTGTTTGTGATTTTATTATTTGGACAGGTATTCCGTCAGACGAAGAGAGACTTCACCTATCGGATAGTGACTCGGGAAACGAGACAGAGGTCACTCCACCATATGAGGAGTAGAGGAATACTTCGGAGGCTTGATGGGTGATGGACTGGCGGTGTACCCATCGGTTGGCTACAGGAATGCTGTGTTTTTTCGGTTTATCAGTTTGTCGTTTTCTTTTCTTTTCTTTGTACTTTTAGTTAAATGCTTTGGCATGTAAACTTATTAGATCCTTTATACTGATAGACCAAGACTATAATTATTCTGTTATTATCTTTTTACTGGAACGCGAAGGGATATAGCCCGCTATTTAATGTCTAATATATATATATATATATATATATATTTTATTTTCTATTCCATATGTAGCCAATTGAATGTCAATATTGACAATGAGCAACGGAATTCTCAAGAGCCCCGTGCACAAGGTGGCAGCGAACTCTGCAGACTATCATCTCCTTGACTATTCTATATTTGCTCGAACCAGGGAGAATTGCTGTATTTGCTCGAACAAGAGAAGATTTCGGCGCCAGCGGAAGGCTTGGTGGACGAGAAGAGGGCTAGGTTGTATAAGAGCATGACGACGAAAGACTTTGCCAACGCCTTCTTCGAAAAATATAGCCAAGGGGTGTATGCAATCGAGTGGGCATGGATCTGATCGGAGAAACCTGGATCTCCTCAAGTTGTTAGTTCATTAATTTGAGATTTATGTTGTTTTCTTTCTGCAGATTAAGCAGTTTTTGATCATTTTGTATAACCTGTGAGCTTTGACTACCGTTAGCAATATATATAGGGTTAATTTATACATACATATATATATATATATATATATATATATATATATATATATATATATATATATATATATATGTTAATTGTAGTGAAACCCTCTGTTTTATAGGAATAGTGTAATTTATTATCTCTTACCTTTAAAACTCTCAGTTTAATTTCTGAACTTCTAATAGTATTAGTCAATAGTTTGTTATTATTACCCTATTTAAATTGAATTGCACCTTTTTCATGAAAACTCAAAAATACGCTCTTATCTCTTATTTTAAATACCCACCCTAAACCCTAAGTAAGGGAGAAGAAGACATTTTGGGATTTTTATAAAAAAGGTGCAATTCAATTTAAACATGGATAATAATAATAAACAATTGACTAACACCGTTAGAAGTTCAGGGAAGGTTAAACTGAGAGTTTTGAAGTTAAGCGTTAATAAGTTACATTATTCCTATACTACAGGGAGTCTTACTGTAATTATCCTACATTATAAACATGATTTTGAGGAGGCAGTGTGCAGTCGTTATTCTATTTAAGTCTGGGTTAATGTATGAATTTTGCATCATAAGATTTTTCTATGGTTTATCATAGTTTTTGCTATCAATAATTATATTTGAAACTTCTATGTTCAGTCAGATTATGATTTGATTTCTCTTGGGAATGTGCATACATATCACATACAATAGTGGATCATTTCTTTTTTCTCCGAGACTGGATATTTACTTAAACCACCTAAATTATGAGTAAAAGGTACCAAACTATATGAATTTTTGTATATAAGCTAATAAATATAAGAATGTTAAGATGAATAGTTCGAATTGTTAATGGCAGCAGCTCATGATGCAGTTCTCATAAAATTTAGTTTGAGAACCCATTCCATAGGAGCATTCCCTAATACACAATGATCCTCTACAATATATTTTTTTCCTCATGTTTTGTATATGCCGTGAGTAAGTCGCTCTTCTGTTAACAACTGTTAGACGGTTCAAACTAGTTTTCTTCTGCATTCAATAAATAAAAGTTTCTCCTTAAACTAGTTTTGGAATCTACTGCCATTTACAAGGAGATACAGGGTAGATCTACTTGAGCATGGCTCCTTCCCACTAGCTTCTATTTGAAGCACCTCGCATATTCACGTGTAACACATAGTCACTTAATAAACAACTTATTAGCATATCTCACTAATTTAGTATATCTTCGTAAATTAGGATATTTGACAAATTCTCTGATATTTGACTAATTTCCCTAATTAGACTGATTTTGTGATTAAGGATTTTATGTAAGGGATTTTTACATATTTGTCCCTTATATCTTTAAAAATTAGAATTTAGTCCCCTAAATCTTCATATTTATAATTTAGTCTCCCAAATCCTTTAAGTTACCACAATTTAGTCCTCTAGCCATATTTTTGGTCCGAATTTTCCATTATACCCTTGAGTTACTTCACTTTAGTTGTCCCTTCTCTCTTCCTCCTCTCTTCCTCTTTTTATTGGATTCCTCTTTCCATTCTTCTCCTCTCTCTCTTCTCTCTTGGGTTCTTCTGAGTTACTTCACTTTAGATATTAATTGGGAGGGAAGAGAAAGAGGAGAAGAATTGAGAGAGGAGCCTAATAAGAAAAGGAAGAGAGGAGGAAGAGGAAAAAGAGGACTAAAGTGAAATAACTCGGGAGTATAATGGAAATTTCGGGAAAAAAATATGGCTGGGGGACTAAATTGTGGTAATTTAAAGGATTTGGGGAACTAAATTATAAATATGAAGGTTTAGGAGGACTAAATTCTAATTTTTAAATATTTAAGGGACAGATATGTAAAAATCCCTTTATATAATTAGCATCAATTTGTATATTCTTTTATTTTTGACTTTTATGTTTACCTCCTTTACTTATAAAGGGTTGGCCATTGTACAATTTATTTATACCTCAGACTTTATCATAGCTGTCTACTATGAGACACAAAAGGGATGAGATTAAGGAGATTTATCAGAGTGAGGAAATTACGTGGAAAAAACGATCGCGTGTGCCATGGCACAAAGAGGAGGACTTGAACACGGCTTACTTTCACAAGGTGGCAAATGCTTATTTTCGAGCCAATCACATCAGTTATATGAATATATAAGGCAGGACTTTTCACGATGAAAAATTGATTAGATCTCATATTGACAATCATTTCAAGAACATTTTTTGATACCGTCTATCAATATGAGTTGGTTTAAATGTATAAATATGGGGTAGAAGATGGATTTGGAGGAACATAGGAAGAACTTATCAGAAATTTGGAACCTAGGACAGGTCAAGACTCGTAAACCTAATGGATTCTCATGTTCTTCTATAATCTTTTCTAGAACGTGATAAATGAGGATCTCATGCAAATTATGTCAGAAACTAGCGATGGTAGGGCTATACTGGATAGATTAAATTATTTATGATAATATTGCTTTGATTTCAAAACAGGAGCGGCCGAAAATATTGGGAGACTTTCTTCCTATAACTCTACTCAATGATACTATCAAAACCATGTTTAATATTTGGCCATAAATGAAAGGGTTGTATTAAAATGTGTAATGCCCTAAATTGCACTCCAAAAATTTCGGCGATATATTCCATTTCTAAGTAAAACATTATCGACTGGTATTCCAAAATGGGTAGGCAAAGTCAAATATAATAAAGAATTATGCAATCAAAGTGCACTGGTATTCCAAAATGGGTAGGCAAAGCCTAATATAATAAAGAATTATGCAATCAAAGTGCACAATATAAGGACATAATTTTGGTATAATTCATTCGGAACATAACATTATCTGCAATAAAATGCTGAAAGAAAATACAAGAAAAGATATTTGTTATCAGTGTGTAATTCAGTTGGACTTAGATATAAACACCCAATTAGACAAAGAGCCACCCACAATACAACAAAATGGCTGAGAGTCAAAAGATTATTTATAGCAAAAAAAAAATATGAAAGTCTGCAAAATCTTGGAAGTAAGGATTGTTGAGAGGTGGTTCAATCTGTCCTCAGTTACATGATCTTCGATATCTGGGCATGTAAAGAAAATCTAGAGGTTAGATCTGACAATAAATAATTTGAGCATGTACAAAAATAAAAACAAGAGATATATATAAAATATTAGAATTTAAGAGAACAAATTTAAGGAAAAAGTCTGCGGTGAAACAAGTTTATTAGTTATTGAGCATGGTTATAAGTTTAGCTTAGAAGCCTTGTTGATTAGTTGGAACTAAGTAATATATGGTTCGCATATTAAGTAAGTATTCTATGGATATATGAATTAAAATTCCTGCCACTGTATCAAAACTTCAAAGTTGATTGTAACGCCCCCATTTTTCAGCTGCTTTCCAAAACGAGGATGTTACTTATTACTTGCACTAGACAACCCAACGGTCACATGATCTTGGATCCACATATCAGACATAGCCCCAAAGCTCTTCTACACTGCTTCTGAACATGCCCCGGCTTATTGCAGAAATTGCATACTAAAGGACCTTCTTTCTTAACCACTGCTTGCCAGAGGGCCTCCAAATCTCTGGGAAGAACTTACCCCCTGATTAAATGGCCTTTTAAATGTCGCCGGCCTCCCTTCCTTGGCTACTTGCTCCAGGCGACACGCTGCTTCAAACATCTCCGAGTAAGTCCTATAGTTATGACCTGCTAGATGCTCCCTTAGATGATACCTTAATCCTTATTGGAACATATGTGCTCGCTCCTCTTCATCAGCTACCAGGTTTGAAGCGAATTGACTGAGCCTCACGAACTCTGCAGCATAGGCATCTACAGTCCGATCTCCTTGCTGTAGTGTCAGAAATTTCTTCCTCATTTCTTGCCTTACTGATGCATGAAAGAATCTCGCAAGAAATACTTCCACAAACTTCTCCCAGGTTAGGGGTTCCTTGTACTTTACTTCTTCAGCAAGCCACCATGTTCTAGCTATATCAGTCAACTAAATACACACTACCTCTACTCGATTTTCTTTTGGAATTCTTGCTGCCCTTAGAAGATTCTCCATATCTACAATCCACTGTTCAGCTTTCAGTGGTCCTTCTGTCCCAGAAAATACTGATGGATGCAGTCTCCGAAAGTCCGACATCATTCCAGTCATTTATGGCTCTTTAGACTACAACATTCTTTCTAATATCATTGCCGTGGTCTCCTGCGTCTGTGCTACTCTTTGTACTAGGCTCCTAAGATCAGACGTATCATCTATCGGACTTGCACTCGTACTCGCAGGAGATCGGGTCGACATTATTCTGTAACGGACCAGATAAGAATCAATAAAAAGAATTCAAGATAGATACATCAAATGAATAGAAAACAATGGGATAGGCACGATACTAGGTCTGATAGATATCAAAGAATAAGAAACAATTATTACGAATAAGTCACAGACATGTTCTTATGTGGCAGTAGTCCTATGGTCTTCCACCTAAACCTAAGCTCTGATACCACCCTGTAACGCCCCCGTTTTTCAGCTGCTTTCCAAAACGAGGACGTTACTTATTATTTGCACTAGACAACCCAACAATCACAGGATCTTGGAATAACCGTAACTACTGCTACAATTAGATGAATAAATAATATGTCGAAACTGAAATGATTTCATTTATACGAAGAGTTCATTACATAAAACGGCACACTGCTTTAAATATGAACACAAAAGAGTCAAAATATGAACACAAAAGAGTCAAAGAGAAAAGCAGTGCCCAAACAAAAGAAAATATAAACAAATATACAAAAGTTCTCCAGGGGTACTTCGCTTGCCTATTGTTACTCGATCTGTCCAACGAAGTACGGGTCTTCAACTGGGGCTGGATCCCCTTCTTCACGTTCCAAATCTGGGTTCGAAATTTAGGGGATTAAACCCAGCAAGCAACACATTTAAAAGAGAAATTGTGTACTATCATAGTACAAGAATATCAGTGTGCATGAGCATGTTTATGTCAGTGTTGTTTGTGTGTATATAAACTAACATGAAAGCAAGCATAAATAAATGCATAAATAAATAAACATGACAATAACTGCTTTGTCTATTTAATTTTATATTCTATTGATCTCAGTCACCGTCCAATTTAATTGTAGAAACTGTATTAATAGATAAGATAGCGCTATTCTCTATTGTCGTATAAGTGCTCGTGCATACCCGGGACCCGACCACAATATTCATGGCACTGAACCATGACATGTCGCTAGGCACTACAATTAATTTCCGTACTGTATTACAGTAACGAACATCCACTCTGGGTAAATATCAATTGGTGATCAAGTAATCACCCAGACCGCTACAGTAAAAGAATCCCGGCCCTAACAATACAATCAATTCTTATACGGCAAAGCTCTTATCCATCATATAGTTTCTCCCATCCCCGTGTTCATAATGAATTATATACATGAAAATTTTATAACCCTTCTTCAATTATTTTCCAATTCATGATAACATACTTGCATTTTCATGACTGTACATGACATGTAGTATCATAATACATGATCTGTAATATTAAAACACATGAAATGTAGCATGATAAATGTTAGTGCATAATTGTACCATTAACTCTTTAATGTAGTTTCAGCATGGTAAACCAGAAGGAGCCAATAATACTGAAGTACCTGAAAGGCTCAACAATGAATGCAAAACAGGAACCCCCTATGTGGATGTATTAGTGGAGCCGATGCATATACAGTTAAATCATTCACATGGGCCCTTTTCTTGTCATTGCATAGAAAATAAAATCTTCAAAAGTTTGAAATCCCACTTAAACCCTTTGCCGGAGAAGGAGATCGAAAGAGAATCGAAAAAGGGCAAAGCTTTCGAATTTGAAGAAAAAAAAAGGATTTCTCTGCTGGTTGATTTTGGGCCGAGAGGAGAAGAAAGGAGAAGTGAGTGAGAGAGGGTTTCCTTTCTCTTCTCTCTTTTATATATTTTTTTTCTCCACATGACACCTCACCATTAAATCCCTCTCCCTTTGACAGATCAACTCTCCCCTCACCTGGTGTCTCCACCGCATGACACCTCGCACATTTATTTTAATTTATTTATTTATTTAATAATTTAAAATTTTTGGTTTCGTGCAACATTCTCCAAATACTACCAAAGTAGGACGTAGTGCTCGACGAGGGAAACACTACAAAATTATCCGTTTGTTGTTCCGATGTCCGGAATAAATGAACCGAAATTCCGAAGTAATTAGAAAGATAATTTTAATACTATTAAATTAGCAATTTTGGGAGTGTTTTTCGGCCTCGTAAAAAAAATCTCCAAAAATTCTAAATATTACAAAACTAATAATCGCGAAGACCGAATGTCATTTGGGTTTGTGGATTTAAAGTTACGTTAACCGAAATTTATTTCGGTGTCCAAAATTGACTTCGGTTGATTTATTCGGCACCACTGATCTCAAACAAGTAATACAGATAGCTCGAATTTTGGGGTATTACATTGATTCAGGTTCAATTGCAAATATTGTCTCCTTTCCTCTAGCAAAGTTGGACTAGTGAATGTTGGGAATTTCTAGATGCGCTCCATGTTTTTCTTAGTGAACCCTATAAGTTAAAAAATAAATAATTACAAGTTAGTCATTACGTTCTTTTGAACGAAAAAAACCCTCAACTCCTTTTCTTATTATGGACTGCTGTCGTCGCTACAACGACAGCAGCAGCGGCGATGGCTACTGCTCTGGTTGCCATGGTAGTTGCTGCTGCAGTTGCCGCTGCTGTAGCGGCGGCGGTGGCTGTGCTGCCGCTCGCTACTGCTACCACTGCTGCCGCTGGAAGGAGAGAAGGGAAAGAACAATTCTGGAAAAAGAAAAAATAGAACTCAGTAAGAAAAAAGAGTCATGTTTTAAACTCCTCTGTAGAGGTGACTAACGGGCCGGGCGGCCCGGCACTTAGGCCCGGGCACGGCCCGGGCCGAGGCCGGCCATGCCTGGCACTTGCCAGGCACGGCAGCCGTTTTTTTTTTTTTTTTTTTAGAAAAATAGCCGTTGGGGTGTTTAGGGGGGTTTTTGCAAATTTTTTTGCAAATAGCCCCCCAACGACTATTTTTATAGTCATTGGGGGGTTTCTTGCAAAAAAAAATTGCAGTTTTCTCCCCCAACGGTCAAAATAGCCGTTGTGGGGGTTTTTGTAATTTTTTTTGCAAATTAAAACCTTTTCTTTCTCTATAAATAGCTCAATATCTCTTCTATTACCATTCATCATTCTTATACACTAAATTTATTCTAAAAATCCTCCTAAAATCTTTAATTCTCAAGAAGTCTCAAGCAAAGCAAGTAGCAAAATCAAGTGATCAAGAAGTCTCAAGCAAGCAAGTCTCCCAAACAAAATCCAAGTAAGTTTTCTCATTGAAGCAAGGTTTTTTTCGCTATTTCGGTTTCCAGCTTCATCTCTCTAACTAGATATTTTACTCTCTCTCTCAGCTAGTTCAGCGGTTAACAGGTATTTATAATTTAAAGGTTTTTTGAGAATTTTAATTTGTTTTCTTTGGGATTTTATTAAAATGGATCCACACTCGTCTGGCGCTTCTTGCTCTCAAGCCACGGGTTCTTTTATTCCATTTTTAACTGATGAAGAATATCAAAATCTATGTCAACCCTTAGAACAACCTGCTCAAGTACCATTTTCTGTATCTCAGGAAGAAACAACTGATACAACCATACCCGAACACAAACTACCGCATCTACTAGGGCTGTTAGATCGGACATATGAAAACATTTTGAAAAAATAATGGAAAACAATATTAGGAAAGCTAAGTGTAAACACTGTCATAAAATTTATTCGTTTCCTTTAAATAGCGGAACGGGTCATCTTAAAAGACACGTAGAAAAAAATCACCCACCAAATGTACCACATCAAACACAAATAATCACATTTGGTGGATCATTAGGTATACGTAAATATGATCCAATTAAAACAAGAGAACATTTAGCAAGATTTATAATACATGACGAACAATCATTTGCTTTTTCGGAAAATCGCAAATTTGAAAGATTTTGTAAATCAGCATTTACTGACGAATTTTAAAAAGTCCCACGTTCAACACGTACATCAGACATGTTCAAACTATATAAAGAGCAGAGGGACAATTTAATATCTATTTTTACTTCTTTAATTTTTAGAGTTGCTATAACTGCAGATTGTTGGGAAGCTAAAAATTTGACTCATTATTTATGCGTGACGGCACACTATATAGATCAAGAATGGTGCATACAGAAAAGAATAATAGGGTTTAGGGTATTTGATTTTCCTCACAATGCACAAAATTTATCACAAACCATGCTAAGTGTTTTTTCAGCTTTTGGAATAGACAATAAAATATTTACCATTTCTTTGGATAATGCTTCTGAAAATACGGCCGCAATTAGAATTCTTAAAAATTATACAAAACCAATTTTAGATGGAAAATTATTCCACGTTAGGTTTATTTGCCACATACTAAACTTGTGCGTTCAAGATGGATTAAAAATAGTAAATAATTCACTAATTAATCTTAGGTATACATTACTTTTTATTAAAGATACTGGGCCAAGAAGACAAATATTTAAACAAATATGCAAAAATATGAAAATATCACCTAGAATTGTACCTATAGATGTTAGAACAAGATGGAATTCTACATATAAAATGTTAAACATAGCTATTCAGTATAAAAATGTAATAAATACTTTTAATGAAATGGAGACACCAATGTATAGTTTAGATAATAATGAATGGCACCAGTTGCATTGCATTTCTAAGTTTTTAGGCAAATTTGAAGATGCAACTAGAGCAATGTCAGGAACTTATTACCCAACTACACACATTGCATTATATTATCTAACCGAAATTACTTCGGTTTTTAATGAATATAGAAATCACTCTATACTTGAAAGTATTGATCAACCTATGGAAATTAAATTTAATAAATATTTTAAAGATTTTCCATACTTATTATATTTTTCAACTATTGTGGATCCCCGTTGCAAGTTAGATGGACTTGAAATATTAATAGATTTATTTTATACAAATATGTCTTATGAAAATAATGTGAGGGATTTACTTAATGATATTAAAACATTTTAGATATTATGTATAAAACTTATGAAGATATGTATGGTGTGCCAACACAAACTACAAAAGAACCATCTACTAATGAAATTCGTAATCCAATAATATCATCTCTATTTCACAGAAAAAAAGCCAAGACAAACTAGTACATATTTTAATGAATTACATTATTATTTAGAGAGAGCTAACTATGAAGATAACGCATCTTATGATAAGTATGAAACCTTTGATATTTTGGCATGGTGGAAATCACAGAAAAAAACATATCCCGTGCTTTCCAACATGGCCCGTAATCTACTAACTCCTCCAGTGTCTACTGTAGCATCGGAGTCTGCTTTTAGCACAGGTGGTAGAGTGCTCACGGACTTGAGAACCTCAATGGCGTCGGACACATTGGAGATGTGTCTCTGCTTGAAGGATTGGTACGACGCAGAAGACAGGGAACAAGACTTGACTAATGAAGATGTACTAGAGAGCTTCGACTTACCAGAAGAAAATGTAGTTTGATTAAAAGTATTTAAATTTGCAAGGATATTCATGTATTTTCAGTTTTTTTTTAATTTTTAACTTATAAATCTCTTAGAAATATATTAAGAACAAGTTGAGGGTGACGGTTAGGGTCCTCTCCCCTCTCTTCGGGCTTTGTATAATTTCTAAAGAGATTTATAGAGTAATTATATAAATGTAATGAGATTATATATAATATAACATTTGTTTTTATCTTATAACTCATTTTTTCTTTTTTTTTGTTTTTAAAAAAACCCGAGCCGGCCCGGGCACGGCACGGGCCTGCCGTGCCGTGCCGTGCCGGCGGGCCGAGCCCGGGCCGACCCCCGGGCATCCGTGCCTTGCCGGCGGCAAGGCACGTCCCCTTTGGGGAACGGGCCCGGGCCGGACCGGGCCAGGCCCGGCCTGTTAGACAGCCCTACTCCTCTGGACTCTTAAGAAATTGGGACGCACTAAGAAAAACATGGGCGCATCTAGACATTTCCGTGAAAGTACTGGCAGATCTTCTCTAGAATCAGAGCGGTAATCTCCGGGAACAATATCACCTCCCCGTGCTGCGCCTTGGCAAATCCACAGGGCGAAGTGAGCATGTTACAGATGGTTGGTGAGACCATGGTGGCCTCCTCTGGGATCACGAACTCGAAACCCTCCGCGCCTATCAACTTCTCCGTCTCATCCTTCCTCGTCTTTCTCTCGCTAACGATCGATCGACGACGACCGCTGGCTCCAAAAATTTCTCTCTCGAGACTGATCGCTTCCCAATTTCAAATGAGATTGGGGATGATGATGGCAGCTAATTATCTTCGTATGTAAAGAGACTTGCATGTCTGAATTATTTTAGTACGTTGACACGTATTATTGCTGTACATATTTTCGGCCATACTGATCTGTATTCTGTACTGATGAGCTGGGGATTGATCTGTTGGTCTTCTATAGAAACTCTATCATCTCTCAGTTGTGACCTATTAGTATCAGTATTAGTTGATCGTGTTCTCTGCTAAATTGGGTGCGTGAGATTGAAAAAAAAAAAAAAGATTTTAGTATAGTTTCAGAGGAAACTAAGTTCAAATCTTGACAGATGCACATTTAATTGCAGATTTGAAAACAAATATCGCTACGTAAAGCCCAAGTTTCTAATCAAAATTATTAAAATATAAAATAATTTCTCTCAACCCTCACTACAATTTTGAAGTTTTGGTGTAGTGGAAGGGTCTTTCAACATGGTATCAGAGCAATCCAGGTTCGATTCTTGCCGGGCGCGCATTTAATTGCGGATTTTAAAAAATTATACCGCTGCATAAAAGCCCAGTTTCTACCCAAAAATGGGCCTTCAACCTGTGGGGGCGTGTTTTGGAGTTTTGGTGCAGTGGAAGAGTCTTTCAACAAAAATGAATTTTCAACTTGTGAGGACGTGTTAAAATACAAAATAATTTTTCTCAACACTCACCATAATTTTCGGAGTTTTCGTGTAATGGTAGGAATTTCAAAAGGTAATTTAAAATACAAAATAATTTTTCTCAACCCTCACCACAACTTCGAAATTTTGATATAGTGGAAGGGACTTCAATAAATTATTATAATGAAAGAAGCTGTAGATTTGATCATAGCTAAACCTGGAATATCATATCGTAGCCTTAATTGGAATATCATAATCACAGTCTCTGCTAGAATATTATTGTAACAACATAAACTGGATTATCATTGTTATGGCAATAGTCCGAATAACAATAACTGTGTTAATTGATCAACCTTGTGGAACCTTCCTTTAACACGCTATGCGTAAATTCCTTGTTTCTCCCATACCCTAGTTGTTTTAATTTTAACGAGTTACGAAAGTTTCAACCAAGCTTCAATGCATATTAAAGAAACGTCATTCACAGAAAATAAGTGTAATAGAGATGCGCATGTTTCGATGGATATGCAGCAACACTAGGAGAGATAAAGTGAGAAATGAAGATATTCGTGCTAAACTAGGTGTAGCTCCAATCGATGAGAAGATGCAAAAAAATCACTTACGATGGTTTGGACATATGCAATTTAAACCTACAAATGCACCAGTTCGACGAGGGGAGCTTATCAATATAAGATATAAAAGAGCGAAGCGAAAACCGAAGAAAACATTGATGGAGGTGATACCAAAAGATATGGATTCTAGAGGTTTAAATAAGGAGATATTACTTGATAGGAATGAATGGAGAATGATTATCAACGTGATCGATCAGATGTGATTTTTTTTTTCATGTATGCTACTCCATGTACTTAGGATAAAAGGCTTAGTTGTTGTTGTTGTTGTATGAAAGTTTCAAGCAAGATCAAATTAGACAAGATAGTTCATAAATCGAGTTTTATTACGCACATGCAGTGTCATGTGAAGTCAATGTCATTGTAGTATCACTTGTCAAGTTACATCCATTGATGATATATCACAAGTCAAGAATCAAGTACATATCCAAACAAGACAAGTGGTTCAACCATGACACTACTAGCCTGCATGAGACGTATTAGAATGATGGTTCACATGCAAGTAAACAATTATCACTGGTTCGAGTGGTAAATAAATATTAAACAATCAAAATAAATTCAAAATTATGCAAATGAAATCAAGACAAGTTCATGGACAGGCCCTACTATAGGGTGAAGCTTGCAAAGAAATAACGAGCGATGAGGAGTTTCAATAACTCCATCGTTGCTTCGTTGTTATGTAGTTTAGAGATTTTAAATAGTTTCTTACTTTTATATAATTTGAACTAGAAAAATAATATAAAGGAGAGTTGTAGAATATTGAATTCTCTTTCAAAAAGACTTTGAAAGCCATAATTGTTGTCCGAAATCAAAAGACATAATTGTTGTGCAATAACTCTAACTTCAAGCTAAGCATGGATAAGGATAAAAGTGAGAATTAAAAAAAAAAGAAATAAAATGTAGATATTTGAATTGTCTTTTCAACGAGACTAATATCAACTCAATCAAAGTTCGAGATCAAAGGTTATTGGAAAAATACCAATTTGGTATGATAGGCTGGCAACAAAATGCAGATCATACCTAAATACGGATCACGCCCAATGCGGATGATGTCATCTGCATTTTTGCATAAGATAAATGCTGATATGGCATAAGAAAGACATGGATGATGGGGTTGATCCACATTTTGCACCAAAAATAGTGATGACTGGGTTGATCTGTGTTTTGCACCAAAAATGTGAATGATGGATGCAGGTCTACATTTTGCACAAGCATCAATTTCGAACCCGATTATAAAAGGGTTAGAGGTGGAATTAGAGAAACTGTGAGCACAAAGAATGCAACAAATTGAATTGTCTTTCTAACAAGATCAAAATCAACTCATTTGGAGTTCTATATCAAAAGTTGTTATCGAAATACTGAGTGGATACATATGTGATATCAACCTGGTAATCGTTTATGAAAGGGTTAGAGGTGGAATTAGAGAAACCATGAAACACAAAAGATGCAGAAAATTGAATTGTCTTTTTAACAATATCAAAATCAGCTCATTTGGAGTTCTATATCAAAAGTTGTGATTGGAACATTGAGTGGATACATATATGACATCACTATGGCATTTGCACAACCAACAATTTTAAGCTAATTCTTGACAAATTTATTATTAGAACTAAGAAAACAATATAAGCAGAGTTGTAGGATTTTTTAATTATCTTTCAAACAATAAAGAATCAACTTTGTTGGATTTGAGGTTCAAAAGAGTTATAGGAAAATAATTTTGGTAACAAGCCTTGTTAAGCTTGGTGATTCTCCAATGTCATTGGGCTTTTTTACTAGTATCATATTTGCCAACCAGTCATTGTAGTCAACTTCTTGGATAAAACCTACCAAGAGAAATTTATCGACTTCTCCTTCAGCCACCTTCTTCTTCTCCGACCTAGTGTTTTTTTTTTTTTTCCTTTCCTTCTGCTTAATCATTAGGAAGTTTGGGTTGTCATTTAAATGGTGGCAGATGACTACGATGTCTAAGCCTTGCACATTTTCGGGAGATAAGGTGAATGTATTTTGTTGTCTATAAAAAATTGCACCAGCACTTAATGGAGCAACTCTAAAAGAGATGTGTTGGTTTGAGCTTCCTTAGAGGGTCTCGCAATTGAACTGAAGAAGTCTCTTCAGCATAAGTAGATTGTACATTATCCGGCTCGTCTCTTAGAGAGACAGATTCAATGTTCCCAATTGCCTTCTCAGCCATCCCTATATCTGGTGACCTCCAGCACTTAATGGTCATTACCTTGGAATTTTCTTTCTTAGTTGGAGGTCAAGTAATGGTTGCGGCACTAGAGGCATGCTCCTTGGTGCACGCCTCTGGTTGGGCTTTTGGATTGTGCGTGCTTGGGCGGCATGTGCTTGCTGGGGATGTACGCACTCCTCTGGTTGTGACTATTTTCTGAAGTCCTCACATTCTTGATCTTTTAGCTCTTACTGATGTACTGTTGAATCATATAGAGAGCCTTCAATGTATGTTGAGTTCTTGAGTCCCATAAATTTGAACAATGACTCAAGATTTGCTCTTGAGATGAGGCTATAACTCAGGTTCAGCTCTTTTCTTCTTATGCAAGTGCACAATCTTGTATCCATCATTACTATTTGGGAGCTTCAAGATCCCCTGGTGATTTGTTGATACCAGTACTTTGCGAACTATTACAAAATTGTCATTTTCTAGTTATTTGGTTGTTCCAGTTATATTGTTGAACCTTTATGAAACTTGTCATATCTTATACACAAATTTTCTTGATCTTCATAGGTATATTGTTGAACATCTTCGAAGTCTCAAAAATTGCTTGCAGGGAATTCTTCTGATGATGGCCTTTATGCTTGTGTTGTCTAGCTAGACTTCAATTTGTAGTTCTGAATCCAGAAAAGTTGATATACGAAGCATGAATAAAATTGCAATCTGGAATCTTCTGGATAACTGTTTAGAGGCTAAAAGCATGATAAACAAAGAGATGAATTTGATGGACAGAGATAATTATTATAACGTGTCTCATGGATGTTTACTCAAACTATTCAGAGGTATTGGACGTGATAGAAAGAGTCTTAAAAAGAGTTGAATCCTAAGTTGAATCCTAACTGTTCAATGATGTCTAGTATGACAGATTAGAAAATATAGATAGTAGGTAGAGGGATGATGCTAACATGCTACTGACTCAAATTATTTAGAAATTCTGGACATGATAGATGAGAGTTTGCAAAAATGAGATCCTAGCCGTTTAGTGACATTTAGTATGACGGATTAGGAAAAGATGTGATTTAATCTATTCAAACGCTCGGGACATGATAGAAGTGAACCGATTTAATAAAGGTAGGGTTAACATATTTAATCTTCCCATTTAGTGATATCTAGTATAACGGAATTTGAATGATGACAAAGGTATCATTAAACATAGCTCAAAACTCGACCTATTTAGAGGTTTGGGACATGATAAGAATGAGCTGGCTAAACAAAGGTAATGATTAACATGCTTAGTCTTGTGCTTTAACTATCAGAGGTAATTATTAATTTCATAGATAGATAATTTTCGTTAGAGGTAATTGTTAACTTAACGATGTCAAAAATTAGTTCATCAGATGTTGTATTATTGGACTTGATGAATTGGTTTTGTCTGTTCTGTCAGAGGTGAAATCTTAATACGACAAATGATTTAGTTAGATTTGATTCCATTGGAAAAAATTATTTGATTGTGTATTTTGATGTCAGAGGTATGATTTTAACATGATAAATGTTTTGGAGGGACACTGGCTCTACTAGGAGAAAAAGTGACAAGGAAAGTTTTGTCTTCAGAGGTAAGATTTAACTTTTATAATCCAATGATAATCAGATTACTATTACTTGGGATAATCTAAAATTTAATTGGGATTTTTGTTCATCAGAGGTGTGATTTTAACTTGATAGTGAGTATTTAGGTACTTGGACACAAGTCATTCGGAAATGATTGTCAGAGATAACTATTAACTTGACTGACTAAAAAATTGTGGGAGATTGAAGTATTTATGTCAGAAGTGAAATATAATGTGATATAAGATTGATCTCATTATAGTTTTTAGTAAACCCCCAGCTATTAAGGAATTTAGTTTGGCTTTACCAATTACCGTTTGAATTAAGCTAGCCATGCTATTTTCCTCAATATGATAAGTTGTTGAGCATTTTGTTTGGGCTTGCAGGCCAAACTTTTCCTCTTCCCTTTACTTTCGCAGCTTTAGGCAACAATGTGTTCTAATAATCGAATAAAAATATTATTGTGACAAATTTATCATGAAATTTTTAGCAAAGCTCCAGCTATTAATGGATTTTGTTTGCCTTTATCAATCGCCATTTGCGTTAGGCTAGCCATGCTATTTTCCTTAGCATATGAGAATGGCGAGAATTTTATTTGGGTTTACATGCCAAACTTTTCCTTTTCCTTTTGCTTTCGCAGCTTTGGATAATGATGTACCCTTATAATCGAATAAGAATATTGTTGTGACAAATTTGCTATAGAATTTTTAGTAAACTCCCAGCTATTAATAGATTTAGTTTGCCTTTAACAACTACCATTTGAGTTGGGTTAGTCATACTATTTTTCTCAGTATGGTGAGTTGTCAAGAATTTTATTTGGATTTACATGCCAAACTTTTCTTTTCCCTTTGCTTTAGCAACTTAGAGCGGTTCATGCTTTTACCCCTAGCATGATGGGGTTAGTGAAGATCTTTTTTGGGGTTTACATACCAAATTTTTTCTCCATCCTTACTCATAGTCATGTAGGATTCTTTTTGTCTAACACCCCCAGTCGGGGCGTGGAGTTGCACCTTAGCAATGAGCCAGCGTTTCTTCATTTGCTATGTTAAAAAACATGTTAGATGACTTTATTCATTTAAGAATAGTATTTTGTCAGAAACTTTTCATTGATTGGTATCATCATCCAATCATAGTGTTAATTGATCAACCGGTATGCTCCATTGAGTAGACCGTATCTATTACATATGGGCCCTCCCACTTCAGTTGGAATTTTCTCTTAGTCTTATGCGTCATAACTATTGGTCGTCTGACTGCTAAGTCCTTGTCGCCTTCTTTGAAAATTCATTCTTTCACTCTCCTATTGAAGGCTCGAGAGATTCATGCTTGATAGAGCTCTATTTGTTGTTGAGTTTTTAAGTGCTTTTCGTTCAATGCTTCCAATTCTCATAGTCGTTGGCTGTGTTTTTTCTTCGGTGGTCATTCTTGCTACTAATGCTGCCCGAAGGAAAGGAATCTGGATTTTCAGAGGTAGGATAGCCTCACACTGTACGCCAAGGAGAATGGTGTAGCTCTTATCCGTGTTATTATCATTGTGTGATAAGTCTATAGACAAGCTCCTAATTTCTTATTCCAGTCATGCTAACTTGTGGTGACAAATTTCTACAAAAACTTCATAGTGGTTTTGTTAAATGCTTCTACTTGGCCGTTGACGACCGAGTTGTATGGGGATAAAAGCACATTCATTATTCTAAATTTATCATAGAATTTGGTATAGACCTTACTAGTGAATTGAGAACTGTTGTCACTAATGATCCGTCTAGGAATACCAAAGCGATAGATGACGTGGTGTTTGATAAAATTGACCACATCCACTGTTTTCACTTCTCTTAAAGGGATAGCCTCTGTCTACTTCGAGAAGTAACCAGTTATAACTAGTATGGACCGATGTCTATGAGAAGATGGTAGAGTGATGGGGCTGATAATATGCATTCCCCATATCTCGAATGGCTAAGTGATCATAGTTGGATGTAGGTGCTTTGGAGCTTGATGTACGTAGTTCGCATGCTGGCAGGCATGACAGCTCTTTGCATATGCCCTAGTATCTGCCATCATCACGGACCAATAGAAGCTCATTCGTTTTATCTAGTCTCCTAATTTTGGTCCTAGCTGGTAAGCCCTGCAAGCTTCATCGTGCGCTTCTTTGAGTACTTCTTGTTGTGATAAGCACCAAAGTAACACTCCACTTGGTGTTTTTTTGATACAAGGTGCCTAGCTCAGGATTGTAATGAAGGTTTTCAGTCTCTTTATTTTTGTGGCTTCTTTGAGATCCTCCAGTAATATCCCGTAAAGCGTGAGGTCGATGAAGACGAATCGCCAGTCTCTGGGCCCGAAGTTCATCCCTGATGTATGGGCCTTATTTGCCACAAGTATTTTTTTAGGGCAAAGAAGCTCGCGACTTCCAATCGTAATACTTTTTCTTGATTTAGGAGGGAGTGCTAATGTGGCTGCGAGAGAAGCCAAGACATCAGCATATACATTTTCATGCCGTGACACATAATCAATGTAAAACATCTCAAGTGAGTTGGCGGCTTTAATTGTCGCTTGATAGTAAGGTAGGAGATGTTCATGTTTGATTTCATACTCTCCTCTGTCTTGGTTTACCATGAATTTGAAATCCTCATAAGCTTCCAAACGCTAAACTCCCAGTTGTTGTGCAATTTGCAGTTCCATTATCAATGCATTATGCTAAGACACATTATTAAAATATAGTTGAGTGATTGAGTACCCTCGGGAAATTACATGGTTGTGTAGAGATATTAAGACTACTCCCACACAAGTAGAGGTTCTTCAAGCCGCTCCATCAGAGAATAACAGCCAAATCGGTTCTTTGGAAGTCATGTTGACTTTTACCATTTTGACAGAATATCCTCATAAAGTTTGGAGGATTCCGCAGCAGGATGTTCCACTAGGAAATTAGCGATGGCTTGTCGCTTGATTTCCTTTAGCGGTATAAATCGCATATCATACCGACAAATTATATGGATTATTTGGTTCACTAAGTAGTTCATATTTTCTGAATTGCAAACACTAGAACCAGGCACTCTTTTCTACCAAAGTATACCAGTGTTTGACACCTACCATAGTTCTACTAAGGTAGTAAATGGTTATTTGTGCCTAATTCATTGGTTTGGGCCAACATAGTACTAAGTGAATGGTCCATTTTCCGAACATATATCAAGAATGCTTTTCTTGATATAGGGGATGCCAACACCAAAGGTTTTGTGATGTACTTTTTGAGGTCCTCAAAAGCTTGTTGACAAGCTTCATTCCAAACAAATAGCACTCCTTTTATTCATTAGTTTGGAGAATGGTTGGCATCGCCTTGAAAGGTTAGCGATTAATCTCCGAATGTATGCTAGCCTCTCTTATAATCCTCGAAGTTCTTTAAGGTTTCTTAGTGGCTTTATTTCTTGAATGCTTTTATTTTTTCTGGGTCTAAGTGGATACCCTTGGATGTGACAACGGATCTAAGAAATTTACCACTAGAGACAATATAAATGATTTAGTTGGACTCATTTTTGACTGGTGTTTTCTCATAATATCAAACACCATTTTTAGGTCTCAGAGACGATCATCTTTATTGTGACTCTTGATAGCAAGGTCATCCACATAGCACTCTACCATTTTACAAAGATACTAGCGGAGAATTGTGCTCATAGCACGTTGATGTGTAGCACCTACATTCTTTAAAGAGAATGGCATAATCGTATATCAGTAAATGCCTAACGGTGTTCTGAACAAAGTGTGCTTTTCATATTTAGGGTATATTTTGATTTGATTGTACCCAGAGAATCTGTCCATGAAAGACATCCTTTCAAATCCACATGTATTGTCAATCATAATATCCGTTATTGGAAGCGAAAATTTGTCTTTAGGACATGTCACATTCAGATCTCGAAAATCGATGCAAATTTCAACCTTTCCATTCTTTTTGTGAACTGAAGTAATGTTCGTTACCCAATCAGGATGTTGTTCTTTCCAGACGAAACTAGATTGTATAAGCTTCTCAACCTCATCCTCAATTGACTCCATTAACTTTGGATGGAAACTTCTTTGATGTTGCTTCACTGGTTTTGCATATGGCTTAATATTAAGCTGATGCATAGCAACTTGAGAATCTGAGCCTGGCATGTCTTCGTAATACCAGGCAAAGACATTGATATATTCTCGGATGAGAGTTATAATATCTTCTCTTTCTTCAGAAGACAAACTCTGACTTATGGATATGGATTTAGGGTTAGTTTCGTCACCCATGTTCACTTGAACTACCTTGTGTTTGGTAGGTGGTTTGCGCTATTCAAAGTGCATGTTTTATTGGGCATCAAAATATTTAACTAACACTTCGATTTGGAAAGAGCTAGTTCATCACTTTCATCTAGAGTTGGGCTGGCAATTATCATGTTCGTAGTCAGCTCCTTAGATAGTAACCCTAGACTGATATCTGAGTCCCAATTAAACTTTTCTGTATTTGAAAAATTATGTCATCTATATCCGAAGGATTGGGTGTCGTAACATATCCCTACTCCTGCCGATTTTGTGAGAATAATCTAGTTCTTTTCCTTCGGTTATGAACGAGCGAAGTGAGTTTTGATGTCCTTCGCTAAAATTTGATTTTGGACTTCGGATGAAGTCATATCCTATTTTATCCATCATTCGAAATGATTTGGATCCATAATGATGGGGCTGAGGGGCTTCTTGATCTTCAGCTTTCCTATCATCAAATAGAGTCACACATGATCGAATCCTTTGGAAGAGAATGGTCTTCTGATCGACCCAGCTAACAACTATGATGTGTTTGTCAATCTTGGCAAGTAGTGGTAGGATAACTACAACCGATATCAAGGTGTCTGCATGTATGTTCTCACAATGCAGAACATGAATTCCCATCAGCTTGATAGCTGTGTGGTATTAGAATATTGAATCATAATATCTGACTTTGTCTTTCTTGAGCTGGTTAATGATGAGTTTAAATTCATTTAATTCTCAAGCTGATTCGCCTTCAATTGTTTGATGAGTTGGAGGCGACAGGAGAATGTTATACTCCCACCCTCAGCAATTGATGCATTAACAGTTTCATTGTGGACGCTGCCTGTATTTTCACAATAGCTTTCCAAAAGGATGTGCCATCACCCTAGTGATGCAGACACGTCGATTGTGAGTCTCACATGAGGCTTTAGCTTTGCAGTGAGCTCAAACCTAATGTCGCCGTCATGTCACTTCAATTCTGAGAGAGCTTTAGAGAGGAAACCCCCGGCCAATTGTGCCTTATAGACTACACAACGCTAAAAAAAAGGCTTGTGCTTTCCGCCTTGGGTGCAAAATAGATACAACCTTGAAGATGAGTCTTGTGTGATGATTTGAACATACAAATACCAACTTGAGCATCCTATATCGACTGAGACATGCAAGTGTCATGGAAAACCTCGGAGGCAACCTGAGACATGCGAGTATCATGACAAGCCTCGCATGGGAGCTGAGATATGTGAGTGTCATGACAAGTCTCGCATGGGAACCAAGACATGCGAGTGAAATTTTTGAGTTCTGTATTGAGACTGAGGAGCTCTTTGTGAAACTTTAAGTTGCTTGAGTTGCGCATCTTCATCTTCTGGATAGATGGCAAGATGAGCGTCTTACTCAGTTGAATAAGAATATTTTCAATAGTAAAGCTGTAAAGTCTTAACAAGTTTTTAGGTTAGTTGAACTTACAAAAAAATAGTCTCTTGCCAAAATAGATCTTTGTCTTGGGGTAGAGATATTAGTTTGGTTGACTGCCATGCTATAGACCTCATGAATCATATGAGGAAATGGGAAGCCTTAGGAACTTCGATGATCTCATGCATGACCCCCAATTGAATATTGAATCAGTCCTTGATGTAGAGG
>JAYEPQ010000011.1:40921055-40938555 GCA_036321105.1 Dracaena cambodiana
GAATTCAATAGAATCATAGGCTTATAACTTTGTGTAAAAGCTCTAATCGCCTAGCTCCCTTAGTTAGTATATTTTATACTTGTCATGTCAATCGAGGGCCTGGATATTGATAATGGTCCGATATAGAATATATTTGCTCCATTTCATATTCTATTTATGTTTCTTGTATCAAATGATTTGAATTAGAGTACTCGGGGCCAATCAATGTTCGACTTGACTTCTTGTAGACTTATCTCAAATTCCATAACTATAAAATCACATTTTGTTTTTGGTGTTATCACTTTTCTCAATATTTCTCATTTTTTAAAATTTTCTCAGATTTTTCTGAGAAAGTCTAGAAATTAGCAAAAATACTTGGTACCAAAAAATCTCAATATTTACTTCAGTATTTTTCACCTCTTATTTCAAACTAAAACTTTTTAAAATTTGGAACTACGACTCATCGTCTTACTCCTCTATTTTCTCTCTAAAACCCTAAATGATTTTTTTTGTATTTAATAAAAACAAATCTCCTATAAAATCATCTATTTGATTTCTTGACCCCTTAAAATTTTTTACATTAACATTCCTTAAAAGATTAGAAGAATTTTAAATTCTTCGATTTCACCGTGACAAGTGAAATTTGAGTTTGGAATTTGCATTTGAGTTTTCTTATACAAATAAAAAATTCCAACATGCAATTGGTGTCAGAGAACAATTCTAAGGTACGATTTGAAATTTTTTTAGGTTTTATACGTATTTGTTTGAAATTTATCGTTAATTAGTTTTTTTTTTAGACTTCGCTTGCTGGTCAGGTATTAATACCCGACCAGCACGTTTCTTGATCGGGTATTAATACCTGACTAAAATATTTTTTTGCTAAATGTAATTAAACGGATGATGAGTTAGACAAAAAGAGGAGGGGTGTTTTTGGAAAAAAAATTGGGCACAGAAAGTAAAATAACAGTATTTCAAAATATAAATTTGGTGTAAAGAAGAATCAGGGCGCCAAGAGTAAAATGCCGTGCGCAAATAGAATTTCCCCTGTCCTAGTGAAAAAGTAAAAATTGTCATCAGAAGTATCTTGGATGGACCGACAGTGAGCGAAAATACCTCCTCAGCCAGAAAGAGTACACATGTACATTTACACACACACTGTGCATAGCTCGAAACATCTTAAAGGGTAGGGGTTTACCTTCTTGGCAGGAGACCGTGAGGGGTTGAAGTCCCCCGTGGTGATGCTATTGGGGAATTTCTAGATGGGCACTAGTTTTTTCATAGTGAGCCCACTTTTCCTGGTGTGCACACCCTTACTTTTAAAAAATCAGTTTTTTCCTAGTGAGCACTGTTGGCGGTGAAAATTTCTAAGTTAAAAGGATTTTCCACAACGGAACGCGGAGCTAACTCCGCAGCCCCGCGTTTGGCTATTTTAGCCTCGCATTTGAGCAAAACGCGGAGCTAATCCATAGCTCTGCGTTCTGATAAATTTAGCTCCGCGTTTACTCCGCGTGAGCAGATTTCATTAAAATCCTAAATTGATTGTGATTATAATTTGGGCTTATCCAATACCCAAATTGAATCCAATCAGAATTCCAAATCAAGAGATTTAAATCAATATTAAATATTGGATTAGAATCCTTGATGAATACAAAAATCTTGATTCCTATTCCTATGGAAATCTTGATTCCTATTCCTATGGAAACTCTCATAACCACTAAAGTCTATAAATACCCTCTTTGAGGAGACTTTAGGGATGATGAATCAATAATAAAGAAGATCAATCAATAATAGATCAATCTTTTTTATCATCGGTCTTCTTTGCGGCAATTGTCTTCTTTTTGGATCCTTTGACAATTCAAGTACGCGAGAGAGCCTTGAAGTCAGGGGTATTCTTCTTCTTCCTTTCGGTTCTTAGAGAATTCAAGTTACGCACAGAGCTTTGAGTTCGGGAGAGACCAAAGAAGATCATCTACAGTCGGCCGATATCTTCAAGAGAGAAGAGTTCGACGTTCGATCGTCCAAAGGAACTACTATAGATCCCATCGCCACTGATCCCACACAAAATTATTGTAAAAGAGAGAGATTGAACTCTAAAATCCTCTCGTTTGTTCTTCTTTTCATCTTGTTCACTTCTATTGTAATTTAAGTTAATTCAATGGGAGGAAACAAAGGAACTTTTGCAGCGAACAAACTGGTGACCACAGTGGGAGCCATCTCTTTCAAGAAAGAAGAGATTGTGGCGCAATCGGTCGTCGATTTGGTCGGATCCAATGTAGACATGCTTGTCGTTGAAATCGACCAGCAGAAGTACGAGGAGTTCCTCTCCTCTGGATCAGGTGACTTGGATGAAACACAGCACTATCGTCGCATGTACTCCAATGCCCGAGCGACGGGTAGAAAGGTATCCACTGAGAGACGGGGATCCTTGGAGACTGCAGCTATAGGGCCGGAGTTCCCACAAGAAATCCTAGCCGAGGATGAGCTTCCGACTGCCGAAGAAGACCTGGGGACTGGATTGACCAGAACCCAACTCCGAAACAGGAACCGGAGAGCGAGGCGTAGAGCCCTCAAAGCCCGCTTTAGACGCGGAGCTAATACCAGAGGACGCGAGGCTATGGTCCCTCGCAAACTGGCTCGCGCAACCCGCGAGACCAGTCTCTACCGCGTTAAACGTGAAGTTACAACTTGCCTTAAAAGCAAGGAAAAGTCAGCGTGTGATATTCCGCGCGAGGCTACCGCTGAGCTTAGCGAGAGACGCGAAGCCAGCGAAGTTTGTGCTAGTCGCAAAATATCTGACACTCGCGAGAGACGCGAGTATAAAAATTCTGTAAAGCCAGCGTGTGATTCTCCACACGAGGCTGATACTAAGCTAAGCGAGAAACGCGAAGCTACTTGCGAGAAACGCAAGATTTATGACACTCGCGAGAGACGCGAGTATAAAAATTCTATAAAGCCAGCGTGTGATTCTCCACGCGAGGCTGATACTAAGCTAAGCGAGAAACGCGAGGCTACTTGCGAGAAATGCAAGACTTATAATACTCGCGAGGAACGCGAAGATGATTGGCAAATTGTTGTCAGTCGTAGAAATCGTGCGAGACGCGAAGTTTTGACTTGTGATAACCACAAGAGTAAGCAAGCATACAGGAATTTTATTCCACGCGGGGCTAAGATTACAGAAGAGAAACTTCTAAAAACACGCCAAGCCAGCGTAAAACGTGAGGCTAGCGTAGCAAATCGCGAAGCTAACTTCAAGCCAGTGTGTGATGTACTTTCTCCATGCGAGGCTACTGAACTTAACTCTGAAACTGGCCAAAGTGCCAAGATTCGCGAAGATAAGCCAGCATGTGATGGACTTCTTCCAAGCGAGGCTATCAGACCTAAACAAAAACTTGAGCCAAGCGTTATTCGCAAAGCCAAGGATTCTTGCGTAAATCGCAAGGCAAAGCCAGCGTGTGATTTTCCACGCGAGGCTAAGCATAAAGAAAAAGATAAATTTCTTCAGAAACGCCAAGCCAGCGTAAAACGCGAGGCTAGCGTCAAATGCAAAGCTATAGCTCAACTTCGCGAACACGAAGCTAACATCCAGCTCCGCGTAAAACAGCCTGAATATAGAATCAAGGCTGATAATCAGGTTATTGGACAACATGTTGACACCAATGACTCTGAAAAACTTCAGTGGGCCCTTGGACCCTCTCAACAACCAGGTGGCCACCTCGATTCTTCGTCACCAAAGGACACCGATCTCAAAGATTACTTGACAAAAATGAGAAATATGACTCAAGCTCAACCACACTCGACATGTCATTGTGAGCAGCTCATAACAGCCATATCTGCTGTATTGGACGATTGCTGTTGTACTAAGAAGAGAGTGTCTGTATTTAACAGAATAACTGAGTCTCTTCAAGATACTCCAAAGAGAAGAAAGAATGATCTGAGATATAAAATTAAAGAAAAAGAGGTAAAGGAGGTGACCTCGAATATGGTCGGTAAAGGTAAGAAGGCCATGGAAAAAAGACACGAGTCAGATGCAGATGATGAACAACCTGGCCATCTTACTCGACTCAAATCAGGTGCTGTCGCTCCTCGAAATTATAAGAAACTTTCAAAAGGTTCTTATGATGATGACAGCGACAACTCAGTTATAGCTTCCACAAAATCTCGTGCATCTTCCCGACCACGAAAATTAGCGTCACATATGGTGGACAGGTCCGATGACATTGACCAGAGGATGGAAGCCCAAGAGCAGATGATTCGAGGTCAGCAAAAGTCCATTGATGACCTCAAACTAATGCTTCTAAAAGTGGTCGAAAATACCCAGAAGATAGCTGACGATAAGGCTAAAACTTCTTCGAAACCGCCACCTAAGGCAAATGAAGAAACTAAAGAAGAAAAGGCTTATTCAATACATGAGGATGATGACAAATACTCTTTCCATGATCCTCATGAAGAAAAGATCGAGAAATTGCAGAGCCAACTGGATGCCCTAATGCACAAGAAAGAATTGAAGGAATCGGAGGTTTCAAGGCCATATCCGCTTGAGTGGGACTTTGTCCCTTATCCAGAAAAATATAAACCCCTTAAATTGGAGTCATATGACTGGAAGGGGTCCCCAAGCCAGCATATATATTACTTCTTATCGCAGGCAGGTCATCTAATGGGAAATGATCCCATAATGACCAAAGTATTTGCGAGTACTCTGCGAGGGCCTGCCTTTACATGGTTCATGCAGTTGCCCCCAGGTACTATCAATACCTGGTTTGACATTGAGAAGTAGTTCTTAGCACGTTTCTTTGAGGATGATACCGAAATATCGGTTCATTCCCTCCTTGCGACGAAACAAGGGGAAGAAGAAACGGTTAAAAGTTTTATTGAACGCTTCAGGAAAAAATCTGTGTATTGTCGACACGTTATGACCCAGAAAACCCTGGTGGAAACCTGTAAGTATAACTTCAAGATCGGCGTGCTGATAAAAATGGGAGCTGTAGAGTCCAAAACTTGGAAAGATTGCTGAAGCAGGGAGAGCAGGCGGAAGATATAATTCGCCGGATTAAGGAATCTCGTGGCACGTGAAACTCTACGAATAACAGGCCATATCCACAGAATCCTAAAAATAAAGGGAAGGCTGTGATGGTATCAGTTGCAGAACCAAAACTAAGACCTCAAAATCCGAGAGGTGCAGGTCAGAATAGACCCCGACAAGATAGGACTTATACATTCAATACGGAGCAGACAGGTACTCTATTCCATCTCCTCCTCAGAAAGGGCTTGCTAAAACTTCCGAAAAATAGAAATCCGGAAGACGTTGGTAAAACCAACGACCCTAACTATTGCCTGTACCATCGGAATGTCGGGCACCCAACTAAAGATTGTTATCCTCTAAAGAACCAAATTCAGGCATTGATAGAAGTCGGGATTCTCACACTTAAAGAGGAACAGAAGAAAGTTTTTGCAAATATGACAACTTTAATTGGACCCAATAAGTTCCCTGCCAGAGCAATCCCTACCAGAGTAATCCCTGTACCAGTAGGGAAGCCAATATCGACACCAAGCACGGGTAGCCCGCATTTGCAAGCTGGCCCCTTGGGTACGCTCCGAACCACAGCTGCGATCTAATCGTCCTCATTGGTTAACAGGCGGATTTGGCTGGGGTGCCGAAAATATTGACGATGATAAATATCATGCTTCTGCTATTCTCAATAGCCATTGGAATGGCTAATTGGGTGCTATAAATAAAAATATTTTATTACCTAATGCTGTTAAAGTAGAGGGAAGAGGAGATTAAGTTTCTCGCCAACCCTATCATACTGGGGGTAAAAGTATGAAATCAATTGCCCAACGCTGTTAAAGCAGCGGGAAGAGGAGATCAAGTTCCTCGACAACTCACAATGCTGAGAGGAATAGCATGGCTAGCCCAACGCAAACGGCGATTGGTAAAGGCTAATCAAATCCGTTGATAGCTGGGGGTTTGCTAAAAATCCCATAAAACCTGTCATGTTAAGTTTTTACCTCTGACAATATGATTTGGATTATTCCTATCTCCGTTCAAGTTATGCGTGAGAGCACTTGCACTAGGCATGTGCAATTAGGCGCCTCTGTCGAAATCTGATTATCTTGGCGTGTGCAGTTCAAGTTACGCAGTTGAGCCTTGAACCGCCTCCACTTGCTAGGCATGCGCAATTGAGCGCCTCTGACCTAAACCTGGTGTGCCCGGTTCTCAAGTTACCGCCTCCATTTGTTCAAGTATTAATAAATCTAAGTTACGCAAATGGGCCTTAGATTGTTTTACCAAGACTATGAACCATATATTTTGTTGAGCAAGCAAGATTCTTGAAGCCAACAGATAAAGAGAAAAGGAATTATCTTTATTCATGAAGCAAAAGATTACAGAAGAAGAGGGAGTTATAGCTCTCCCAAAAGCTTCAACCTATTCATCGACTCATCAATAACCTGACAGCGAGTTTCTTCCATGGAGTGTTGAAATTCCCTGGTCACATGCAAAAGATCTCCTCTGCAAATATCAACTATGACCTGTTTAAAGTTCTTAGTGGATCATCCGAAGATGATGCTACAAGAATCCTAATGAAGATGCACAAGTTGGATTCAACATGCTACAAGCCCTTAGATGATCATCTCTATTGCTTTGAGCTGCCGCAGAGTTCTTGTAAAAAGTTTATCTTTTGGAGCCAGAGCTTGAAACCTGCGACTATGTTGTAAAGCATATGCTTCTGGCTTCCTTAGAGTTACTTTTGCTGACAAAGACTGGTAAAGCCACATGCACTCTTCTTCAAAAAGGATCTGATCCAAGCACTTCACTGCAAAAGAGGAATCAAGAGTTAGAGAAAACTCAAAAAAATTTTTAAGTATGAAAACGCGGAGCTAAGGATAAACTCCGCGCGCAGTTGAGAAGATAGCCTCGCGATTTAAATGCGACTGCTAAATCAAAATAGCCTCGCAATTTAAACGCGACTGCTAAATCAAAATAGCCTCGCGATTTAAACGCGACTGCTAGTTAAAGTAGCCCCGCGTTTTAAACGCGAGGATGACGCGATAACTTCGCGTAGAAGAAGATCAGAGTTTCTCTCCGCCTTACGGTCGGAGAACGGCGATCTCGCCGGTTCAAAATTGGTTGGTCGGTTAAAACCGAGCCAAAACACTCCAAAGTTAATTTGAGGAGTTTCAAAGTTAAGAATTTCTACCTCCAATTGGTGCAGCATGAATTGGCTCGCTGTTGTGGCCACTACCTCGGCCGTCGCCGCCGCTGCTAGCGCCGGCCGCCGATGGTGAGGAGGCACGCGATGCCGACTCTTCTTAGATGATATCCTAGTGATGAAGATCTATGGAAAGATGAAGGAAGTTCGGTTGAAGATCATTCTTTCAAGCTGATTTGCCTGAGTCACCTAAGCTCTGAGCACTTGAAATTCTTCGGATTAAATGAAGAAGAAGAAGAGCTTGAGGCTCTATTTAAATGATCCGCCTCTTGGTATTCGGCACGAAAGTCAGAGCAAGAGTAATTACCGAGCTATTAATGAGCAGTTACTCACTGGAACGCGAAGCTATTTAGCTCCGCGCAAGTGAACTAAACGCGAGATAAACTTGGCATTTTAACTCCGCGTTCTCTGTTTGAAGATCCAAAGTATTTCAAAATTTGCTAAGTTCTAAGCCATTTTGAAAACTTTGGAGGGGGTTCTGTTGGCAGTGAAAATTTCTAAGTTAAAAGGATTTTCCACAACGGAACGCGGAGCTAACTCCGCAGCCCCGAGTTTGGCTATTTTAGCCTCGCGTTTGAGCAAAACGCGGAGCTAATCCATAGCTCCGCGTCCTGATAAATTTAGCTCCGCGTTTACTCCGCGTGAGCAGATTTCATTAAAATCCTAAATTGATTGTGATTATAATTTGGGCTTATCCAATACCCAAATTGAATCCAATCAGAATTCCAAATCAAGAGATTTAAATCAATATTAAATATTGGATTAGAATCATTGATGAATACAAAAATCTTGATTCCTATTCCTATGGAAATCTTGATTCCTATTCCTATGGAAACTCTCATAACCACTAAAGTCTATAAATACCCTCTCTGAGGAGACTTTAGGGATGATGAATCAATAATAAAGAAGATCAATCAATAATAGATCAATCTTTTTTATCATCGGTCTTCTTTTCGGCAATTGTCTTCTTTTTGGATCCTTTGACAATTCAAGTACGCGAGAGAGCCTTGAAGTTAGGGGTATTCTTCTTCTTCCTTTCGGTTCTTAGAGAATTCAAGTTACGCACAGAGCTTTGAGTTCGGGAGAGACCAAAGAAGATCATCTACAGTCGGCCGATATCTTCAAGAGAGAAGAGTTCGACGTTCGATCGTCCAAAGGAACTACTATAGATCCCATCGCCACTGATCCCACACAAAATTATTGTAAAAGAGAGAGATTGAACTCTAAAATCCTCTCGTTTGTTCTTCTTTTCATCTTGTTCACTTCTATTGTAATTTAAGTTAATTCAATGGGAGGAAGCAAAGGAACTTTTGCAGCGAACAAGCACACCTATATACCAACATTACCCTCACCATCTCCCCCTCTTTCTCTCCCACCGTTCACATCTAACAAAATTAACTCCTCTCTCTCCTAACCCATCTCTCCCACCTTCTCCTCCTTCATTAAACCCATACCTCCTTTCCACTCTCTCTCCTAATAACCCTCTCTCCCAATAACCCAAAATCTCCATTCCATCCTCTCTCCCCTTTGCTTCCGGCCACTTCCCCCGCTCCGGCCGCTTCCCCCGCTCCGGCCGCCCGCATCTCGGCCGACTCCGGCGCTAACGACGACACTCCGCCACAAAGGCGGATTTAAAAGAGGAGAAGAATTAGTGGTTATTTTGATTTGAAGGTAAAAGTGAAACCCTAATTTTTTGTGTTATTTTTTATATTTTGATTTAGGAAAAAATTTAGAAATGAGTGTTGATGAGGGTAGATTTAGTTGAGGGGCACAAAGATTGGGGAAAAAATAATTTTTTTATATTTTATTATGGTGAAATTAAAGTCTTCATTGGTTAAAATAGTTTAGATTATATTATTGTTATGGATTAATGTTAGTTGGAATTTGTAATAGTTAAGTGCAAAATTTATATTGTGAATATTAGTTGGTTGTTTTTTGTGCTTGGATTAGATGGTTAATTTTTTATTTTCGAATCAGGAATAAATTGAAATGTAGATCTTGTGTATTTATGTTATGATATTTAATGGATTTAGATATGCAAATATAATTAGCATATTGTGATATGTGATGTTTGATAATTTAAAATTTCACTGTGTAAATAAAATCTTTGGTGATTTACAGATAGATCCAACGCAACCATCTTAGATTCGATCAACAGTGTCGAATAGGAGGAAGAAAATAGGGATCCACAAGGAAGCAACCCGCTCTTCAAGACAAACTGATATTGACACAGTATTACAACCCGTTGCGTAATCCCCCACCAAAGGTCCCAGTTCTTCAAGACGCCGTCAACTCACAAGGAAGCAACCCGCTCGGAAGTCTCGAAAAATTTAGAATTTGTTCTTTTTTTTAATTGAGTCTCAAACTCAAAATGAAGTTGTTAGCATGGAACATAGATTCCTTTTAATTTATCGTTTCCTTTAAATGAAGTTGTAGTCAAGAAACATATTATATATATCAAATTGTAGTCTTGGATATCACTCTTTAATTAAATCTTTGAAACTATGAATAATTTGTTGATACATAGAATTTTTGTTGCCGTGGTTCTTTGTGTTTGAAACTATGAATGATTTGTTGATATTGTGTGTTTTGATACCAAATTGGAGGTATGCAATATGGAC
Source organism: Dracaena cambodiana (assembly GCA_036321105.1). Lineage (NCBI taxonomy): Eukaryota > Viridiplantae > Streptophyta > Magnoliopsida > Asparagales > Asparagaceae > Dracaena > Dracaena cambodiana. Next base: position 40,930,864 of record JAYEPQ010000011.1, read on the forward strand.
AAATATTGATATTGATGTCTACCGGGTTGTACACATCGTATCAGGGTATCTCTGACACTGTATCCATGATCCGGGTTTACAGAACCGGATCATTTTTCGGAGATCCGGACTGTAAATCCGGATCAAGAAGTCAGGAGTTTGGCATACGTCTCCTCAGTCAGTATTCTTCTTGTCTCTTTCCATGTTGCCATAAAAGCATACACGAGAAGAGAATGAAAGGCTTTCAAGCAACGTTGCTTTGTAGGGAACTGGAGTTGAGTTGAGAGATGCATGGTAAAAAGCCAAAAAAAAAAAAAGAAAAAGAAAAGGATGATGCTTTGCTTTGTGACTGCCAGCTTGTTGTCTCTTGGGCAGCCCTACGATACTTTGATCAAACACAAGGCCTGATAAGCTCTCGCCTCCACTTCCTAATGTTCTATCATGGCAAAAAGATAGATGTGTTGTTTTGTATGCTATGATGGATTGATGTCCTCTCTTGTCTTGTTTGATTTGCACTACTTGAACGAGGAGACAGCACTATGACGACATAATGAAAATTCTCTGGAAAAATCTCATTTCTGGCTACTGTCCGGGCTAACCAGCCCAGACCAGTGCAACTGATCCGGGCTAGCAGATCCGGACAGTTTGCATTGGTCCGGACTGGCTAGCCCGGACAGGGAGCCAGAAATTCTGACCCCCTGATCCGGGCTAACCAGCCCAGACCCATGCTCCGTATCTGGGGCTGCGAGCCCGGATGTTGAGAGTTCATCCGGGCTGGCTAGCCCGGATCAGGGAAACCTGATCCTGGCTAGCCAGCCCAGATAAAACCTCTCCTCATTTCTTGCATATTTGTTGGGATTCTTTTACTTGTTTTAGGTGGTGAAGACGAGCAGCTTGAAGAGGAGAAAGATCTAATCATCAAGGAGATCGAAGAACTGGCCCAAGATGCAATCTCTTAGCACTGATGCCGTCTCTAGTTATTATTATTTTCTTTTTTTTCTTTTTTTTTCTTTATGGGTTGTTTACCCGAGTGTGTGCATCAATTGGCAAACGATGAGTGTTTTATTTATTGTTTTCACGGTCAAAGGAAAGCATCAAGAAACAATTTGTGGGTAGAGATGCTTGTGCATGTTGGGTGAGTAGGCGAAGGAGGAGGAGATGGAGCAGGGAAAACAAGGGGGGGTTGGGAGGTTGAAGGAGGAGGTGAAGGAGAGGTAATTTTGGCCAAAAAAATTGATGGCAAAGTCGTAAATAAAGTGAACTTTTAAGTAGGCTCACTAGGAAATATGCTGTGCCCATCTAGAAACTCCCTGCTATTGTTCGCACGCACAATTAACATTAGCTGCACCTAAGTGTAGGTGCTAAAAAAAAATAAAACAATCCGCTAAAAGAAGAGAGTCAGACGCTCACGCAACCCAGAAGTGTAACTAGAGAAGTGCACTAAGGAGTATGCCCACACTTTAGACAAGTGTATCCCATCCTTAGGAGCACGCACGTCCCCAGCAAGCGCACACCGCCCAGGCCCACACAATCTAAAAGTGCAACTAGAGGAGCATTGCCAAGTAGTATGTCTCTGGGCGCCGCGAAGGGAGCATCTCCAGACGAGCAAATCCCATTCTCAGGAGCGCGCACATCCAGAGCAAACACAAGCCGCCTGTGCGCGCGTATTCCATAAGTGCAACTAAAGGTGCACACCAAGGAGCATACCTTCGAGCATTGCAGAGTGCGCATCCAAGAGCGCGCACCCTCCAGAGGAGCGCATTCCATCCTCAGGACTGCGCATCACCCAGGCATGTGCAATCCAGAAGCGCAACTAAAAGTGTGCACCAAGGAGCATGCCACGAAGCGTGCATCGAAGAGCACACACCCTACAAACGAATGCATCCTATCCTCAGGAGCGCGCACGTCCCCAGTAAGCTTGCGCCATCCAGGCATACACAATCCAGAAGAGCGACTAGATATGCACAACGAAAAGCACATATCTTAGTGTTGCAAAGCTCACGTTAAAGAGCGTGCACCCTCCAAATGAGCGCATCCCATTTCCATGAGCGCAAGCATCCTCGGCAAGCGTGCACCTCCCAAGCTCACACAACCCCAAAATGCACTTAGGAGCGCACAAACGAGTAGCACAAATTGAGATGCGAACAAACGAGTAGCACAAATTGAGATGTGCAAGCCTTAGGGTGCCAACGCGTGCACGCTCAGGGTGCACTGCACATGCGCCCAAGATGCACCGCACATGCGCCCAGGATGCACCACACAAAGCCCACTGCGAGCACATCTATGGAGAGCGCGCACCCTAGGGGTGCTGTGTGCGTGCCCACCACAGAGGTACTGCACGTGTGCCTGCCCACGGGTTATGTTGGCCCCTCCCATCTATATTGACCAGGAAGGGGGGGGAGGCTCTTGCGGGAGCCCTACCCGCCCTTCTCCTCTAGGCGCTACGCACTCCCCTAGGGCACTGCATGCACCCGAGGCACAGTGCAAGCCCGAGGGCATTTCGTGCACTTCTCTTCGTATGCAGTATTGGTTATAACGATCACGTTTAATCGATTACGGAGAAATTTGAAGAACAGTACATTCCAGAGTCTATAAAAGTCTTTGCTCTCAATAAAAAAAGGAGTGGAGAGAGAGGGGAGAGGAAGGACTAAAAAAAAAGTCCAGAGAACGAGAGATAGAGTCTAACGTGCTTTAGACTCTCCTTCTCCTCTACCTCCAGCCAGAGGCGGAGAAAAAAATTGAGACTCTAGAGGCAGACTGACTAAAAGAAGAAGTCCAACGAAGAGAAGAACAGAGAAGCAGACTTCCTCTTCTTCTTACAAAGCTTGGTGCTTAAAGAGTTTCACATTTAGATCATCAAAGAGAGACGCAAATATATTCCACCACTGCTAGATATCCCACAAAATTAAAAAACAAAACTGGGTGATCTCTTTTCTCTACCACTGTAATCTCGAATTATCAATTGTAATTTTCTTTTATCTCGCTGTAGTTCTTGATAAATAGAAATGAAAGGGAATTCCCTAGATACGGGCATATAGGAGTTGGCAACCATATCGGGAGACTCTCTTTAATAAAAAGAAAACAGTAGTGCAATCAGACGTTATCATTGATTCCTCTAGCTTGAAACCGGCAAGGCGTTATCCAGGAAATTGATTGGATTATAAATTTTCAATGTAAACCTGTCAATCATCATTAATAACAAGCATACATGTAGGAATATCGTGAGGTGTGAAGAATGCACCAATGAATCATGGACTGTGAAGTGTGACGACCGAAAAATATGATGCATTACTGCCCATTGACAAAGAGAAGGCATTATCGCCTATCGAAAAATATGCGGCATTATCACCTAGTATTATTATAGCACAAATAGGTCGTTCCCACGAACATCTAAAGTGTTTTGCGTTCTTACTTCTATTATTCTAGCGAGCGAACTATATGTTGTAAGTTGATTTTTTAGTTGTTATAATTAGCCTAAGACATAGAAAATACTTGTTCACAACCACGCATTACTTCTATTATCACAAAACTTGATATTTAGTTTTAACCTTTGTTTAAAATATCCTAAGCATGAGTTATCAAGTAGTGTGTAAGCATAACTCGTCAAAGATACTACTTTTAATAAAAATAAACTAAATCATTAGATAATTCTATAAAAAAAGATGAAAATCAACCACCCCAAATCCTAATTAAGTATAGGCTATCAAGAAATTTAACTCAAGTATAACCTATAAAAATATTAATTAACGAGTTCTTGTAATTTCATTGTTTCATAGAAAAATCATTTTTTTTATTTTAGAAAGAAAACAACAGAAAGCAATGACATGGTTAATTCTTAGTTTCATATACATTCTAGAGCTAAATTAAGTTAGCTACTCATGTTATTAATGAACAAGATTTTATTTGTATTATTAGAAAGCATTAAAATTCTTATTTTTCTATAAAAGCTATTAAATATCTACACTAAAGCAATTAGATCTATCTAATAAGTAATTAAAATATTTTTACTCACTAGAAAGTAATGAACAACAATGAGTCACCTTGGAGCTTCGATATTGTGGTGGTCGCTTTTTGGATTTTCTTCTAATCATTATTAATCTCCAAATTCATCTAACAAACCCTAGTTTAGAAGGAAATATATTGGCCTTAGAAATACAAACCCTAATCCTGGTACAACAAAGAAACCAAAAAATTACAGCAAAGCCCCTGTAACAATTTCAGTTACAGAAACAAAAGTCTTGCCACAAAATAGCAAGGTTCACCCCAAATAGGAGAGCCTGATTTTTGCCAAGAAAGCCCTAATCAGCATCGGAGTAAGCACAAAAATTTGCGTCATTAATGGGCGCCTTTCTGCCGCCAAATGGCAACTATTGCCACCAATTGGCTGTAAAATTCAGTATCTGGAGCTAAATCTTTTTTGGCTTAATTATTCTTTTTTGTTCTTCTCTTTTCTCTTCCTGGATTTGAACTTGGTTGCTTCTAACTTTGTGTTTTTGTAGTTCTCTCCTCTTTTTGTTCTTTTTCGATTCGGTTTCCTAATCCATCTTCGATTCCGTGCCATGTCCTTGTAGAAGTAGGTTTCACCTGAAAACACACTAAAAATACCCAAGTAACATTATTTATATACAAAAATAGATGATATGAGGGCTATAATGCAATATATGACACTTATCATACCCCACACATGTCTTTTGCTAGTCCCACAGAGACTCAGGTGTTTTGCAACAAGTCGTTAAATTCCAAGGTTACCTTAATGGATGAGTTGTGTCTCATGAGGTGATGTGACAATTTAACTGCAAGCGCACAGTGTCAGTTGTAGCGGTATACAGGTCGTCCCACAGAGACTCAGGTGTTTTGCGATTCTTACTATTTCCTTAGTCTAACGGACTAACTATGAGTTTCTAGATTGGATTTGTTACTACTAAATAGCCTAGGATTTAGAATCCACTAATTTCCAACCATATTCTTACTTCTATTATCTTCTTCTATCATAAAAATTTGATCTTTTTAGTTCAATCTTTATATAAAGTGCCCTGAGCATGAGCTATCAAGTGGTGTGCACGTATAACTCATCAAAAATACTACTTTTCATAAAAACAAACTAAATTTTTAGATAATTCAATGAAAAAGATAAAATCAACAACCCCAAACCCTAACTAAGCATAGAAACCTAATTCAAGTATAACCTATCAAAGTCTTAATATTCGAGTTCTTGTATTTTAAATTTTTTAGAGAAAAATCATATTTTTATTTATTTTATTTTAGAAGAAAAATATTAGAAAGCAATTACATGGTGGATCATAACTTCATCTACATCCTAAAGTTAAACTAATTAGCTACTCATATTTTTAATAAGAAAAATCAAATTTTTATTCATGAAAGCAAATAAATCTAATCTAGAAAGCAAATAAATCTATACAAGAAAGCAATTAACTCTATCTAAAAAGAAAATAAATAATTAAAAGCAATAACTTAACTCTGGAGCACGGTATTGTGGCCGTCACCCCTTCAGCAAAATCCTAATTTTACTAAATAAAAAACAAATACAAACTTACGGGTTTCTCTTAGAATATAAGGACACGGCCAATATATAGGTTTCGGAAATCCAAACCCAATTCTAATACAACTGTGAAACTACAAGATGGAGAAAATTCAGATATTGGGGCCCACTTTGGGACGCTAATTAGCGGTAATTACCGCTAATTAGCAGTAAAAATATTTGTAAAATTCTTAAAATTTTTTCCATGTGAAACTCTTGTCTTGTGCGTTTAATTTTCCTGATTGTATTTGACTTTAAGTCTTTGCAGCATCGTAGTCTCGTAGTCTCGCCCACTTTAGAAACTTTTCGGACTTTGATTTCCTATTTCAACTCTGATTTCATGTTATCTCCTTGTATGAATAGAATTCCTGAAAAACAAACTAAAAATACCCGAGTAGCATTATTTATATACAAAAATAGGCAATATGAAAGCTATAAATATACAATATATGACGCTCATCACACCCCACACCTATTTTTTGCTAGTCCTCGAGCAAAACCTAACCCTAAAAAGAAAAATAAAAATTCTAACTCATTTTTGCAGGAATCGCGATTGCACTTAGCACGTGCAACAAGCCTTTAAACCCCTAGGTTACTCTAGTGGACGAGTTGTGTCTTGTGAGGCTTTGCAGTGAATATACTCACAAAATTCATGAAGGAAATAGATTAAGGAATAAAGAAAAGGAAAATAAGGATAAAAAAAAAATTAAGGAAAAAAATTTATACAAAAGAAAAGAAAAATCTTTTTTTTATAATATTTTCATCAATTAATCTCACTAATATACAAACTCAAGAATACATTTAGATTATCAATTTTCAAATCGAGCGTCATATCAAATACACTTATCATTTTAATCAAAAATTTTAATCCTATCATTCAATACCCACTAACAGATAATCCATAGGCCCCTATACATCTACGTGCACGCGTGATAGTCTACTTCGACTTTGACTCCAACTCTAACTCATGATTTATCCTCTCTCTCATAATATTTTTTTTTCTTTATTTTAAGAATATTTCACCTTTCATTCTAATATTCACGCTTACTTAAGCACAACGTACCCGATTACTCGGTTCATACTCTTTTCTTTTTTTTTCTTTTTTATTTTTTTTAGAATATCTCAACTTTCATGCAAATATTCATGCTTACTTAGGCGCAAAATACCCGATTACCTGGATCATACTCTTTTTTCACTCTTGAGGTTATTGCCTTAATACCATGCGCACCCCATTATTTTATCACTCTCGAGGCTATTGATTTAATACACAGCTCACCCATTAATTTATTCTCACTTTTTTTTTTCTTTTTTTTGTTTAGAGAGAGAAGATTACTCAATCGTTATCATCTTTGTCCTTAACCTAATAAACTATTGTGAAGTGAAAAAAATAGATGTATACTTGCCTCAAAACTACTGTTAGCGATATTTATTTTTCGGATTTTAATCTTTTTCATAAAATTCAAAGTATATCGTCCAATCTACTCTCCTATCCAATTTCAAATCTAAATTTGTTGCTTTATCTATAATTAGTTTGATCTATTGATGGAAACATATAAATTTTTTCAGTTTTTTTAGTTTTTAATTTTTTTTAGTTAGTTACCCTAAAAACTACCCAAAGTGTAAAATAAAGAAACTCAAAAATCTAGAAATAAAACAAAAATTCTAAAAAAAACTAAAAACCCTAGAAAAATTTGAAGGAAATATCCTAACCTAGTCTCCCACACCTAAACTCGTATATGCCCTCATACACAAACCAAATATGGTAAAATAAACAAGAAAACTATGATATACATATTATACATTTACTAGAAAATTCAAAGCGATTATGACCTCTTGTTCGCTTTCCACTCTCATAGTGTGTCCTTTTATGTTTTGATATGGATGAACTTAGCCTTTTTATTAATTTTGCATTTAATCTCTCCATCTTGTTTTTAATTTTTCTCAATTTATTTCTACTTTTCTTTTTTTAATTCAATAATAAAGTTTTGAAGTTGAAAATCATACCTTTATCGTCGATATTTAACCCACAGGCATCTTTCCTGACAGTAAGTATTTTGGTTTAATCAATATGTGAAATAACATACTATCTTTGATATAGCGGAATCATGAGCTCGATTTTGGATTGTCCTTCCAAATCATTAGGTACCATAATATCTTCCTTTTGTAGTTCGTTC
>JAYEPQ010000011.1:40943555-41118555 GCA_036321105.1 Dracaena cambodiana
CATCACCCAGGCATGTGCAATCCAGAAGCGCAACTAAAAGTGTGCACCAAGGAGCATGCCACGAAGCGTGCATCGAAGAGCACACACCCTACAAACGAATGCATCCTATCCTTAGGAGCGCGCACGTCCCCAGTAAGCTTGCGCCATCCAGGCGTACACAATCCAGAAGAGCGACTAGATATGCACAACGAAAAGCACATCTCTTAGTGCTGCAAAGTTCACGTTAAAGAGCGTGCACCCTCCAAATGAGCGCATCCCATTTCCATGAGCGCAAGCATCCTCGGCAAGCGTGCACCTCCCAAGCGCACACAACCCCAAAATGCACTTAGGAGCGCACAAACGAGCAGCACAAATTGAGATGCGCACAAACGAGTAGCACAAATTGAGATGCGCAAGCCTTAGGGTGCCAACGCGTGCACGCTCAGGGTGCACTGCACATGCGCCCAGGATGCACCGCACATGCTCCCAGGATGCCCCACTGCGCGCACATCTATGGAGAGCGCGCACCCTAGGGGTGCTGTGTGCGCGCCCACCACAGAGGTCTGCACGTGTGCCTGCCCACGGGTTATGTTGGCCCCTCCCATCTATATTGACCGGGAAGAGGGGGGAGGCTCTTGCGGAAGCCCTACCCGCCCTTCTCCTCTAGGCGCTACGCGCTCCCCTAGGGCACTGCACGCACCCGAGGCACAGTGCAAGCCCGAGGGCATTTCGAGCGCTTCTCTTCGTATGTAGTATTGGTTATAACGATCACGTTTAATCGATTACGGAGAAATTTGAAGAACAGTACATTCCAGAGTCTATAAAAGTCTTTGCTCTCAATAAAAAAAGGAGTGGAGAGAGAGGGGAGAGGAAGGACTAAAAAAAAAGTCCAGAGAACGAGAGATAGAGTCTAACGTGCTTTAGACTCTCCTTCTCCTCTACCTCCAGCCAGAGGCGGAGAAAAAAATTGAGACTCTAGAGGCAGACTGACTAAAAGAAGAAGTCCAACGAAGAGAAGAACAGAGAAGCAGACTTCCTCTTCTTCTTACAAAGCTTGGTGCTTAAAGAGTTTCACATTTAGATCTTCAAAGAGAGACGCAAATATATTCCACCACTGCTAGATATCCCACAAAATTAAAAAGCAAAACTGGGTGATCTCTTTTCTCTACCACTGTAATCTCGAATTATCAATTGTAATTTTCTTTTATTTCGCTGTAGTTCTTGATAAATAGAAATGAAAGGGAATTCCCTAGATTCGGGCATATAGGAATTGGCAACCATATCGGGAGACTCTCTTTAATAAAAAGAAAACAGTAGTGCAATCAGACGTTATCATTGATTCCTCTAGCTTGAAACCCGCAAGGCGTTATCCAGGAAATTGATTGGATTAAATAAATTTTCAATGTAAACCTGTCAATCATCATTAATAACAAGCATACATGTAGGAATATCGTGAGGTGTGAAGAATGCACCAATGAATCATGGACTGTGAAGTGTGACGACCGAAAAATATGATGCATTACTGCCCATTGACAAAGAGAAGGCATTATCGCCTATTGAAAAATATGCGGCATTATCACCTAGTATTATTATAGCACAAACAGGTCGTTCCCACGAAAATCTAAAGTGTTTAGCGTTCTTACTTCTATTATTCTAGCGAGCGAACTATATGTTGTAAGTTGATTTTTTAGTTGTTATAATTAGCCTAAGACATAGAAAATACTTGTTCACAACCACGCATTACTTCTATTATCACAAAACTTGATATTTAGTTTTAACCTTTGTTTAAAATATCCTAAGCATGAGTTATCAAGTAGTGTGTAAGCATAACTCGTCAAAGATACTACTTTTAATAAAAATAAACTAAATCATTAGATAATTCTATAAAAAAAGATGAAAATCAACCACCCCAAATCCTAATTAAGTATAGGCTATCAAGAAATTTAACTCAAGTATAACCTATAAAAGTATTAATTAACGAGTTCTTGTAATTTCATTGTTTCATAGAAAAATCATTTTTTTTATTTTAGAAAGAAAACAACAGAAAGCAATGACATGGTTAATTCTTAGTTTCATCTACATTCTAGAGCTAAATTAAGTTAGCTACTCATGGTACTAATTAACAAGATTTTATTTGTATTATGAGAAAGCATTAAAATTCTTATTTTTCTATAAAAGCTATTAAATATCTACACTAGAAAGCAATTAGATCTATCTAATAAGTAATTAAAATATTTTTACTCAATAGAAAGTAATGAACAACAATGAGTCACCTTGGAGCTTCGATATTGTGGTGGTCGCTTTTTGGATTTTCTTCTAATCATTATTAATCTCCAAATTCATCTAACAAACCCTAGTTTAGAAGGAAATATATTGGCCTTAGAAATACAAACCCTAATCCTGGTACAACAAAGAAACCAAAAAATTACAGCAAAGCCCCTGTAACAATTTCAGTTACAGAAACAAAAGTCTTGCCACAAAATAGCAAGGTTCACCCCAAATAGGAGAGCCTGATTTTTGCCAAAGAAGCCCTAATCAGCATCGGAGTCAGCACAAAAATTTGCGTCATTAATGGGCGCCTTTCTGCCGCCAAATGGCAACTATTGCCACCAATTGGCTGTAAAATTCAGTATCTGGAGCTAAATCTTTTTTGGCTTAATTATTCTTCTTTGTTCTTCTCTTTTCTCTTCCTGGATTTGAACTTGGTTGCTTCTAACTTTGTGTTTTTGAAGTTCTCTCCTCTTTTTGTTCTTTTTCGATTCGGTTTCCTAATCCATCTTCGATTCCGTGCCATGTCCTTGTAGAAGTAGGTTTCACCTAAAAACACACTAAAAATACCCGAGTAACATTATTTATATACAAAAATAGATGATATGAGGGCTATAATGCAATATATGACACTTATCATACCCCACACATGTCTTTTGTTAGTCCTCGAGCAAAACCTAGACTTAAAAATAAAAAGGTAAGTCCTAAGTCACTTTTGCAGGAACCACGTTGTATTTAGCATGTGCAACAAGTCGTTAAATTCCAAGGTTACCTTAATGGATGAGTTGTGTCTCATGAGGTGATGTGATAATTTAACTGCAAGCGCACAGTGTCAGTTGTAGCGGTATACAGGTCGTCCCACAGAGACTCAGCTGTTTTGCAATTCTTACTATTTCCTTAGTCTAACGGACTAACTATGAGTTTCTAGATTGGATTTGTTACTACTAAATAGCCTAGGATCTAGAATCCACTAATTTCCAACCATATTCTTACTTTTATTATCTTCTTCTATCATAAAAATTTGATCTTTTTAGTTCAATCTTTATTTAAAGTGCCCTGAGCATGAGCTATCAAGTGGTGTGCAAGTATAACTCATCAAAGATACTACTTTTCATAAAAACAAACTAAATCTTTAGATAATTCAATGAAAAAGACAAAATCAACAACCCCAAACCCTAACTAAGCATAGAAACCTAATTCAAGTATAACCTATCAAAGTCTTAATATTCAAGTTCTTGTATTTTAAATTTTTTATAGAAAAATCATATTTTTATTTATTTTATTTTAGAAGAAAAATATTAGAAAGCAATTACATGGTGGATCATAACTTCATCCACATCCTAAAGTTAAACTAATTAGGTACTCATATTTTTAATAAGAAAAATCAAATTTTTATTCATGAAAGCAAATAAATCTAATCTAGAAAGCAAATAAATCTATACTAGAAAGCAATTAACTCTATCTAAAAAGAAAATAAATAATTAAAAGCAGTAGCTTAACTCTGGAGCACGGTATTGTGGCCGTCACCCCTTCAGCAAAATCCTAATTTTATTAAATTAAAAACAAGTACAAACTTACAGGTTTCTCTTAGAATATAAGGATACGGCCAATATATAGGTTTCGAAAATCCAAACCCAATTCTAATACAACTGTGAAACTACAAGATGGAGAAAATTCAGATATTGGGGCCCACTTTGGGCCGCTAATTAGCGGTAATTACCGCTAATTAGCAGTAAAAATATTTGTAAAATTCTTAAAATTTTTTCCATGTGAAACTCTTGTCTTGTACGTTTAATTTTCCTGATTGTATTTGACTTTAAGTCTTTGCAGCATCGTAGTCTCGTAGTCTCGCCCACTTTAGAAACTTTTCGGACTTTGATTTCCTATTTCAACTCTGATTTCATACTATCTCTTTGTATGAATAGAATTCCTGAAAAACAAACTAAAAATACCCGAGTAGCATTATTTATATACAAAAATAGGCAATATGAAAGCTATAAATATATAATATATGACGCTCATCACACCCCACACTTATTTTTTGCTAGTCCTCGAGCAAAACCTAACCCTAAAAAGAAAAATAAAAATTCTAACTCACTTTCGCAGGAATCGCGATTGCACTTAGCACGTGCAACAAGCCTTTAAACCCCTAGGTTACCCTAGTGGACGAGTTGTGTTTTCTGAGGCTTTGCAGTGAATATACTCACAAAATTCATGAATGAAATAGATTAAGGAATAAATAAAAGGAAAATAAGGATAACAAAAAAAAATTAAGAAAAAAATTTATACTAAAGAAAAGAAAAATCTTTTTTTATAATATTTTCATCAATTAATCTCACTAATATACAAACTCAAAGACGCATTTAGATTATCAATTTTCAAATCGAGCGTCATATCAAATACACTTATCATTTTAATCAAAAATTTTAATCCTATCATTCAATACCGACTAACAGATAATCCATTGGCTCCTATACATCTATGTGCACGCGTGATAGTCTACTTCGACTTTGGACTCCAACTCTAACTCATGATTCATCCTCTCTCTCATAATATTTTTTTCTTTTTTTTAAGAATATTTCACCTTTCATACTAATATTCACGCTTGCTTAGGCACAACGTACCCGATTACTCGGTTTATACTCTTTTCTTTTTTTTTCCTTTTTCTTTTTTTAGAATATTTCAACTTTCATGCAAATATTCACGCTTACTTAGGCGCAAAGTACCCGATTACTTGGATCATACTCTTTTTTCACTCTTGAGGTTATTGCCTTAATGCCAGGCGCACCCCATTTTTTTATCACTCTCGAGGCTATTGATTTAATACCTGGCTCACCCATTAATTTATTCTCACTTTTTTTTTCTTTTTTTTGTTTAGAGAGAGAAGATTACTCAATCGTTATCATCTTTGTCCTTAACCTAATAAACTATTGTGAAGTGAAAAAAATAAATGTATACTTGCCTCAAAACTACTGTTAGCGATATTTATTTTTCGGATTTTAATCTTTTTCATAAAATTCAAAGTATATCGTCCAATCTACTCTCCTATCCAATTTCAAATCTAAATTTGTTGCTTTATCTGTAATTAGTTTGATCTATTGATGGAAACATATAAATGTTTTCAGTTTTTTTTAGTATTTAATTTTTTTTAGTTAGTTACCCTAAAAACTACCCAAAGTGTAAAATAAAGAAACTCAAAAATCTAGAAATAAAATAAAAATTCTAAAAAAAACTAAAAACCCTAGAAAAATTTGAAGGAAATATCCTAACCTAGTCTCCCACACCTAAACTCGTATATGCCCTCATACACAAACCAAATATGGTAAAATAAACAAGAAAACTATGATATACATATTATACATTTACTAGAAAATTCAAAGCGAGTACGACCTCTTGATCGCTTTCCACTCTCATCGTGTGTCCTTTTATGTTTTGATATGGATGAACTTAGCCTTTTTATTAATTTTGCATTTAATCTCTCCATCTTGTTTTTAATTTTTCTCAATTTATTTCTACTTTTCTTTTTTTAATTCAATAATAAAGTTTTGAAGTTGAAAATCGTACCTTTATCGTCGATATTTGACCCACGAGTATCTTTCCTGACAGTAAGTATTTTGGTTTTATCAATATGTGAAATAACATACTATCTTTGATATAGCGGAATCATGAGCTCGATTTTGGATTGTCCTTCCAAATCATTAGCTACCATAATCTCTTCCTTTTGTAGTTCCTTCCAATCTTCAAGTATTATAGGCTTGTCATGCAAATTTTCTTCAAGTATTATAAGCTTTGAAGATTGATTTAGATCTTTATAGAAGCTTTGAAGATTGATTTCGTCATCATTAGTAGTGGTTTAATTAGAGTGTTGGATCCTCAAGAAGTGAGATGGCTTCTCTCTCACTAGGTATTTTGAAAATTTAATGATTGACATCATTGTATTACACTTTTAGACTCAAATTTATCTTTTTCTATTTTATAAACAGCGTGCTGGAGTATATTGTGTATTATATGAAAACAACTCAAATAATAAATTTAGAAAAGAAGTCTAAGAATGGATTCTAAAAGTCCTAGATTCCACGAAGAATAATTTTTAAGGCCAAGAAGAAAAAAATCATAACACAAGTGCAGATTCATAAGAATAATTGCAGATATTAAGAGATGGGAACGACCACGTCATCAGAAGAATTACAACCTTCACACTTTGCAACCAAGTTGGACTGCCAGCTAGCGGTTAACCACCATTAAGTGGCTGGATAAGCACAGAGCTCATCCAGCTTTTCTAGATGATTTTTAACTAGCTTTTCTTCGCGACCAATGCTTTGAATTGCGAAATGTACCCCCTCTCCTTCAGCTATAAAAGGAGAGGGAAGTTTAGGATTAAAGACAGCAACTTTACATTACTTTATCGAATTTTTTCTTTCCTTCACCTTTGTAAAGTTGCTACTGCTATAGTTCAAATATGGAGTTTATCTTCATATGGTAATTTTTTAAAAGAAATATTTGATTTTTTTACTTGTTAGTGTCAGCCACTCTATTATAGTGATGATTTCATACTTCTTGCGTTTATCTGTGGTCCGCTTGGCACAGACACCTCAATTGCAAAAAAATACATTTTGCCAGACACCAGATCAGATACTGACACTTCCCGCCATCTCATTGTTGTTTTATGCATATTTTTTGAAACTTATCCAGTTGCTATGTCGTGTCATGTACCTGTGTCACCATGTCCATATCCACACAACATAGCTACAAAAATACGCCGTACTTTGATATAACCATAAAACATCTATGCATTTTGACATACTACTCAAAAATATTTTAACTTCCTTCAAATGACACTCCAATTCACTAAATTTATCCCAAAGCAACTTGGCAGTAGTGCAAACGATGTGTAGAAAAACTGAGTAAGCTATACTGTCTTCAAAGTTCAGATTTTTCATTTTTTTTTCTAGCATAAACGTTGGGTAGTACTCCGCATTCTATTAAATAGATTTTAATGAAACATAACATACGTATAAATGATACATAGGAGTCCCTCACAAGTAAGAGGATGTAAAATATACAAGCAACAAAATAAAAGATACGACAAGATACGAGAATAAACTATGATTTCAGTTTTATTCTAAACATAAAACTTATGTCTACCCAAAACTTCTAGATTAATATGTTACTCAAAATTTATTATCTAAAAAAAAAAAAAAGACAACAGCTTGGATCTCATATTGGCATAATCACAAACAGTTTGCGTACCTGAAACAGGCCCCAAGTTTGCACTGCAGACATGAGTTTCTCGGCCTCATCCTCTTTGGCGTCTGGCCCGACCAGCCGGCGGAGATCGATCACCGGAACATCGGAGGCTACCGGAGGTGCGCAGCCCGGACGGTCCACCGCCCGCAAGACGTAGCGATCCGGCGGGCCCCCGCCGGCCTCCGCCAGATTTTGGACCAGCTTCAGCTCGTCCCCTTCGCCCATGGTGCCTCCTTCGGCTTCTGATTACTGATAATAACAAGCTTGCTCATTTAGAAGAGCTAGAAATTTTAAGACATAATAATGGCGGGTCAAGTCAAAGCGTGTGACTAGATGGCGACCGGTCTGTCGTCTCGCATCGTGTGGACAATTCAATACCAACTCACCACCGATTTTGGCATTAATAACCAGGTTCATGTATTTCTGTTTTTTCCTTTAAATAAAAAATAGTTGGTGTTCACTTCAAGCCCATGGGGAAGGTCTGTGGCACTGGCGAATGGCCATCCATCCAGAAATAGACTAAATCTTGGATATGGTTGAGCACTTATCATATTTCCTAAGATGACTGCAGCATAATCTCCTCTATCTACTTACATTGAAAATGAGAATTGAAAATGAGAATATTCAGATTATGTTATGACTTCTTTGTTACCTCCTACAAATACACCAGCTATCTCCCCCAAAAGTGGGAGAAGAGGTTCAAGTAATAAAGAGGGAGAGTCATTTTGTGCGATTATAATATCTTCTTCAATGATATAAAGCTTGTTAAATGGTCATTTCATCCGAAGATGTAGGTCGAGATATCGCTCGATCGAACCTCATTGTATCATTGTGTTATTTCCACCTTGATCTTTTTTATTCACTATTAAGTCCATGCCGAGTTCGTCAAGATAATCTAGTCGGACAAATTTTAACATAAACATTTAGCATTGTCTATGGAAAACAATCAAGCTTTCTGATCATCCATGCCACAATCAAGCTAGTAAGACCCTCTCAAGGGGAAAGCTGAGGATCTGACTTCTCCTCTGACCTATGGTGAATTCCGTGATCTTGCTCAGCAAATCAATGTCCTTACCGAAGTCCTAGCTAATGCCCTGACCATTAATGGGGAAGGAGCCCTAATTCCATCGCATGATGGAATGCCGACCAACTCTCTCGGAGTCCAAGATAACCGAGGCAATATGCCTCCACCAAAGGGGAACAACTTGGGTCCCAAGACCTCTAAATAGCTCCGAAATGATAGATATGGGGAGATGACCATAGCTCTTTGCAAGCGGGCCTATGAAAATTCAAATTCTGAGTTTACAAATCCTGACATCCTAGAGGGAGTTTAGATTCAAACTCCCTAATTTAGGTCAGAAATACGATGGCATATTGGATCTACCTAACCATGTCGCTAACTATCATACTGCAATGAAGCTCAAGGCATTATAGACAACATTCTCTAAAGGTCTTCTCCATGACTTTGGACAACAAATCAAGGAGGTGGTATATGGACTCTCTTTTGGATCCATACACTATTTTTCCCAACTTCGCAACAAGTTCGTCCAGTAGTTCACTGTGAATAAAACCTAGAATAGGATGCATCCCTCTTCGGAATCGAACAGGCTTTCCGCTAGTCGCTTTGTAATTTTTTGAAATGTCTCAACAAGGAGAAGCTCTAGACTAAGAAGTGCTTCTTCGATATAGTCCTTACTATCGTGATAATGGGGTGAGGCATACTGAGCTCCACAATTCCATCATAAAGCACAAACTCTTAGTATTAACTAAGCTCTTCGAGCAGTTCGATAAATACAAAAGACTAAAAGAATCTAACATTACTTTTAAGAGCCGAGACTCAAAGAGGGAAATGAATCCAAAGAGCACAAATGGAGCCCTCTAAAGCGCTATAATAATCCACGTTGGGAGAATGCACAAGTCGGCATATGCCCTTGAATGCACCTTGCCCTCAAATTCTGAACCAAATTCAGAAAAAGGATTCCTCTTTTGACCACCACTACTGATTAGAATGCCTGTAGATAAGAGGACTTCACGACAAGTATGCCAGTACCACCAGGATGTCAGGTATGTCACGAAAGACTGACACCGGTTCTAGAAGGACATTGAGAATCTCATCCGATAAGGTTACCATAAGAACTTCGTCGAAGGAAAAAAAATGACCAAAGGTGCTATTAGCTAGCTCCTCACCCCAAAAAAAAACCCCTAGTTGATAGTACGCTGTGTAGATCCAGCAAAGCGGAAAGGCCATACTGTAAGATGTGACCTCTCTAAATAAGAAGACCAGTAGATCATTGGGCAACATGCTCAAATAAATTACTCGGCCTTATCTCCCACGAGTACATGACTGTCATGCCCACTTGGTACCTTGGCTTTACACCCTATATATAGGTATTTGGTCCTAAATAAAGGCTTCCTATGTTCCCTTATCTAGTGCAATAAATGGATTCATTTGCATAATGCCTTTATGTAATAACTTACTTCTGAAAGCCCACTTACTCAGAGATCACTTAGTCCACAAAATCTCATTTAGTCGGTGAATGCCTACTAGGCAAAATGGCCACCTACTCGTCTTTTCCATGAAAGCCTATAACGCAACCTCGCCCATTCTAGGATGAAGCACCACTAAATGGAATGGGGCTCAAATAACCGAGGTTCACTGATGAGCCTCTGACTCGCTGAAGGCGGAAGTCCACACGTGGGGGCTATCCATTCTCTCAGTTTGAAGTCGAGTATGATTTTTCCTACTTGAAAAGAAGGCTCGACTACCCTAGTTAAATGAAAGTTGTCTCCTGCTCCTAGATTGCTTTTCTAGTCGAAGTGGACTGACACACATGTGAAGACTGAGTCCCTTGAGAATGAATCCTTTTACTCCATATTACCACTGCTCAAACAAAACACTTGAAAACTTCAGAACTTCAGAAGTTTCTAAAGCGATAGTTGACATCCATAGGCCAAAAGACTCATAATAACTCTTTGCTTCTGAGAATACAAACCAGTTGAGAATCCGACGACTTATCTGATCCTCCTGAGAGTCTACTAAAGATATCATCGAATATTTGTTCCAGAAAAAGTTGATATCCACTCGACAATGTTGATATCGTCGGATGACGAATGGCAACTAATGTGAAATCAACTAATCAATAAATAAATGTCTAAACTATCTAATGTTATTATCCTGCTTATCTCTTGAAATACTCCAAATATTTCTCTATAACTGATACATCAATCTTTATATCATGATATAGGTCTATGTTTGGATCTAGTCGTGTATAATCAGGGTCGCTAGTAAAACGATTAATAAACATAATAATAATAGTCTAAGAAAATAAACTATATAAATGAATAATAATGAATCAATAAAACTAATAATAACATAGAAATTCTTTTTATGTGCATTTATTCGTCTTACTTTAGTTATATTCATTACTCCCTTTTATTATAATATTTTGGAATCCCAATTAAACATAAATGTTAAAGTCTTTGAGTACATTGTTGTTCACTATGGAAAAACAGATCAGCCAATTATTAGTTAGAGCATATCCTGTCTAAGTTCAATGGTAATATTGACAGAGCCTATCTCATCTATATTCAATGGTAATTCAATCAATAAACGAGAGTTCAATAATCCAATTGCAAACAGAACTCTAAATCATGTAAGCTTGGTCTTCCCTAATAACTAATATGTTCAATCAATTTCAATTATTATCAATATAATATTTCAATTTAGGTGTCAATAATGATATACTAGTTCAATATTAATAATCATCATGATGTTAATAATATAACAATCCATCTACTATTTTTGTTAATTTTTACCAATGAAATAATATAAATTTGATGAGTGTAGTTATATGTTAATAAGTTTGCTTGTTATGGTAAAACATATAGACCAATGATTAAATCAATATACAATGATGATTCTAGTAATTAACCTATTAACACAATCACCCAATATCAGTCTTATTGGTTGCAATTAACTGCTTGCAAAAAAATAATCAATAAAACACAATGCAAAATAGTGACTGGAATTCGTTGTTAATGGACCAGTTCTTGCTATCGTTAGTGCCTCTCAGCATTAGCTGTTGCAATCAGGACAGAAAGGTGCAACCGAAACTACTGACAAAGTAGTTGTCGATAGTCTCCCGAGCGAACAATCTAATAAGAAGTGTTGCTTACCTTTTCAAAGATTTTCTATGATTACCAAGAAGTATCTTGTTCCATATACTTAGCATTAAAATCATACATATCAATATAAATATGAGTAGACCCATTAACATAGATAATAGTCATATCTTTGGCATTAATCTATTCAAAACCCAATATCTATCATTTTTTTAGATAAAATCATTTCCTTACAATAAAATATAAGAGATAAATGATAAATTATATGAATCTACGAACAATTAATGTAAAAATATATTCTCTAACATGTACATATAACAAATCAAGGCTTTTTTATAATAAAAATCATATCCTTATTTATGAATCATACGAAATCTCCATTTTTTAAAAAGCATATTTCAACAAAACTTCTCTATAAACATATCAATGAGAATAGAATCTAAATACATAATTAGCATGTTCCTTGAATGATATAGACTCAGCTTGCTTGGTCTAAAGAATAGATCTAGATTTTGTTGTGAAAAGATGTTGAAAACTCATGAATTAGAGCTGAATCTCTTCTCCTTTTTCTTTATTCTCTTCTCTTATACTTAGTTTTTTTCTTTTCTGCATTAGAGAAAGGGAAGACTAGGGTTGGCTTCTAAATTAGGTTTCTAATTAAACTGCTTATCTAAATTAAAGATAAAATCGTAATAGATATGAAAACCAAATCTACTCACATCCTAATAATTATATTAGGGTCAAGTCCATGTTAACTTATTTTATTAATTACAACTAGTTGGTTTAGATGTGTAGATTAAATTCGATCGAGTCATGGATTCAAATTTTGGTCTTCTTTATTTATTTTACTTAATTAATCTAAATTTCTCTTTTTATTTTAAATCTTTTCAATATATTTCCAAAGTATGTTTTGATAGACATACTTTCAAATTATCCTAGGTTTGAGGTGTTAGAGGAGTGGAGTCCTGAAATCAAAATTAACATTGTACAGTCTCTTTATCTTTGTTTAGTTGAAAATTTGACAGAAAGAGGTGATCATAAAGATGAGAGGAGATTAAAAATAAATTAGGAATGGAAAAGAGAAGCGAGCACCAGTTAATTTTTTTCCACTTGATAATTTTTTTCTCCTTCAAGGAGATCAGTTACTCCTTAGAGCAAACATTTTGGAGCCTTATATTCTCTCCTTTATTTATTTTTCTACATAAATAATTTTGGTCACTATCTTTTCTAATTTCCCAACAAAGAACAACATGGATGCCGATTTGTTATAAAGGCAAATAAAACCATCAGAAATTAATAATTATTAAATTATAGCTTTCAAATTCAATGAAAATTGAGAAGTATTATTTAATCATGATTCTTAAATTCAAAAAATCTATGGAGAATTATGGCTTTCGAATTCAACTAAGACTTCTTGCTGTTTTTTCTAAATTTTCTGAAAGGGAAAAAATCTTAAATTTGGTATTTTGAAAGGCATATCTTATAATTACAGGGCTCAACTATGTGATGGCTTCCTCTGCTTGTCTTTTCATGGCAGCATCAGTTTCGAATTAAATTGATGAGAATGAGAAACTTCCTAATTCAAATAACCGAGTATGGTAATTATTAGGCTCTGTCTAAGGATGAGAATTGGTGGATCTATGAATTAACTTTTGGCCTGTCCATTTTAAAATTTTCAATTAGTAAAATGAAACTTTCATTTTTTTTTTTTTTTGAGAATAAACATTGGGTATATGCCCTCACATTACATTAGTTAGTTATTAATAGAACTTACTACATATTTAGTCCATCTCACATGATGGACAGTAAAATAAAGTAAAATTACATTAGTGCCTAATGAAAACTATTACAATAATCTTTGAAATAAGGAGTTATCATTTATGTTATCACTACAATGTCATTAATTCTTACAGCCTGAAACTGTTGAATTTTGGGTGTGGCTCTTTCAGTCCCACATTGGCTGGGCGCTAAAAAGACACCACCTATGAGTCCTATAAATAGGGTCTTGTGTCTTTGGTTTTGAGTATCCCAAAAATAATTAGTTATTATATAAAACTGTTCTGAGAAAATAGGTTTTATTTTGAAAAGTTTTCAAATCTGAAAAATTTCAAGTTGTGATTTTGGATTTTTGGGTTTTGGAAAAAGATTTCCTATTCTTGGAAAACTTTCCAATTTGTTAGAGATCTTTGTAATTTAAAATTTTGGTGATAGTGGATTGATCGTTGGCGTCCGAGGATGTAGGAAATATTTACATAATCTCGTTAAATTTTATTTTTTCTCTTATTTTGCATTAGTTCTTGTGTGGCACTATTTTGGGTGCCTATTTGTGTGGGTAAGATATCTGTTTTTTGCAACAAGTGGTATCAGAGCCGAAGGTTTGACCTTGGCAAATTATTGAAAAATGGCAGAAGGTTCTTCGTCTACACCGGCTAAGGTTACTGTGACTAATGCAAAGACTTCGCAAAGTTCGGTGTGTGGCAGTGTGAAGTCTTGAATACTCTTTATTAGTAAGAGTTGGATGTTACTCTAGAAGACAAGAAGTCAGAGAAGATAACCGCTGAAGAATGAAAAGAATCAATCGCCATGTGGTACCATTTGATTTTGTCTCACAAGAGAACATAAGTATTCTTTCATGAGAGAGACGTCTACAAGTAAGATGTGGAATGAGCTGGAGAACAAGTTTATGAAAAAGAGCAGTGAGAATCAGCTTTATTTAAAAAAGAAATTATTCCGCTTCTAGTATCAACCATGCACATCTATCAACGATCACATTGCTACTTTTAATAAATTAAGAGCAGATTTGTTAAATTTGGATGTGACTGTTGAAGATGAAGATCAGGCTTTATTATTGTTGGCTTCTCTTCCTGATGAGTATGATCACCTTGTCACTACTCTCCTTTGTCATAAGGATAAGGTGATTTTTGATGAGGTATATAATACATTGTACAATTCTAAGATCATAAAGAAATATCAAAAAGAGCATGGGTATAATACAGCTAAGGCGTATGCTGCCAGAGGCCGATTTTAGAGTCGTAAATCCAATAAGAGAGAAAGATCCTAATCAATAGACAGACATGATAAAGATGAATGTGTTTTTTGTCACAAGAAAGGGTATTGAAAGAAAAATTGTCCAAAGTTGAAGAAAAAAGATAAGGGCAAGGCTGATTCTGATGCATATTTAGCCAAGTGTGAAGATGACGACTCAGATTTTGCATTGCTTGGTCTACCTTTAATTTCTCATTCTGATGAGTGGATTTTGAATTCTGGATGCACCTATCACATATGTCCTCATAAGGAGTGGTTCTTCAATTTTGAAGAGTTTGATGGAGGAATTATTTTTATGGACAACGATAGCTCTTATAAGACAACTATGATAAATTCAATCCGTTTAAAGAATCATGATGAATCAAGCAGAGTTTTGACAGATGTTCGGTATGTACTAGATTTGAAGAAGAATCTCATATCTTTGGGAGAGTTAGAAGTAAAAGGTTTCGCTATATCTACCCGAGATGGAGTTCTCAGAGTCACTTCAGGTACACTTGTGGTGATGAAAGGTACGAGAAAGAATAACTTATACTAATTTCAGGGTAGTACAGTTATTGGATCAGTAGCTATAGTCTCTGAAGAGGATACAGATGCAAAAACAACCATGTTGTGGTCTATACACTTCTAGTTGTAGATGATATTCTTTCCACCTATATAGAAGCAATTAGAAGTTTAGAAAATAAGAAGTGGAGGAGAGCAATGGATGAAGAGATACAGTCTCTTTAGAAGAATCAAACTTGGGAGTTAACTCAACTATCTAAAATAAGAAGGCAATTAGATGCAAATGAGTATTTACAAAGAAAGAAGGATTTCCTGACAAAAATGATATCCGCTACAAGGCAAAATTAGTGGTGAAAGGGTACGCTCAGAAGGAATCAATTAATTATAATGAGATATGTTCTCCGGTCGTTAAACATTCTTCCATTCGGATTATGTTAGCCGTAGTAGCACAGTTTGATTTGAAACTAGTTCAACTTGATGTGAAACTGTATTTTTACACGGTGATTTGGAAAAGAAAATCTATATGACTCAGCTAGATGGATTCAAGGTTTCTGGAAAAGAAAATTGGGTTTGCAAATTGAATAAATTGTTTTACGGATTGAAGTAATCTCCGAGACAGTGGTACAAGCGATTTGATCAGTTTATGATAAATTTAAAGTACACTAGAATTAAATTTGATCACTGTGTGTATTTTTTCAAGCTACATGATAAGTCATTCATTTATCTACTCTTGTATGTGGATGATATGTTAATAGCTTTAAAGAGCCAAGAAGAGATTGAAATGTTGAAAGGTCAGTTGAATCAAGAGTTTGAAATGAAATATCTGGGTGAAGCTAAAAAGATTCTCAGCATAGAGATAAGTAGAGATCTAAAGAGAGGCAAAGTTTGTTTATCTCAGAAACAATATCTGAAGAAAATACTATAGTGTTTTGGCATGACAGAAAAATCAAAACCTGTGAGTATCCTACTTGCTACTCATTTCAATTTAAGTGCAGCTTTATCTCCTAGCACAGATGAGGAACGTGAGTATATGTCGAAGGTTCCTTATTCAAATACAGTTGGTAGCTTAATGTACGTTATGGTGTGTACGAGACCTGACATTTCACAAGCAGTTGGCGCTGTAAGAAGGTATATGCATAATTCTGGGAAAGAACATTGGTAGGCTGTGAAATGGATTTTACGATATCTTCTGAACATCGTAAATATTAGTTTGGTATTTAAACATGATGATACTCTTGGTCAGTGTGTGATTGGATATGTTGATTCTGACTACGCAGGTGATTTGGATAAACGTCGATCAACTACTGGTTATGTATTTACTCTTGCTAAAGTACCAGTGAGTTGGAGGTCTACTTTGCAGTCCACAGTTGCTCTGTCTAAAGCAGAAGCAGAATATATGGCAGTTACAGAGGCTGTAAAGAAGGCAATTTGGCTACAGGGGTTGCTTGAAGACTTGGAGATTATTCAGAAACAGGTTACTCTATATTGTGACAACCAGAGTGCAATTCACTTGACAAAGACCAAGTCTATCATGTACAGACAATCCATATTGATGTTAGGTATCATTTTGTGCGGAAAATTATTGAAAATGAGAAGATACTACTTTATAAGATTGGAACTGCAGATAATCCCGCTGATATGATGACCAAGATGGTGATTTCGACAGATTCAAGTATTATTTGGATTTGGTTAATATTTTAGCAGTTTAAAAATTTTAATTTGGAGACGCTGACAAAATGTGGCTTTTATTCGCCAAGGTGGAGATTGTTGAATTTTGGGTGTGGCTCTTTTAGTCCCACATCGGCTGGGCGCTAAAGAGACACCACTCATGGGTTCTATAAATGGGGCCTTATGTCTTTAGTTTTGAGTATCCCAAAAATAATTAGTTATTATATAAAACTGTTCTGAGAAAACAGGTTTTATTTTGAAAAGTTTTCAAATCTGAAAAATTCCAACTTGTAATTTTGGATTTTTGGGTTTAAGAAAAAAATTTCCCATTCTTTGAGAACTTTTCAATTTATTAGAGATCTTTGTAATTTAAAACTTTGGTAATAGTGAATTGATCGTTAGCGTCCGAGAACGTAGGTAACATTTACCGAAACTCGTTAAATTTTGTATCTTCTCTTATTTTACATTACTTTTTGTGTGGCACTATTTTGGGTACCTATTTGTGTGGGTAAGATATCTATTTTTTGCAACAGAAACGAGATCCACGTTTGTTGTCCACCTTGTTGCTCTGATCACACTATAGAGTAATCCATTAATAGGGTAAGCAGTCATAATCACCTTCCGATCTAGACTCCATATCCTCGGTCCCCCGCGGGGGTGCTGTCACAACCTTGACCACCAAACTTGCTTGCAAGTAAACAAACCTCTTTGGCTGACCTCGTATTACTTTGCTATCTATATACGTATAGTTTTTCCATAGGCATTTTTTAGAATATCTGTCTACAATATTGACCATCTCAAATAATTGTACTTTCTAACACATTCTCTAAGTAAATAAGTAGTGTCAAATAGATCTATTGGGTTAGAGTCTGCATGGGAATGCCCCAACACCTACTAAATGCCCAATTTCCCACTTTGGGCCTAACTCTCAAACCTATTCAAATTTCAATTTCTTTTAAAAGTTCTGCGTCTCCACGTTCCACTTCGCCTCGAGTCCCCCCCACCCCCACCTTTTTTTTAAATCTTTTTTCCTTTCTCTTTCTTCATCAGCACGCTTCTCTTCTTTCCCCTTGGGAAATTATATTTATGCAAGATAATTTACTCTATGTGCAAATTTGAAACTTGTAAATAATTACAAGTTTACTAGTTAAAAAATTAAATTACTATTTTAAATCCCAAATCTCTAAAACTTCTTAAGAATTTAAAACGCTATCATCGTCTTCCTCCTCTGCTCTCTCTTTAAATCCTAAAAAAAATTTCTGCTATTTATATTTTTTAAAAAATACATATTCCACAAACTCATCGATTTTTTGACTTTTTTAAACTTTTATATTCGCGTTTCTCAAAAGTTAGGAAGAATTTTAAATTCTTTGAATTCACTGTGACAAGCGAAATTAGAATTTAGAGTTTGTGTTTTTTGAAGCAAATGGAGCAAATCCAACATGCAATTGATGTTGGAGGACAAATCTTAGATACCAATTAAAATTATTCTTAGTTTTTTATGCGTTTTTGTTTGCAATTAATTGTTACTAACTTTTTTGTTGGCGCAAAACTGGTCGGGTTCGACCAAATTTAATTTTGGTTGGGTATTAATTCCCAACCACAAATTTTTTAGCTCAGATATCAATATCCGATTTAGACAAAATGGATGGAAATTGTTGAACTTCATGAATATCCGAATCAAAAGAAATTGTTGAAAATTGTTATGTGGGTTTAAGCACAATATGAAGGTGGAGGGTGGCGCTGGAGACAGTGAGTAGCGATAGAGTTGGGGTGGTGACGGAAGTGGGCGGACAATAGAGTAGGACTCGGAGGAAAGTTTGGAAATTTTTAGACTCAATCACAATATATGAAAGTAAGAGAGAGAGGGAGGGTTAAATTTAGAAAAAAAAAATTAGGCATAGAAAATAAATTGGTGATATTTCAAAATAGAAATTTAGTATAAAGAGTAACCTGAGCGTCAAAATTATTTCGTCGTGCTCCCCCTTTTTTGGTCTTCTTTTTTTTTTTTGGGGTATTTATAGGTTTGTCCCTTAAATCTTTATAAATTATTATTTAGTCACCCAAATCTTCATATTTAGGATTTAATCCCTCAAATCCTCTAAGTTACTATAATTTAGTCCCTCCGTTATTTTTTCCGTCCAAATAAATGTCAGAACTTAATTTTTACTTTTTTAAAACAATGAAATGACTTAAATACCCTTATGGAGAAAAATGGAAAGAATAGAGAGATAGAAGAGAAGAAGAAGGGGAGAAGCTAATGAACCCAATGAAGAAAAGGAGAAGAGAAGAGGAAGAAATAACGAGAGAGAGGAGGAAGAGCGAAGGAGAAGAAAGGAGAAATAATGAAGAAAAGGAGAAGAGAGGAGGAAAAGGGAAGAAGGAATTAAGGAGAGGTAAAATGGAAAAATCAGGTCAAAAAATAAACTGGGCTAACGGAAGTTAGAGAGAGGGACTAAATTATAGTAACTTAGAGAATTTGAGGGACTAAATCATAAATATGAAGATTTGGGGGGACTAAATTATAATTTATAAAGAGTAAGGGATAAATCTGTAAATATCCCCTTTTTTTTTCAAAATTTACCGCACTCCAGGAGCATAGCACTAATCAAGTCCCCCTCTGTCAAGAGCACAAGCACCCCGCGAGCAGCATCGACCTCGATTTTACTCCGATCATGGTGGCCTCCTATCACGTCGACCCATTCGACGGTAATGAAGCTCTCCTTTCCCCTCTAAAATTATTTATCTCCTTGGTTTTGGATGTTAGGATTTGGATGATGGAGGGGAGCTTCGTTGGGAAGGACTGCTCTGATTGGCAGTCCGTCCCCTCTGTCTGATCTGGGAGGCCCTCCGGTGTGAGAGACAGAGAGAGAGAGAGGAGAGAGAACAGTAGAGTTGCGAGAAGCTCTTCTCAATTTTGTGTGTATGAAAAGTTCATTTTTAATTCAAGAATTTGAGGGGACCAAGAGTTGGCCCTCGGATCTGTCAATTTTCATCCCTGCCTCCTATGCCACTCCTTTGGAAGGTAGAGCTAATGGAGTAAATAACAACATCCAATGAGAGTGACAGAGATGTTAGAGCAAGCTCTCCGGCCGATAGGAGATATGGAAATATATTTAGGTTAGGAAAACAGTTAAACTGAATTGAATGGGCCATGGATATCAAACTAACAACGAAGAATATTGGTGGCTCCTAAAATGGGTACTTTTGCTCTAGCAGACCAATAATCTGCATGTTGAAGTTTCTCTTTTGAAAATGTTATTGCATTATGAAAGTCAATTGTTTGAACTTCGCCATTTACATAACTGAATTTGATGGGCTTGATTCCTATAATCTGCGATAGTTCTGAACCCAAATCTCCATTATTGTTGTACCTAATAGTAATTAGAGTATGCATTAAAATTGCATTAATATTATACCTACTTTGATTACTATACCCTCCCTCCTTGGCACATACCCTTTTTTTTTTTTGGGCTTTTCTTCTGTTTTTTTTTTTTTTTTTTTTTTTTTGTCGTCTTTTCTTCTGTTTTTTTTTTCCCTTTATTGTAGTCTTAAGTGATTTTTTGTAGTATGATACTCCTTTCTTTGTTATCGCTGATTAATGGAAACTTGGGGACAGTACCACCTATATATATTTCGCAACCGAACTGAAATGAACTGTAGATCGACCAAGTAAAGTGATAAAATACATCAGAAAGTTATTGTGCCTTAATGCATTGTAGTGGCAAAGCATGCTGGGCAAGAGACTTTGATCTCGGGATTTTTCAAGCAGAGAGGGCTAAAAGAAAATATTTGACTACTACAAGTTAAAAAATATTTGATTACTCCTATGCTTGGCTTGAAGATTTCGAACAGCCAAGTATAGGAATAGTAAACATGTGATCATTGAAATTATAGAATTAGAAAATATAAATCTTTTGATCATTGATCAACAGCTGTACGGCGATGCTTGCCCAAGATCTACATGATGCAATCTTCATTTATTAGTGGCTGTCGAAATTGAGAATGGTATAATTTGTCTCTTAAGCTTATTCAAACTGCAGCAAAGTGAGCGAAAAATGTGGAGAAATCCAACTCTGAGCCGAGCTCACGGGTTTGAATATTCTCATAATAAATTAACAATAGCACACAAAACAAGCATATTGAAGGTGAGTGCTTCTAGTCATTGTTCTAAATATCGGACACCGGTCCCTTATCGATTAGCCAAATTACATACCGGTTACCGGATACCGGACGGGATAGCGCGATATGACCCTAAATACCGAAGTATCATATCGGTGTCATACCAGTTAAAGAATAATCATATAATTGGCTATATAAAACATATTAAAACATATAAAACAAGTTTATAGTACTTACATTGACTTATTTGCATTCAACTTACGAATTTACAGATACCGTTTAGAACATTCGCATATGCACAAAACAACATATAATCATAAAATTAAGAAAAATAAGTTTTCAAGATAAAAAAAAAAGTGTTTCTACAATACATAAGTGATATAATTTATAAAATTACAACATTGTCGTTTAAATGAGTTTATTTGAAATATGCTATCAGTCTCTCTTGGACATTAGAAGCACCAGAAGAGAACATTCTTCAAGTAATTTCTGACTTCAAATTCTATTAAAAAAAGACATAAAAAATTAATTAAATAAATAGCAAATATAATAAACTTAATCTATTTCATAAAAATCCTAATCAAATCTATTTGAAGTTGAGTGCCCAATATAAATAATTATTGACTAGTTTTTTTCCCCCAATCCTAATCTAATCATATAGTAGGCAAAACTAAATTAGATCTTACAAAAAATTATTTCATTAAAACTGCATAATCCAAACTACCTTGTATTATAATTTAAATTTTCAAACCCTAACATATCCAACAAATTATAATTTCATATAATTATAAATTTATAATTATTCAATGTCCTGCAATTAAAATATTATATATGCACACAATTAAAATATCCTAATTAAAATATATTATATTACTACATATTTTCAGTATGAAAATTCTCATTCAAATTCACTTCTAATTAGTAATTACTCCTCACTCAACAAATTATCAAATAAATTAACTTCTAAATTCTAATTAGACTGTCACTGTTCAAACAAATTATCAAACAAATTAACTTCTAAATTCTAATTAGACTGTCACTGTTCAAATAAATTATCAAACAAATTAACTTCTAAATTCTAATTTTAATGTTTCAGCCACTCCCCTTTCAGTTAGTGAATCAAATTCACTGATTCACTCCGAATAAGTGAATCGATTCACTGATTCAATGTAAATCAGTGAACTGAATCCCTGATTCACATGAATCAGTGAATCGATTCACTGATTCGATGTGAATCAGTGAACTGAATTTTTGATCTACATAAATCTGTGATTTGGTTCACTAATTCACACTGAATCAGTGAATCGATTCACTGATTCGGAGTGAATCAGTGAATTTGTTTCACTGACTGAAACAGTGAAACTCCATCCAATCAATGTGTGCAAACAATCAAATTATCTCAAATTTTAAGTACCCAAATTCGCAAATGTATATGACAACCAAAACAAAATATTTATAAAGAAAAGAAATTTGGGGCTAGCTGGACTTACCACTTTACCAGTGAGGCACTGACTACCAAGCTCCTCGTCGGCGCCGCTGGAAGCTAAGCAATAGGAGTAGAGGGAAGTCGAGATGCCAGCAAAGTTGTTTTAGGGCAAATCGGACTGCCGAACTTTTTTTAGCGAAAATCAGTCGAAGGAGAGAACTCTCAACGTCTTGCTGAGCAGTTTTTTATGTCTTTTTTGAGTGGATTTTGAGTTGTGACCGTTCGATCAGTCGAGTAAAAGGACAGAGAAGTCGGGGAAGAACGGGAGATTAGGGTTTGCGAGCGATGGATTTGGGGGAGAATACGAGAGAAGCGGATTTTATTTTTTTCCTATCGGGTCGGGTCGAAAGGGTAAACGGGTTTCAATCGCAACCCAAACCCGTTAACAAAAAAATCGATATTGGCTCATACTGGCCGGTATTTTTCATACCGGATATCGGCCGATATATCGCCACGTGGCCGATATATCAGCCCATACCGGTCGAAAACGATAATCGATATAAAATTGGCCATAATGTCTCGTTTGTGGGAAAAATCCGATAAATCGGCCGGTATACCGGCCGATATTTAAAACAATGCTTCTAGTATATGGTATAGGAGTATATATATTCTAGTATATGGTATAGAAGAATAATAAGAATTAAAATAGTTTATAATTAGTGACGGATTCCGCTAAGTGGTGGTCCCTACGGACTCTAGAGGATATGCTAAGCTTGCGGTAGAATAATAAGAATTAGAATAGTTCATAATTATCATGAATTGCTCCCTAAAAATTAGTTACAGTTAGTTTATGGATTCATGAGAATCATTATAATAAGTGGAGTTACAGCATATGGAGGCTACTCAAATATATCACAATCAGACTTAGTGCCTTATGGAGGTTTATTATACAAGTCCTGAGTGAAGGATATAAGAAGTTCTTGATAATTTGTTATGTGATTTAGCACAAACAAAGACTTTACTTCTCTAAATGCAGGGGTTTTTTCTCCCCTTTGTTGCTGCATTATTGATTTTGACTGCTTCTAAACTTCAAAGGGGAATTTCTAGATGGGCACGGTTTTTTTCCTAGTGAGCCCACTTTTCCTAGTGAGCACACCCTCTCTTTTAAAAAGAGAGGGTTTTCCTAGTGAGCACACCAAAATTCCTAACATACCCCTTCTCTCTTCGATTTCTGCTACTTCTTCTGCTTCTTCTTCTTCTTCTTCTTCTTCTTCTTCTTCTTCTTCATCTTCTTCATCTTCTTCTTCTTCTTCTTCTTCTTCTTCTTCATCTTCATCTTCATCTTATCAATTTCACTCTCTCTCTATCTTTGAGAGAAAAAGGAAATTTACAAGGCAGTGAGACTAATTCAACATAACAAGGTGATAAAAAAGAGAAGAAATGAAAATTGTGCATCCAGGGAATCGAACTCTAGTCAATTCCATAGGAGGAAAATATGATACCACTACACCAGATGCGCATGTTAAGACATGAAAATTTAATTTGTTTTATCTCTCATCCCTCATCCGGGCTAACTACCCCGGACCAATGCTCCCTGTCCGGGGCTGCTAGCCCGGATGAGTAGGCTTCATCCGGGCTGGTTAGCCCGGATCAGGCTTTCAGATTTCTGACCAAGATGAAGGAAGGGTATTTTTGACCAAAAAAAATAATGGCAAAGTGGTAAATAAAACGATCTTTTAAGTGGGCTCACTAGGAAATATGCTGTGCCCATCTAGAAACTCCCCTTCAAAGCCCTAGCATAGTTGTGTTCTTTTTCCCACTAGAGATCTTTAAGATAAAAAAGAAATAAAACTTACTCAGATGTGTTCAAAATACTTCTGAGCGTAACAAGAAAATTCTCAATGGTATTCAAAACTTTTCATCTTGATCGGTTTGATATGTACTTTTGAACGTAACAAGAAAATTCTCAATGGTATTCAAGACTTTTCATCTTGATCGGTTTGATATGAAAGCTCTCTCCCGTGTGTACAATAAAGGAGATTTTTATGAAAATGAGGAAGATATGAGAGATCTTGTTAATGTGAATACTCTTTTTCGATATATTTGGATTAACTTGATATGAAAGCTATTTTTCTTGGATATGACAATTGAGATATTTATCAGGAAGATGAAGTAAAGAAGGATCTTTTGGATGTAAAGATCCTCTTCTTAATGGTTCTCTAGAATTTTGATGGATAGATAAATTACTGGCCGACTTGCCTTGATAGTGTACTTTCATCCTAGGAGAATCACTTTTTGATATGGAAGAGTGAAGAATTTGATAAATAATAGGAAGAAGATGAAAAAAATAAAAATAAAATATGGCTTCTCTAGCTATTTTCCTTTAATATAACAGTCTCCTTTTGATCTTCTATTAGATATTCCTAACTCGAATAACTCATATCAAATATGAGACAAGAATTAGTAAAGTAATCGTATCTAGTCTTTTAGAGCGAGAAATTCGTGGTCATTTATAAGCTATTCTAACTCTTGATATCATAGAGGCTTAGTATATTCCACCAAGAATATATTATGGGCATTCCGCTATCCAGATTTCGAATGGGAATATTAGAAGTAGTATCAAAATCAGACACCAGTCGAAAGTATACAAAACTAAGTATCATAAGAAACTAATTGCTATACAGAATAAACATAGTGGCAATAAACTCTTAAATCTGTAGTAGCCGGCCGCATCTAGAATCACACATTGCCTAGTAAAGTGTTAGTGTATTATTGTATCTCTCTAACATTTCCCTAATGAAGTAGGATTTGAACAGTATGTATCTAAAGAAACTTCGTAATTATTACATGAAAATTTTCCGAGTAATAATACATGATGAGATCGATGGGACATAGTACTTTATTACATCAACCATCAGCAGGTCGTTGGTTGGTTACTACTACATGAGCAGGCTAGCTGCATTTAGGACAACCAGCTCTTTTGCATGCTTCCAGTGTCTCATAGCAGTCGTCTGTTGGGATGCAAACGTAGCCCTCCCCAATATCTGGACAATGGTCGGGGATATGCATGCAACATGGCTCGGGCAGTCTGTCTTGGCCTGAAGAATATCGAAAGTAGAAGATTAACAACAGGGACGTCAAAAAATAAATTATGTACACAATAATATAAATATTTAACAAATAATTCCTAAGTTGGTGGTTTATTGAGTATTTGTGTTGTTTTCGCTCAACGTCCGGAGTTGAGAGTACCAGCTGCAAACTAAAACCCTTGGATGATTATAGTGAGTGCAATGTGCATAGCAAATTTCAAGCACTCAAATGCATAGTAAATTGTACATAAAATAATGAAATAATGAAGTTTTTTGCTTGTTTGAGATGTAGCGAGTATAGAAATATCAAACGTGACGAAATCATGAGGAGTCTTTTCTTTATATTTTCGAAACATAATCATCCACGGATTGACCAAGTAAAATTTTCTTCTTCAACTTGGAAAAATACGAAGAAAAAGCAAAGCTTGTGTCCCTTAAGTTGCACGCATAGAGTTAATAATAAGACCAAAAAACAAAAAAAAAAATATGTTCCCTTTCTTTCTTTCTTTATAAACATATATAAAAGGGAAAGGGAAACCGAAAACTTACATTCACCATGAGATAAACGACATGTGGGAGCTTTGACATTATGTGTTTTGAAAATATTTAATTATTCCCTTGTTTAAGATCCCTAGTAAATGAGCATTATGGGAGCTTTGATATTAGGCTCATTTCGTTTTTAAACCATGATTTCCCAGGCTGACATGATCAATAGATAGATGCAAGTACTCTTGAGGATCTGATGCATATGTCCGACTCACACACATCAAGACTAGGGTGAGCATAATTTAGTTAAAATCGAAATAATCGATCGAAACTGATCCGAATAAGTAAAACTGGAATGAACTTAAATAATATAATCGGTTTCCAATTTCGAACTTTGAAACTCGAAAGCGAATTAAGCCAATCCGAATATTTATAAATTAAATATTTACCGCACACACATCAAATAAACATATATAAATAAACATATGTACACATATATAAATATATATTTTATATGACAAATTTAATACTAATCGGATACCTAGAAGAGATATGTTTTCTTAAACAAATTTTATTCAAAAGATGTAACAGAATAATCTAGCCGAATCAAATCGAAATCGTTCAGCTTTCATTTCTAATTAGTTTGGTTCGTTTTTATAATAATTATTAAAAAATAAACAGAAACCGATCAATATTCACCTTATCCTTTTTCGAAAGATGGTGGTTGAATTGTCAGCTGACACATGAAAGCAAAAGTACACGGCTACTAGGTAAATGACAGGTCCACATGGATAGGGAAGCGTTGAGATAAGAAATTTGAGGTTGAGATCACGTAACTACAGAGCATGGATGTTGGAAGGTTGAAAAGAAGTTTTCATTGTCTAACTCACCGAATAGAATTAAACTCAAATTAACATATCTTTTTCTATAATATTACCGAGTAGAGTCTCTATCTGAAATTGATTCAGAACTTCTTACAAATTAAAAAGTCTCAAAAATTGGAGAATGGTAATACCACTACAGACAAGACTTATTGGCAACTTAGATATAGTTAGGGAAAAATTAAAAAGTATGTCTTGTTTCGTTTTTCAATTGTAAACAAACAAAAAAAAAATAAAAAACAAACAAACAAAGAAAATGAAATATGAAAACTTACATCTACCCTGAGGCAGGAGACATCTCAGAAGGAGGAAGAAGACAATCAGTTGATTAATCTTCATCTTGGTTGTATACTCTTGTTTTATTGTTTATTTTTTATTTTTCCCCCCTACTAGTCCTTTCTTCTTGTCTAAATCACATGTATTGTACGAGTTTTGAATACTATTAAAGGGATGAAATCATGCAAATATGGAAATTTATAAAATAGATCCTTGCACATTTTGTTCATACACTCTATAAGTTTATTACATCTCCAATGATTAGTGAATCCCTCCATTTATGAGTAAAATTTGCTATTAGAGGAAATTCCCTTGCATGTAGATATTAGGGGACTCCACCTTCGAAGATTGTGCCATAAATTCTATTAATTTGCTAGATCACCAAAGGCTATGGAATTACCTAATTAATGAGCCAAATTTGCTATTAAATGAAATCCCTTGCAAATAGACATTTATGAAATTTCTTGATGTTAGGCTTATTGTAGTAATCCCTTGATTTAGGAACCAAACCCCTTGCAATTGTTAGATTTTTTTTCCTTCATATTAAGCAGATTTTGGCTTTCAAACAAGATATCTCATATTTGATATGATTAACAACTCCCTTTCTTTTACCATAACTGGATATATCCCCTTGCATTCCATTAAAGAAAAGTTTAACAAAACAAAAATAATATATATAAAGAATATATAAGTTTATATAAAGAATATATAAGTTTATCCCTCACAAGAAGTGGACGAACTATTCTCTGCAAAAATTCTTACTTTCTTTCATGATTATAATGATTTACAAAATTACAATAAAAGAATAACAAAAGAAAAACAAACAAGAGAATTTATATATTATCATTCTCTTTTACAATAAAAAGTGAGTTCTAATGTGGTGATGAGATCTAATTAGTAAAACCTGTTGACGATTGTAACGCCCCCGTTTTCAGCTGCTTCCCAAAACGGAGGACGTTACTTATTACTTGAACTAGATAACCCAACAATCACAGGATATTGGAATAACCGTAATTACTGCCACAATTAGATGAATAAATAACATGTCTGAAACCGAAAATATTTCATTTAAGTAAAAAAATCATTACATAAAATGGCACACTTTTTGGTCTTCTAAATCTAGGTTCGAAACCCAGGGGATTAAACCCAGCAAATAACACAAGGAAAATATATGTGTACTATTATAGTGCTAAAGATAAAGTATGCAAATGAATAAAATGCTTTTATTGGGAATATCCCTTAATAAATAGATAAAATGCAATTAAATCGTGATAGTGTTGAACAGTCACGTGAATAATGAAAAATATAATAGAAAGATTATATATGTCATTTGCAAATAACATGTAAATATCATGCAAAGATGAATTTCTCGTAAAGATGTCAAGTCTAAATCAAATTTTTGTTAGTAATTGAAACTAAATAATGGATATGATAGCGCGCAGTTTCCGTATTGTACAAGTGCCCGTGCATACTCGGGACCCGGCCTCAAACCCATGGTGCTGAACCATGACACAACGCTAGGTGTTCAAATCAACCCCGTACTGTGAAACAGTAACGGATATCACCCTTATAGTGACTCATGTATCAGACGGTGGGCCAGTACTACCCAGTGCTGCTGCAGTAAAATTCCTCAGTGTCTCAATTAAGAAGCTGGCCAACAAAATCCTTATACAATACAGTTCTTATTCATAATGTAGTTTCTCCCATCTCTGTGTTCATAATGAATTATGCACATAAAAATTTTATTTTACATTTATTGTTTACTTTTTTTTCCTCTTTAATTGTTTTTCAATTCATGATAATATGCTTGTATTTTTTCAT
Organism: Dracaena cambodiana; assembly: GCA_036321105.1. Taxonomy (NCBI): domain Eukaryota; kingdom Viridiplantae; phylum Streptophyta; class Magnoliopsida; order Asparagales; family Asparagaceae; genus Dracaena; species Dracaena cambodiana. The sequence continues at coordinate 40,972,487 of JAYEPQ010000011.1, forward strand.
GACTGTACATGACATATAGTATCATAACACATGATTTGTAATATCAAAACACATGACTTGTAATATTAAAGCACATGATTTGTAGCATGATAAATTAACACATGATATATTAGTGCACAATTATATCACAATGCATATCATTAAAATTATTTTAATAATCTGGTTTCATTCTCAATGTCAATCAATGATCAAATTTGGAAACCAAGTACATCATGTAATAATAATTTCTACCTATCAATTATTCTCACTCAATTAACCAAGCACAAGTCTAATCCCTCAATCATTTAATCCATCAAGTATAAACCCACTAAATTCCCACCTTTTTTCATATCTTTATTTTAATTTTATTTTTCCTTTTCTTTTCTGTCCAACCCAGGCCCAAGCCCAATCCCACTAAATTCCCACTTATTTTTATTTTATTTGTTTTCTTTTCTGTCAGGCACAGACTCAAGCCCAGGCCCAAGCCCACTGTTATTTCATTTTTTTTTTCTTTTTCTTTTACTGGGCTGGGTTGGCCGGCCCAGTGTTATTATATTTTTTTTCTATTTTTTTCTGGTCTAAGTTAAAACTAACCCTCTTCTTTTATTTTTATTTTTTTTCCTTTATTTTTACTGGGCTGGGCCAGACCCAGTTCCCTATTTTTAATCTTTTCTTTTTCTCTTCTTTTTCTTTTCTTCTGGGCTGGGCCAGGCCCAGTTTCCCATTTCTCTCTCTTTCTTTTTCTTTTTCTTTTTCTTTCTCTCCTCTTGGCCCAAGTTCTGGCACACATTCTCATTTCTTCTATATTATCTCTTTTACAAGGTTTGGGCCCGATTCCTTTTCTCCTTCATCTTTGCATTATTATTATTTTTTTTTTTCAAATTATTTTTCCCATGCAATTATGTAAGTCAATCCCCATGCAAATTAATTCTCATGTTAATTTTGCATACGTGAAACTAATTTATTTTATTTATTTATTTTCTAAAAAATAAGCAAATATCACAATATTCCTATATCAAATTTGACCCACTAATATTATTCAATTATCAATATCCATTGATATATTAAAATGTGAATCAAGAATATTTACAAAATAAATCATAAAAAATTATATATACAAATATAAATCAAATACAAATTAAATAAAGAAATAAACGAAAAATATAACAGTGTTACTTGCCTCGTCTTGATCTCGAATATTTGGTTCGAATTCTTGGTTCAGTTTGATTTTCTTTCTTCTTCTTTTTTTATATATTTTTTTTTCTTTGTTGGTTGGTGCAGGCAGAGAGTGAGAAGAGAGTGGAAAATAAATGAGAATGAGATGAGAGTGAAAGAGTGAAAGAATAAATGCTGAGGGTATTTTTGTAAAATCCCATCATCTTCGTGCAAATGCATGTGCCCATGTCGTGCCACTCCCCTTTGTTTGTCACGACAGGACAGCACAGTTAAACCGCCTCTCCCATTTCATATATTATTATTATTATTATTTTAATATAATTTAATAATTTCGGTTCGCCTAACGTTCTTCAAATACTATCAAATTTATATATGACGTAGTGCTTGACGATGGGAACTCTACAAAATTATTCGTTTGTCATTTCGATGTTCAGAATAAATGAACCGAAATTCAAAAATAATTAGAAGGATAATTTTAATACTATTAAATTGTAAATTTTGGAAGTATTTTTCGGTCTCGTAAGAAAAATTTTCAAAAATTCTAAATGTTACAAAACTAATAATCGTGAAGACCGAATGTCATTTGGGTTTGTGGATTTAAAGTTATGTTAACCAAAAGTTATTTCGGTATCCAAAATTGACTTCGGTGGACTTATTCAACACAACTGGTCTCAAGAGAGCAATACAAGTAGCTCGAATTTTGGAGTATTACAACGATCCGACGTGACGATCTCTCTTTGATGAAGAAGAAGGTCAGTTCTAACTTTTTCTCTGCTGATCAAAGCCTTCAAAGCTCTTGCACATAACTTGAATTGCCAAAAGTTCCTCTAAAATCTCCTCATTTAGGCTATTTATAGATTTTAGTTAGTTATCAGAGCTTCCTTAGAGATAGAGATTAGAGTTGTTTAATGGGTTGGGCATGCCCCGGGCACGTGCCCGGCACGACACGGGTGAGCCGTGCCGTGCCGGGCACGGCCCGGCACCTCGACTCGGGGGCCGGCCGTGCCGTCGGCACGGTGCGGCCCGGCTGTGCCGGGTCGTGCCTGGCACGTGCCCCGCAAGGCCTGGCACGGATTTAATTTTGTTTTTTAAATAGCCGTTGGCTAAATTTGGGGGGTTTTTGCAATTTTTTTTTGCAAATAGCCCCCCAACGGCTATTTTTATAGCCGTTGAGGGGTTTCTTGCAATTTTAAATTGCAGATTTTTCCCCCAACGGTAAAATAGCCATTGAGGGGTTTTGTAATTTTTGTTTTGCAAATTAAAACCTTTCTTTCTCTATAAATATCTCATTATCTCCTCTATTACCATTCATCATTCTTATACACCAAATTCATTCTAAAAAATCTTCTAAAATCTTTAATTCTCAAGAAGTCTCAAGCAAAGCAAATAGCAATTTTAATCAAGTGATCAAGAAGTCTCAAGTAAGCAAGTCTCCCAAATAAGATCCAAGCAAGTTTTCTTATTGAAGCAAGGTTTTCTTCGCTATTTCGGTTTTCAGCTTCATCTCTCTAGCTAGATATTTCACTCTCTCTCTCAAATAGTTTACTGGTTAACAGGTATTTATAATTTAAAGTTTTTTTGAGAATTTTAATTTGTTTTTTTGGGATTTTATTAAAATAGATCCAAACTCGTCTGGCGCTTCTTACTCTCAATCCACGGCTTCTTTTACTCCCTTTTTAACTGATGAAGAATATCAAAATTTATGCCAACCCTTAGAACAACCTCCTCAAGTACCATTTTCTGTATCTGAGAAAGAACCAACTGATACAACCATACCCGAAACACAAACTACCACATTTATTAGGGCTACTAGATCGGACATATGGACATATTTTGAAAAAATAATAGAAAATAGTGTTAGGAAAGTTAAGTGTAAACACTGTAATAAATTTATTCGTTTCTTTTAGATAGCGGAATGGATCATCTTAAAAAACACCTACAAAAAAACTCACCTACCAAATGTACCACATCAAATATAAATAAACACATTTGGTGGATCATTAGGTATACGTAAATATCATCCAATTAAAACAAGAGAACATTTAGCAAGATTTATAATACATGACGAACAACCATTTACTTTTTCAGAAAATCGCAAATTTGAAAAATTTTGTAAATCAGCATTTACTGACGAATATAAAAAGTCTCATGTTCAACATCTACATCCGACATGTTCAAACTATATAAAGAGCAGAGAGACACTTTAATAGCTATTTTTACTTCTTTAATTTTTAGAGTTGCTATAACCGCAGATTGTTGGGAAGCTAAAAATATGACTAATTATTTATGCGTAACGGCACACTATATAAATCAAGAATGGTGCATACAGAAAAGAATAATAGGATTTAGGATATTTGAATTTCCTCACAATTCACATAATTTATCACAATCCCTTCTAAGTGTTTTTTCAGCTTTTGGAATAGAAAAAAAAAATATTTACCATTTCTTTGGATAATACTTCTGAAAATACGGCGCAATTAGAATTCTTAAAAATATTACAGAACCAATTCTAGATGGAAAATTATTCCACGTTAGGTGTATTTGCCACATACTAAACTTATGCGTTCAAGATAGATTAAAAATAGTAAACGATTCACTAATAAAATTTAGGTATACATTACTTTTTATTAAAGATAGTGGGCCAAGAAGACAAGCATTTAAACAAATATGTAAAAATCTAAAAATATCACCTAGAATTGTTCCTATAGATGTTAGAACAAGATGGAATTCTACATATAAGATGTTAAACATAGCTATTCAGTATAAAAATGTAATAAATATTTTTAATGAAATAGAGTCACCAATGTATAGTTTAGATAATAATGAATGACACTAGTTGAATTGCATTTCTAAGTTTTTAGGCAAATTTGAAAATGCAACTAGAGCACTGTCAGGCACTTATTACCCAACTACACATATTGCACTATATTATCTAACTGAAATTAGTTCAGTTTTTAATGAATGTAGAAATAACCAAATACTTGAAAATATTGTTCAACCTGTGGAAATTAAGTTTAATAAATATTTTAAAGATTTTCCATACTTATTATATTTTGTAACTGTTGTGGATCCCCGTTGCAAGTTAGATGGACTTGAAATATTAATAGATTTATTTTATATAAATATGTCTTATGAAAATAATTTGAGGGATTTAGTTAATGATATTAAAATATGTTTAGATATTATGTATAAAACATATGAAGATATGTATGGTGTGCCAACACAAACTACAAAAGAACCATGTACTAGGAAAATTCGTAATCCAATAATATCATCTGTATTTCACAGAAAAAAGGCAAGACAAACTAGTACATATTTTAATGAATTACATTATTATTTAGAGAGAGCTAACTATGAAGATAACGCATCCCCTGAAAATTATGAATCCTTTGATATTTTGGTATGGTGAAAATCACAGGAAAAAATATATCCCGTGCTTTCCAACATGGCCCGTGATCTACTAACTCCTCCGGTGTCTACTGTAGTATCGGAGTCTGCTTTTAGTGCAGGTGGTAGAGTGCTCACGGACTTGAGAATCTCAATGACGTCGGACATATTGGAGATGTGTGTCTGCTTAAAGGATTGGTACGACGCAGAAGATAGGGAATAAGACTTAACTAATGAAGTTATACTAGAGATTTTAGGCTTACCAGAAGAAAATGAAGTATGATTAAAAGTATTTAAATTTGTAAGGATTTTCATGTATTTTCAAAAAAAAATTTGTAATTTTTAACTCATAAATCTCTTAGATAAGATACTAAGAACAAATTGAGGGTGACGGCTAGGGTCCTCTCCTCTCTCTTCGGGCTTTATATAATTTCTAAAGAGATTTATAGAGCAATTATATGAATGTAATGAGATTAAATAAAATGTAATATTTTTTTATTGTTATTACTTCGTATTAAATCTAGTTAAATGAATCAAATTACCCACTTTAAAAAAAAATTCTGTTTTTTAATTAACATGGACCGGCACAAGCTCGGCACCGTGCCCGCCGTGCCATGCCGGCGGGCCGAGCCCGGGCCTAGGCCCGGGAAAACGTGCCATGCCGGCGGCACGGCATGTCCCAACGAGGGGACGTGCCGTGCCCGGCACAGCACGCCCGGGCCAGGCACGGCCCGATAGGCACCCCTAATAGAGATGGAAGGTCTTTATATTCCTCAAGAATTCTAATCTAATATTTGATTTTGACTTAAATCTCATGAGTTTGTATTTTGATTGAACTTAATTCGGGTATTAGATGATTCCGAATCTCAATCAGAATCAATTACAGATTCTGATAATCTACCCACGCCAAGTTAAGGGCTCTGGATGTGAAGCTAATGATATAGCTTCGCATTATACTTACAATGCGAAGCTATGCTTCTGGCTAATGCGAGGCTAAGAAATAGCCTCGCGTTCAACTAGCCGCGAAGCTATTGACCTTCGAAATTTTTCCCTCTAATAAGACCCCCTCCAAAATTTTCAAAATTGTTATGATTGACAAATTTTGAAATACTTTGCATATTCAATTGATTCAAAGTGATTTTCATATGCGCACGCGAAGTTAATTTTCTTTATCTTTGAGTCTGCAATCTTCGAATAATACGCGAGCTATATAGCTTCTCATCCAACCACCATAATTACCTCGAATCACACACCGAATTCCAAGAGACGATTTTTCTCTTTTAAATATAGTCTCCTCTTCTTCCTCCTCACATGTTCAAGAACTTTTCGAACTCCAGAGACCCAAGATCCTCACAAACAAAGTGATTTATTTGTTCATTTCGTCGATTTCTCAACTAATGGTCCCCAAGAAGAGTGTCACTTCACGAGGTCAATCCTCGTTGTCAGCCGGCGTGAGCAGCAGTGGCAGCGGTCATAACAGTGGCCCTATCTACACCGTGCCCATTGGAGGTAAAATATCCACCCTTGGCTCCTTTGATTGCGCTGTAGTAGCGATTTGGCTCGGTTTTAGGCGGCCAATTGCCATTTTTACTGGCAAAATCATTGCTAAAACCCAGCCCATTTCGGAAGCCAGCCAAGCCAGATTGGAGGAGTTTTCCAAAAGAAGAGAAGAATTGATCTTGCGACAAAGACAGCTTGAGCAAGAAGAAATCGTGAGAAGTTAGGCGATAGAAGAATCTCAGCTCCAACTCTCTCAGCATGTTTCTATTAGCGATGATGACTTGCGTTGCTAGGCTCTACACTCCGTGGAGAAGATTGAACGACAAGTTGTTGATCAGACATAGATCAAGTTGAAACTTTTTGGAGAATTTTGATCTCCTCGTATCTTTTCTTTTCTTTGTTGACTTTTTCTATAATAAATGAAGAGATTCAACTTTTTGACTTCTTCTTTTCTTTTCTTTGTTGACTTATCTTCACTCCTACAATCATGAATGAAGAAACTTTTTAGTTTTCATATCACTTAATTTCATACCATTTTGAGCAATGTATAATGATGTGAGTAGTTAATGACAATGGTAAACAATTGATTATGAATGAGTGATCGTGTTAAGATCAAGAGATTCGGCAAAGGTGCTTAATTGCACATTCCTACGATTTGGTGGAGGTACTTAATTGTACATGCTAAGATGATCGGATCAGGATCATCGGTTTCGGCAGAGGCGCCTAATTGCAAATGTCTAAGGTTTGATGGAGGCACTTAATTTCACGCGCCAAGATGATTGGGTTAGAATCATCGGTTTCGGTAAAAGCGCCTAATTGCACATGCCTAGGATTTGGCAGAGGTGCTTAATTGCACACGCCAAGATAATCGGGTCAGGATCATCAGTTTCGGCAAAGTCGCCTAATTGCACATGCCTGAGGTTTAGCAGAAGTGCTTAATTGCACATGCCAAGATTATCGGGTCAGGATCATTGGTTTCGACAGAGCCACATAATTGCATATGTCTAAGATTTGGCAAAGGTGTTAATTGCATACGCCAAGATGATCGGATCAGGATCATCGGTTTCGGCAGAGACGCCTAATTGCACATGCCTAGGTGACTCGTCTGGTAACAGACAAAAGTCGGCGATCAGATTATGATCACAAAAAAACTGTTTATTGCAGTGTGTATGATGATTCAAGCCTTACTACCAGAGAAAAGAGGTTAACATGACAGATTTAATTTTGTTGAGATGATGTGGATGAGATGGTTCAAATCTCGCTGCTATAGGTAAAAGCTTAGCATGGCAAGTTCACGAGATTTTTAGCAAACTCCCATTTATCAATAGATTTGTCGTGCCTTTACCGATCACCATTTGCGTTGAGCTAGCTATACTATTCTCCTCAACATGGTGAATTGTCGAGAATTTTACTTAGGCTTAAATGCCAAACGTTTTCTCTTTCCTTTGCCTTTTGGGGCTCTCAGGCAATTGATCTCATACTTTTACCCCTAGTATAATAGGGTTGATGAGGAACTTGATCATCTCTTTCCACTGCTTTAACAGCATTGGGTGGTTCATTCTTTATCTCCAAGCATGATAGGTTATTGAGGATTTGATTTTCTCTCCCCTTTGTCTTAGTGGCTATAGGTTTATTGTGACAAGTTTGTCATGATATTTTTAGCAAACTTTCAGTTATAAACGGATTTGGCGTGTCTTTACCAATCACTGTTTGCGTTGGGCTAGCCATATTATTTCTCTCAGTTTGGTAAGTTGTCGAGAATTTACTTAGGCTTGAAAGTTAAACACTTTCTCTTCCCCTAGCCTTTGTGGCTTCGGGTAGTTGATTTCATACTCTTACCCCCAGTATGATAGGGTTGGCGAGAATTTTATTCTCTTCTCATTACTTTAACAGTATTAGACAGTTCATACTTTTTACCTCAGCATGATGAGTTGTCGAGAATTTGATTTCCTCTCCCCTTTACCTTTGTGGCTATAGGTTGTTCACGCTTTATTTCCTAGTATGATAGGTTAGCGAGAATATCCTCTCTTCCCTTTACTGCAGCAGCATTGGACAGTTCATACTTTTACCTTACCATGATAGATTGTCAAGGATATGATTTTCTCTTCCCGTTGCTTTAGTCGCATTAGGCAGTTCATGCTTTATCCCCTAACATGATAGGTTGTCGAGGATTTGATGTTCTCCCCCCTTTGCCTTTGTGGCTATGGATTGTTCATTCTTTATCCCTTAGTATGATAGGTTGTCAAGGATTTGATGTCTTCTCCCCTTAGTTTTTTGAGCTTTTGGATCATTAATCATCGTACTTTTACCCCCCTAGTATGATAGTATTGGCGAGAAGTTTTTAATTTCTCTTCCCGTTGCCTTGGCAATACTAGACAACAAAATTATTGTATATTTACTTAATTTTACCTTTTTTCTCTCTTTCTTTTGTTTTTTTTTTTTTTTTGTATTTTTTTGTTTTTTTGTTTTTTTTTTTTTGAGATTTTTTATTTATAGTACTCAATTTGCCATTCCAATGGCTAGCAAGTGTAGCAGAAGCAACATTGTACTTATCGCCATCAACATCTTCAGTACTCCCTATCCAATCCGGCTGCTAACGAACGAGGACGACTCGGTTACAATTGAGGTTTGGAGCGTGCCTGGGGAGTACGCTTGCCAGTACCGGCTGCCCGTACTTGGCAAGGACCCTGGCGGGTTCAATATCTACTGCTCTAGTATCGATTGAGTATTTCTCTTGATTTTTCTTGAATTGGCTAAGGAAGTCGATTGTTCATCTTTCAACAAGTCTGGGTATACCCCCAGGATTTCTTCTTTTTTGGTAGTAACCAAGGAGACTCCTTTCTACTTCAAATTATGTGGATCGTGGTTGATTAAAATAGCTTCCTTATCGGTACAAGGGTTACTCCAGCAGGAAACTTATTGGTTCCTACGACCATAGTTGCCATATTCGCAGAAATCTTCTTCTATTCTTTAAGCTAGAGGACACCGCTTTCTATCAATACTTGGATTTGATTCTTGAGAGGGTAACAATTTTTAGTTGGATGCCTAATGTTCTGATGGAACAAGTAATAATTAGGATCATTGGTTTTTCCTATATCCTCTGGCTTTCAATTTTCTAGAAGGCTCAGCATGCTCTTTTTATTGAGGAGGTGAAATAGAGTATCAATCTGCTATGTCTTGAATGAGTATGTCATGTCAGGTCAGGGCCTGTTTGGGCCCGCACCTCTCGGATTTTGGGGTCTCAAATTCGGATTCACATATGGCGCCATCACAGTCTTCCCTTTGTTTTTAGAATTATGTGGATATGGCCTATTATTTGCAGAGTTGCTCATAGTGCGATATTATACGATTTATATCTTTCGCCTGCTCTCCCTGCTTTAACAGGTATTTTCAGGTCTCAGACTCTACAGTTCTCATTTTTATCAGCACGCCAGTTTTGAAGTTATGTTTATAAGTTTCTACCAGGGTTTCATAGGTCATAACATGTCTACATTGCACGGATTTTTCCTGGAAGTATTCTATGAAACTTGACCTTCTCTTCTTCTTCTTGTTTTGTTGCAAGAAAGGAATGAACTGATATCTCTGTATCATTCTAAAAACAGAGCCAAAAACTGCTTTTTCACACCATGTTAGGTATTGATGGGCCCTAGGGGCAACTATATAAACCATATAAAAGTAGCCTCTCGCAGAGTACTCACAAATACCTTGGTTATTATGGAGACATTTCCCATCAAATGACCGGCTTGCGATAAGAAATAATATATGTGATGACTTAGGGACCCCTTTTCGTCATGATTCCAACTTGAAGGGTTTATATTTTTCAAGAAAAGAGGCGAAATCCCACTCTAGTGGGTAAGGTCTTGAAACTCCCGCCTCCTTCAATTCTTTCTTTTACATTAATGTGTCTAGTTGGCTCTGGAGCTTCTCCATCTTCTCTGCATAAGGATTAATAAAGAAGAATTTAGAGTCTTCTTCATGCTCGGAATAAGCTTTCTCTTCATCATTTGGCTTTTCATTATCTTCATTTGTTTTGGATTGTTTTGTAGAAGAAGTTTTGGTCTTGTTTTCTACTATTTTTTGTGTATTTTCGATGACTTTTATGAGTATCATCTTGAGTTCATTGATAGTCTTTTACTGCTCCTAGATTAATCACTCATGGAATTCCATCCTTTGATCTATGTCATTGGACATATCCACCACGTGCGACGTTGATTTCCTTGGTCGAGAGGAAGCATATGACCATGGCGACGCTATGGCCGAATGGTCGTTATCATCGTTGTCAGATCCTCTAGCGAGTTTCTTATAATTTTGGAGAGCAATGCCACCTGTCCTGAGTCGAGTAAAATGGTGAGATTCTTCGTCCTTCATGTCTGAGTCTTGTTCTTTCTCTAGAACCTTCTTACATTTGCCTACCATATTTGAGGTCACTGTCCTTAATTCTCTTTCCTTGTTAATTCTATGTTTCAGATTACCCCTTCTCCTCTTTGGAGTGCCTTGATGTGGCTCAATTATTCTATCAAATATAGGCACTTTTTGTTTATTACAACAGCAGTTATTTAATACAGCTGAAATTAACTGCTCGCAATGGCATGTAGAGTGCGATTGGGTTGCCTTTGTCAAGTACTCTCTTAGATCAAGAACTTTGGTGAAAGGAGAATTTTCAGTTGTGTTGTAGGTAAGGGGCCCACCTGGCTGCTAGGGAAGTCTGGATACCTTTTAAGACTCTTTAGGAGTAATAGTATCGAGCTGCTTGTCTGTCAGATGTTCAACACTCTGTTCATTAGTCTGCAATCGATATTTTGGCTGTTTTACGGAGAGCTGGTGTTAGCTTCACATTTTAATGCTCTCACGCGAGGCTGGAATGTACCTTCGCGTTTTATGCTAGCCTTACATTTTACACTGACTTGGCATCTGAAGAAACTTAACTTCTAGTGATTATTTAGCCTAGCGTGAGCGAGTATCTACTCAAGCTGGCTTAACCTTGCATTTTATGCAAGTTTCAATAACTTCGCGATTTATGCTAGCCTCAAATTTTTGTCCAAGTTCGATAGCCTTGCGTAGAGAGCTTTCTTCACACGCTGGCTTATCTTTGGAATTAACTTTACATTTTACGCGAGTTTTGGCAACTTTGCCAGTTCCATGTCCAAGTTCAAGTTCACACTTAGCCTCGTGTGGAGAGTTTTCATCACACACTGGCTTGTGGTTAGCTTCGTGTTTGACACGAGTTTTGGCAACTTTGCCAGTTCCATGTCCAAGTTCAAATTCACACTTGGCCTCACGTGGAGAGTTTTCATCACACTGGCTTGTAGTTAGCTTCACGTTTTAGGCGATTTCCACTGGTCTTGCAATTTATGCAAGCCAGTTCACGAGGTAAACAGATAGCCTCATGTTCTGCTTGTGCTTCTGCCTTGCATTTTACGCAGGCTTTGAGGGCTCTTCGTCTTACTCAACGATTTCAATTGCGAAGCTGCGCTCTTGTGAAACCAGTCTTTTGTACCTCTTCGGTAGGAAGAACAGGACCCTCCCCTATGGTTTTCCATTTGTACGCTAGCTCTATGGCATGGACTCAAAGGTTCTCCAATTAATGGAGAATTCCTCTTTACCCGATTCATAGGTTCTAGAGATCACATGGTGATAACACCTCACTGCGGTTGGATTAACCAACCCATAGGAGAGATAATCCTCGTACATTTGCTAATCGATCTCAACAACGAGCATATCCTCGAGTGAAAGAGATGTCTCCCACTGTGGTCGCCAGTTTGTTCTTCACAAAATTCTTGCTTTTTTTTTTCCCATTGATTACAATTATTTACAAAATTACAATGAAAAAAGAACAAAAGAAAAAAAAGAGAAGATTTATATATAATCACTATCTTCTACAATAAAAAGTGAGCTCTAATGTGGCGATGCGATCTAATTAGTAGAACCTGTTGACGATCTGACGTGAAGATCTCTCTTTGATGAAGAAGAAGAGTGCCCCTAGCTTTCTCTCTACTGATCAAAGGTTTCAAGACTCTCTCACGTAACTTGATTTGCCAAAAGATCCTCTAAAGTCTCCTCATAAAGGCTATTTATAGAGTTTAGTTGGTTATCAAAATTCCCTTAGAGATAAGGATGAAAGGTCTTTATATTCATCATGGATTCTGATCGAATATTTGATTTTGACTTAAATCTCTTAAGTTTGTATTCTGGTTGAACTCAATTCAGGTATTGGATGATTCCAAATCTCAATCAGAATAAATTATAGATTCTGATACACGCCAAGTTAAGTGCTCTGGACACGAACCTAATGACTTAGTTTCGTGTTTTACTTACAACGCAAAGCTATACTTCTGGCCGACGTGAGGCTAAGAAATAGTCTCGCATTCAACTGGCTGCGAAACTATTGACCTTCAAAATTTTTCCCTCCAACACGAACTATAAATACATAAAGTAGCTAAATAAATATTCTAAAACTCATTAATATGGTTCCTTCTTAATTGTATTCTTACTTAACATCATGAGTTAATAGAATTATGATCATGTTGTTTTCTAAGTAAAATTTATTAAAACAACTGATATATAATTCACACTATTATTCTTGAGTGTTATTGGTTCTGCTTATCATGATTAACACCTATATTTTTCTTGTGATTCATGGAATTTTTATTTTTTTCCATATATATTATATACTTTACTATTTTTTCTGTTATTATTAATTTCATTTACGTGCTCGATTCATTTTTTTTTGTACTAGTGTAGCTCTGGGAGTACCTCCACACACCCAGATGTTAAAGATTTTAAGCATAACCCACCCACCAATGATCTTTACTTTCAAGAGAAAGGAGACTCCAGTAGACTATTGAATACTTTTTCTTTTACTATAACTATGTCTTAATCTTGTAGCCACTGTATCCGGCATAACCTTGTCGATCTTTTTCAAATTGAATTGCACTTTTTTCCTATATCATATCCTATGCAAGGCAATACATTCTTGTAATCATACATGTTCTGATCTTTTCAGGAATTGTATTAAGTAATGCTATGTAACATCTTTGAATTATAATGAGGTAAATTCTTCATACTTGTATTACTCTGATTGCATAGTTTTTTGTTAAGAAAGGTCTCGTGTACCCACTTTTTGAGTACCTACAAGCAATGACTTACACAAAAATGGAATAAGGGACTTTCGAGATATAATTTGGAGCGTCATAAACTTAGTTGAGTTTGCACAGGATTCAACTTGACGTGGGTGTCCACCAGAGATAGGTCAAGTGGATCTAATAGGTACAAGCCCAGAAGTTCTTGAACACAATTAGGAATAAAAGCCACATCTAGATCACGTACGAGCTCCTTATGCTGGTTAGAAACACATATTGTAACATTATCAGCTAAAGAACCTCAGCATCCTTGAGACATGAGTCGTCCTTAAAGGTGGTGGAAGAGGGCCGTGCAACCTCCTTGGCACGTGACCTGCCAAGAGAAAAACTAATGGAGGTTGAAGACATGAGCATTGCACATTCATCACATCTCAGAATTTATGATGACGAGTCAAGGTTGAACCATTCTTCTAAACCCACAAAGTGAAAGCTACTCATATCGTCTTAAAGGAAACTTTAATCATCCTCTCTCATGAGACCCAATCACGAGGCTATAACGACAGTTAGCGCTAGCGATTATAATAACTTTGGAATATTCAAACTCTATGTGCTCTCTAAGATGGAGACATGTGCCCAAACAAATAGATTATTTACCAAGCAAAGGCCTAAAGAAGGAAAATAAGCCCCTCCTATGACAAATCCTATAGCATGATCATGACTATCTTAAGTTATACTAGCCATGTATAAATATCTATGCTCATCAAGTCCCGGTAACACAATAACTCCAATCTCAAACCCTTGGCATGAGATAAACCCCTAACTTTCTGTCTCATTTGTTTCCCAGAGATCTGACTTAAGAGTCATGTGAGTGACACAAGGTCACCAACCCCGCAACGATCCTTATTTTACTTTTGTATACCAGTCGTTGTTAACCAACTAGCAGACTCGTTCCCATGCATTGAGTGGAAGATCGAGCTGAGCCAAGGCATTAATCTGGCATTGCACACTTCAGTGGAGATTTGTCAGCTAGAAACATATGGCTCATGCGTTTAAGAGTACTCTATCAACTTCAAGAATGATTTCAAGTACGTAGAGACATTTGTTTGCACTGCAAACAAGAAGCATGATCGGCTAAGAATCTATCATGTACTGACATTCCATTCTCTAAGGCTAGCCTGAAATGTCATGGTCATATGCAACTTCATGTGGCGCGTAATATTGGGTGTTTCAATGCATTTAGATTTAAGCAAAATATAGGCTAAAGGAGAGGACATCCTCACAAAATATCACATTTTTCTTAGAAACTCCCATAAACAATTTTATATTATATAAACCCCTTGGTATTTCAAATTTCTTGGAAACCCCAAACATTATGCTTCAAATATCCACTCTCCTAAAATTTCAAATATACATTTTTGAGTTGAATATATTAAAACAGGATGTGGGTATTTAAAAAGATTAGAGTTATTTACTGCATTTTTGATGGACCATTAATCTTTCTGCTAACACCAGTTTGGAATTTCTATAAAATTTGAAAGCTCATAGTGGTCTACATAACATAAAATAGTTCATAGACATTTTGGAAAATATGATATTTTATATGGTTTTTTATATATAGCCTAAAATCAAGTTAGTTTCCATGTAATTCAATGAGTTGTAACATATTGTAAAGAGAAATCAAAATTAGAATGAGGATAGAAACAGAACATGTGTGTGTGTCTATATATATATATATCGTCGTTCATCGAGAATTTATTCAATTACATGCACGTGGACTGTTCTAGATCAATGTCTACAAAGAGTATACTACTGCTACTATCACGCACCATATTTTAGGGGGGGGGGGGGGAATATTATTCAGCATAATGGTTAAATCTCACGTGCATGTGGGCTGTATCACCTAATTGGTCACTGAAGTAGTTCTCATCGAGCTTCAATATCTTTGCCAATGCCAAAAGGATACACTCCTCTAACTTGTGTGTCTGCTTGGTGTATTCATGCAAGAGCTCCCCAAAAGTACACATGCCAGTACCATAATATTGAGTAAATAATTTGATGAAAAGGTAATATTGCAAGCATAATCAATTACGACTTTCACCTGAAAGAGCTCGGATTTCGTGGCCACAGGTCTACACTTCTCTTGTTTTCATGTAGGAGTATGAGATTGAGACGGTCATGCCAGTCGATAGCCTGGCCCGCCCTTGCGACTCCGAAACTCTTGTACCCGTCAGGTTCAAAATCGTCGTATTTGTCGCTATATTTCTGCGTCTCTTCTATTGCAAGTTGAAAGAAATGCTTCAATATTCACCAATTTAACGAAAGATTGAGATTGCTCATATGATGATTCTCTAATAAGACTTACTAATACCATACGAGAGTGACTCTCACTCTAAATTTTTTTTTTAGCTAAAATTTGCTTAACGTAGAACTTAAAAGGTAAAGGAATACATCCAACCGCTTGTTTGTTTTTAGAGTTGGCAGAGGGAAGCTAGTAATTTGGAAATTTAACTATTTATTTAATAAATTAGTTCACGCAACAAGAAGATTAACCTAGCAAGACCTAATTGCTTAACTGCCATTTATTTTATTTTTCTCACATATTTATTTGTTTATTGGTTTTACATTGGGCCAATGGAGAGCAACGCTTTCAAAGAGGAGATATGGAATATTTTTATGATAACAGTAACTTATCTAGATATATCACTTGGACATGTCAGCTTTTAAACATGGCATAGGTATACTTATCCAAAAATGATAACAACTACCTGCAGGATATCAATCCGGAACTGGACCGGAGAGCATGAGAAGATCCCGCATAGGAGGGGTTATCTTTTGGAAAAGAGTGCCAACCTCACTATATATATCCTCGTTGTATCTCCTTGTTGTTGTAGCTTATTTGCAGTGACCTATTATCTATTTATGGATGTAAGTTATACTTGTTCTATTAACTACAGCTAATGGAATGCAAAGAGCAATAGTCCGCTGCCTAAACCAAAAAAAAAAAAAAAAAAAAAGAGAAAAGAAAAGTAAAGATATACTTTTCTTTTAGAAAGAAATTATTATGGATTTTTGAAATGCATGTGTAGTGCAGAGCCTGTTGGCTGGATTTGGACTAGTTTCTAATGGTCCGCTTCGAGCATTCCACCAGCAATGACAAAATTTAAGCATGGACAATACATATATAGCTCCAGCCAAGTTGTACCTATTCTCATCTCTAACTTATAATATTAGTATAAATGTCTTTAAAACGTTTTTATCATTGGTAATTTATTTACTTAACTCGAGTTTTTTTTATGTCTAAAAGGATTGCCAAAGTGGGTCCAAGTTACTGAGAAAATTGTGATTATTCAATCATCACCAAATTTGGTAATTTTTTAACGGGATCAGCATTTTATTACGGCTATTTTTCCCCTCCTTGTTTTTTTTTTTTTTCTAAAAGCTATAGTGAAATAATTAAAAATATGATAAGATATGATGTTTTATTAAGATGATAATAGAGATGAAATTAAAATATTGTAAAGATATGATATATTAATATGAAGGTGATTGAAAAGGTTAATCTATTAGAGGCAATAAAAAAAGGTGTCGTATCAAATAATAGGGCTCCAAGTTACGAAACATTGAATTTTACGAAATAAATTTGTTCTGGTATACACGTAAACCTCTCATGCTGTATGTCACATCCAGCGCTCTTTGGTAGCTCTGTGGGAGCTACTCATGCTAATGCCAAAGCAACAAAATTTTCTTGTAAATGTTCTCTTAAAACCATCATAAATCGGTAATTTACATATTAACTCTTAAAACAAGCTGCCTACTTGGTGCGGATGAGAATGGGTGCGGATAAGAATAGAAGGGTCGAAGGGTAAGTACTACGTCCATTCTATTTAAAATTTAAAATTAAGAATATTTTTTTTATTTTTTAAATCAAAATTTTGAATACAACGGACTAAGGACTAGGCACTTGGATCTGTCTATTCATATATGTGCACATACATCGCATGAGCTAAGAAGTAATAGTACGTTTACCTAAAACACACCCCAAGTCTGGATGAAAGAGCTGAGCTTGTGGGTCTCATCAACCTCATAGTTGTCCGGTCCGAACAGGTGACTCAGATCGATTACAGGAATATCCATTCCCGTCGGAAGTACCTCCTTCGGATGATCCTCCTCCCACAGGATGCATTACTCCAGCACTGCTCCACTCTGCGAAAACATCCTGGATCGTCCCTTTTGCTCTCTCTCTCTCTATTTCTTCTCTCTTATGCAGCTTCTCTCGCTACTCAATTATTTATAAGGGTTTTTGCATATCGATTCCTTAATTTTTCAATAATATAATATAAATCCCTGAAAACTTTATATTTTGATATTAATCTCCAAAATATTTAAGTTACTTTAGTTCAGTCTCTCTAGGTCATTTCCGTTAAGAAAGTTAACTGTTGGCCCTTTTCTCTATGTTATACTCCTAGGTCAGGACATAGAAGGGGAGAAAATGACGGTTAATTTTCCTCCCTTTTTCTTTGTTTGCTTTTTTCATCTTTCTTTCCCTCCTCTTAGATAGGTTCAACCCTTCATCCTTAATCTCTCTTTTTCCCTCAATATTCTCTTCAAATATGATAGACAAACTTCTCTCTCCTCATAATCTCTTCTCTATCTAAAATAATATCTTGTCTCTCCTCCCTCTAACAACGGTGGGCAAATCAAAGTTTATAGGGACGGCTTGCCCCCCAAACGATAAGACATATAGTTGAGAAACAAACAGAACAAATGCCAACAACCCGATAAAGATTTGACACCATCGAGACAGTCCTTCGTCAATATCAAATTTTGAATTATAAATAAAAAAAATATTTTTCTAATTCAAAATTTTATATAGAAATGGCTAAAAGTTGTTCCGCGTCCATTAAAAATATCATCCCGACACTCCGACCATCCCCCGTCATCGACTCTCTTCTGATTCCCTTTCTGTCCATAAGAAGACGAACGGAAGGTTCTTCCGGAGAACCGGCTAGCCGATGAGGCTCTTGAGTGCCGGCCAAGGTGGGACGGAGACTCCATAGGGCTATTATACGCGGGCGTGGCTTGCATGGACAAGGATTTGTCGCCATCGTGGGAGTCACGGAAGGGCTCTGAACAAAGTTTTGTTCAGAGCCCTCCTGGGAGAACGAGGCGAGGCCAGGAGGGAGCTAAGCGTGTGACATCCGATCGAGTCTGACTCTGCGTGCATCACCTCTTCCTTCTAATTTCTTCCTTCTAATCAAATAAACTCAGTATAAGAATGCATATTATAGAAAATTATTTGCACTTGCTTTAGAGATTCAATATGATGAGTGGGTAATTAATAAAGTGAATATAGCATTCGACTGACTGCTTCGCCTATTACAAAATGGAACCAGAGAGAGAGAGAGAGGGGAAAAGATGATATCATTCATTCTTGTAGTCGAGTACTATGAAAAGTATGAAAAGTACGCACATTGCTTACTGAATTTTTCTTTTTAGTACGTACATTGCTTCAAATAATTTTTACTGATGTGTGCAGGAAGAATATTGCAATGTCTCTTTGATCTTTAGTTTCACCTTAGAAGAAAGGGACACCATGATCATAATCAATTTTAAACATTATCAACTTTAGCTCTCTCAACCTGTTAGTTAGCAGAAAATTGCTTCAATTGATGCCAAGGGTTTCTAATTATAGCTAATTTCTTCTGGAATTTGGGGGAGAAAATGAAATTTCTTTCAAAATCAAAACCTGCTCTGTGAGTAACTAAAGTTGAAGATAAAATTTTTAAGAAAAAAGAATAAAATTATAGAGGAAACATAGATTTAATATTAAGAAATTAAAGATCGTGGATGGAACAAAATTCTTCGATATCCTCATGAGCATCGTAAAAAGCTTGTAACTTCTTCTCTCTCGACTAGCCTGCTCACGAGGCTAGAATACTCGAGTGGGGAAATTCTATTTACGCACAATAAATTACTTTTGACACTCAGATTACTCTTTATTTCAATCTCTCATTTTGAAAAATCACCAATTTACTTTTTATGTCCAATTTTTTTTTTTTTTTCAAATTTAACCCTCCCTCCCTCTTCCTCTCTCATACTTTCGTCTATCGCAACTTAATCATAAAATTCTTCAACTTTCCTCCAAGCCCAATTCTGCTATCTGCCTCCTCTATCACCACCTCCAATTCTGTCGTCACTCACCACCTCCAGTGCCACCCCTTGCCTCCAGCCCCAACCTTTTACTCGACTAGTGACCGACCATCATGTCAGCAACAAAAAAGAAAAATAGTAATAATCAATTGCAAACAAAAACGCATTAAAAACTAAAAAAAAATTTTAATCTGCACCTGACATTTATCCTCTGATACCAATTGCATATTGGATTTTTCCATTTTGATGGAAATCAGATATGATTTTGGAGAAGATTTGATTAGATTTGGATCTTATTAGAATTTTAGAATATTTGATTGGATTTTGATTTTATTAAAATTCTGATTTTATTAGGATTTTGGATTCTATTTGGATTTTGTTTGTTACGATTTTCCTATATATATATGGGTTTTGAATGAAATAATAAAAAAATGAATAATATTTTTGAAAATTTTGAGAAATTTCTGGCGTGGATTTCGCTGAATTAAATCTTTTCTCGTGGATTCGTGGAGAGTGGGCGTGGATTCTTCTGGGTGGATTCCCAAACCCTATAAGTTCTTCCCCAATTTATCTATTTTTCCCAATTCATCCAAAAAAACCCTAATTCTCAAATCCTAACCCTAATTTCGCTTCTGTCATGCATCAAACTTAGTATCAGAGCCTAAATTTTTTTTTCCATCACCGTCTTTTTCTTCAACATCTCCATTCTCTTTTAATTTTATTTCAGCTTTAAAAAAACAGTACAGATCTGGAAAAAAGGTATAGATTTGAAAAAAAATTTCTTCCCCTTCTTCTCTCTAACAGCAGCCACCTGTTCCTCCTCTTCCTCCTCTTCTTTTCTACCTGCAACAGCCAAAAAAAAGTTTAGATTTGAAGGGAAAAAATAGAGGAGAGAAAAAAAGAGAAAAAAAAAAGAGAAAAAAAAAGAAAAGAGAGAAATTCAGATAAAAAAAAAGAAAGAGAGAAAAAAAAAAAGAAGAAAGAAAAAAAAAATGGATTTGGTTTCAGTTATTGGGTTTGTTTTGAGTTATTGGGTTTGATTCGGATTTCAGTTGGACCCATTTAATTAAATCCACATCCAAGGAGAAAAAAAAAATGTTGGATTTAATTCAGTTAGACCAAATCCGCAACTATAACCAACCTATTTACTTTTATTGGGTTCAATATAGCAGTGGATCCGACTCGACAACAGTGTAGACCTTTAAGAGCAGCAGACCCATTAAGCGTTTTCTTTTGATTTGGAGCTCGTTTCAACTCTGATTCAAACCGTTTTCGAGCCTCCGTGATTCTTGGATATTTTCTAAATTTTTGAACTAAAATTTTGAGTTAATTATATATGGAGTTCATATTCTATGGTCACTACATTAACACCAATGCTAAAATATCACGAGTTGAGTGTGATATGTATGCTACTATACCCATTTTTCTTGATTTTGACGATCGGCAAAATTATGAAGATTGAAATAATCATCTCGAAGATTTCTTTAGATATTTTAATTCAACATCAGTACAGAAATGTCGTTACGCCTGACAAAAGTTTGGTGGAGAAGTTTATATTTGGAGTTGAGAGTATAAATTATGTTTGGATTGGAATATCTTGCAACATCTACTTCGTCATCGGTATACTCAACACCACATTCCAAATTTATCATCTCATCGGTTTCAATCGTCTGAGCCTAAAACAATAGCCACTGATGAAAAACTTCAATATATAATTGATACACTTGAAAAGTATAGCCGAATACTTAATAGTTTCAACAAAACACTTAAACACAGGGATAAAAGAAGTCACATGTTAATGATGATAGCATTACCAATAAGATTGAAGCAAATATTCATATTTTTTATTGTGAATTGCAACATATACTGGATACAGAAGTTTATGAAGAGTCACTATTAATACCAGATAGAACTTCCCTTCCATCCATAGAAGTTGAAACTCAAAAGTCCATATTTCTAACAATCTCTCAGTGGAACCAACTGAGAAGTTTCAGCCACATAAAAATATGTCTGATGATTATATTCATCAGCAGAAGTCAACAGAAGACCTCCTACTCTCCTATATCACATACCTATGAAACCGACAGTTTCTTTAGAAGACCTGCTACAATTTCGTAAGAAACTTCGTCGACAATTCGTATTTACTGATAGTATTTGCATATCAGTTGCAGATGTACAGAGAGTACATGAACTTCCAATTCAAAATGAGATTTCAAACAAAAAAGAAGTTATTGTTGATAATAAGATAAAAACTTCAGTTCCTCTTGAGAGATTCATTATAAGAATTATGAAGAAATTACTGACTCAATATACAGATTTATATGAAGTTTCGAAGAGCTTTGTTTCTACTGTTCATGGCCAGAATAATTTGTGGGATTTACGATCATCTGAAACTGATTCACGAAAAAAACCAGTTCCACATCCATCGTCTTGGTTCAGATGTGATGTACTTATACGGTTTCTCGACCACCACCATGGCCCAATTGGGATACTTCATGGATGTCAATCAGTTCAACCCGGACGTGTTTATCATTCCTTATCTCCGCATTCATCAGGAATGAATGCTTTGAAGCCCAGGAGAATTGATGGAGATCAGAATTAATTTTGGAGAAGATTTGATTAGATTTGGATCTTGTTAGAATTTTAAAATATTTGATTGGATTCTAATTTTATTACGATTTTGGATTCTATTAGGATTTTGTTTGTTAGGCTTTTTCTATATATATGGGTTTTGCATGAAGTATTAAATAAAGATGAATAATATTTTTGAAAAATTTGAAAAATTTCTGGCGTGAATTTTTATGAATTAAATCTTTCCTCGTGGATTCGTGGAGAGTGGGTGTGGATTCTCCTAGGTGGATTCCCAAATCATGTAAATTCTTCCCTAATTTATCTATTTTTCCTAATTCATCTAAAAAAACCCTAATTTCGCCTCCATCCTGCATCACATTTGCTTAAAAAAAACTCAAACTCTAAATTCTAATTAAGCTTATCACAGTGAATTCGAAGAATTTAAAATTCTTCCTAATTTTTTGAGGAACGCAAATGTAAAAATTTTAGAGAGTCAAGAATCTATGAGTTTGTGGGAGATGTATTTTTTTTAAGATTTAAATAGCAAAAAAAATATTTTTCTGGGTGCTAAAGAAAGAACATAGGAGGAAAACGATTACAATATTTTAGATTTTTAAGAAGTTTTAGGTGTTTTGAAATTTAAAAGGTTAACTTATTCAAACAAATTTCAAATATGTGCATCAAGAGTAAATTGTCGTGCATAAATAGAATTTCCCGGGTATTCTAAATGTGCTCCATCTTTTTCTTAGTGAGTCTCATAGTTTAAAAAATAAATAATTACAAGTTTCCTATAATTTTTTTGAATAAAAAATCCCTCAACACCTTTACTTAGTGAGCCCTACTGTCGTTGCCGCTGATATCACCACTGGCAGCAATAGCAGCAGCAGTAACAGGCTGCTGCTGCCACTTTTGTAGAGACCGCCACCGAGGGAGGAGGGAGCGAGAGGGTAATTTTGTGAAAAAGATAAAAAGAGAAGGAAAAAATGAGGCTCACTAAGAAAAAAAGCCCAAATTCTCATTGGGCTCACTAAGAAATTGAGGTTCACTAAGAAAAAGATAGGACGCATTTAGAATTACGACAAATTCACGTTACCATCAATCTCTTATCTTAAAAAAACAACCAAAAATTTCAAATTAGGAAAAATTAAACTCATACACTTCCTTTAAAATCCATCTGATTATCACGCAAAAAGATTTTTTTTTTTTTTTTTTTTTTGACAAAACCCTTGAAATTCAGAAAGATCAAGAATCAAATCTATGGGCTTTGGATATATAGAGAGAGAGAGTAAAAAAAAAAAAAAAAAAAAGAATCCCCATAACAATATTTTCTACAAAAACTTTAAAAAAAATAAAATTCCTCCTCCAGCCCTCGTCACCTGCCGCACCCACCCGCCCTATCACAGTGCCAAGATCAATCGCCCGCCCACCCAGATCGCTCGCCTAGAACGCTCGTGAGGCTGCTCAGCTTCAGCCACCGTGATTTGGTTCCTAACACAATCCGAGAATACCTTATCCTAACTCTTGCTAACTTGCATAAAAGTAATCAAGTAATTTGATAATATATATTCTAAAATAAAATTATGAACCATGGTTTATTTAAACAGAATAACTAACGGATGACTGAACCAGATTAAATGTTTTTTTGAGACTAATATCAAAATATAAAATTTTGGAATCGATACGCAAAAACCCCTTACTTATACTATACTGAGGCAAATACCCTTAACGCATTAGGGTGGGCAGTGAGAACGGGCTTCGTCCAAAAGATCCGCATGTGATGTTCTAGGTTAGCGTTGCATTGAATGTGCTCGAGCGGTTGGGGTCTATGGCAGCTAAAACACGGTTGTCGATTAAAAAAAAAAAAAGTTCATGATTTGAAATTGCCAGATTCGAAGTGAGATTTGGTGACATGAGAGGCCATGAAACTTCGTCTAGATCTGCAATAAATTCAAAATGAGGACTGGACTTTTACTGCACCGAGAATAATCAAACTGTTTGGAGACTTCTTCAACGCCAGATCGCCAGTTTCTCGGACCTGCTAGCTTTCAGCGTTTCCAATGCTTTACGATGGGTAACATGCAGCAGCCCATGCTGACTCGCCACTATTGGCGCTTGAATCTTTCTTCAAGTTTCATTTCTTGCTTCTTTTCTTCTTCTTTTTCTTTATTTTTTTTTAATGGGCGCCGTAATCAGGTGATGAACTTGAACCTTGTAGTCTTTTTAGGAAAGAAAAGGTCTATTAGTCAGATGGTGATGAATTAAACTCTTATTACCAAATCGTCAACGACAAAAAGAGCAATTCTTGCAAAGAAAGTATAATCTATCCAAAAGAAAATAATAAATTCAAGATCATTACCAACTCTGACTCTTTTCCCGATCCTCAATTATAAATAACTCTTTATCTCGAAGAAAAGTAGATGGGAGTTTCTAAATGCACCCCATCTTTTCTTAGTGAGTCCTATGACTTCAAGACTAAAAAATAGCAAGTTTGCCATAAATTTTTTTGAACAAAAAAAACCCTTAAGCCTTTTTTTTAGTGAGCCCTGTTGTCTCCTTCGCCGCCACTACTACAGTGGCAGCAGCAGCAGCAGCAGACGATAGCTACTGCTGCTGTCGCCGCAGCAGCAGCAGCAGCAGACGATAGCTACTACTATTGCCGCCACAGCAGCAGCAATGCAGGCAGCTGTGGCGGCGGCAGCAGCAGGCAGCTGTCGCCACCGCCATTGTTGTTATTGTTGCCGCTGTTATTGGTGCTGCAGCGAGAGGAGAGAAGAGAAGAGAGAGGACAATTTCAGAAAAAGAGAAGAAAAAGTGGGTCTCACTAAGAAAAAATGTTTAAATTTTAAATTCTCATGAAGTTCGCTAAGAAATAGATGGGTGCATTTAGAAACTTCCAAAGGAGACGATTTCCCCGAATTCAAGAGAATCACATGCTTGTAACTTTTTGCAAAATCTCTAATCAACCAGCCCAATGAATTAGTATATTTTGTACATATCATCCTATGATCAGGGTGTTGATAATAGTCCCAAACAAGTTATATTGACTTTATCTTGTATTCTATATTCATTTCTTGTATTGAGCAATTTGAATTAGGGTTTCCAGGGCCAATTAATGTCTGATTTGTCATTCAATAAGTTTATCTCAAATTTTGTAACTCCAAATGACATTTCATCTTCGAAGTTATAATTTGTTTCAATATTTCAAGCTTTTAAAATTTTCTCATATATTTCTGGAAAATACATGATATGATACTTTACGGAGAGTTTTTTAGATTTTAGTCTACAAGACAACAAATATACAAATCAATGTTTAAAATAACGATAACGGTAACGTAACGTTTTGTCTCTGTTAGATTATATAGCATATAACGTAACGCATAACGTAGGTTATGTGATTTTCTATTTATTTAGTTATAAATAAATAAAACTATATAAAATAAATTTTATAAATTGAAAATTGAATTAAAAACTCTAAAAGAAAATATAAAAAAATTATATTTCAGTATTAATTCTAAATTTCTAACAGTTTCATAGTAATTCTCATATTTATCTTCATAAATTAAATTACATTCACACCTATAATTTCAGTCATAATCTAAATAAGAAAATAAGATTTTAAATTTATTTTCAATTATTATCAATATTATAATTTATATTTTGTAATGCTTAATTTATATTATTTTTAATTATTTATTTTAGATTGATTAGCTGAAAATTCAATTTAATCAGCAAGTAAGAAATTTCATTAATTGAAAAGAAATTATAATAAAAAAATTTCAGTAATTGGAAAAAAATTATAACAAGTAAATAATAATGTACAAGTTAATAATACCACAAGCAATCAAATAAGCAAACAGCAAGCCGTCAAGTAAAACAATAACAGCAATTTGCTAACAATCAAAATAAATAATCGAAATTAATATAAAAACTATTTAAAAATTATTGTAAATAACGTAGCAAAACGTAATTTAACGTAACGTAACGTAAAATAACGTAATATAACATTAAAAAAAAAAACGCACTGTTATAGTGCATTGAGTTATTTTCGACTGTTAAGTAACGTTGGTTTTCTTTTAGGTTTCATAACGCAACATAACGGGTTTTATAACGCGTTATTTTCAACATTAATACAAATTAGTTTCCATGTAATTCAATGAGTTGTAACATATCGCAAATAGAAATCAGAATTAGAATCAGGATAGACAGAGAACATGTATATATATCTTTTTATGTAACTTTCATCATTTATTGAGAATTTATTCCGATACATGGATGTGGAACTGTTCTAGATCAATGTCTACAGAGACCATACTCGTACTACTACTACTACTCGGGCACCATATTTTAGGGGAAAAAATATTATTCGAAATATATATAATCCAGATGAAAACTCGTATATTTGTTCATGATGCAGAATGTCAACTTGATCGGAGAAGGTATGGTTGTACGTCTTGGAATTAGACCTGTGCCCATTCAAGTGTGTACACCCCTTTCGTATATTGCTCGAAGAAGGCATTGGCGAAGTCTTTCCCCTTCATGCTCCGGTACAGCCTCCCCCTCTCACCGCCCACTAAACCTTCTGCTGGTTCCAGCGTCTTCTCTGGATCGAGCAGATACAACATTGCCACTGAGATCCTCTCATCAGAGTTTGCCGCCACCCTGTGCACAGGGCTCTTGAAAATTCCATTGCTCATTATCTGCACCACAACGAATATCATAAAAAGAAAATTATAATGGAGGAAAGGGGAGGTTTGGCGAATATGATATCAGTGTCGTATCTTAGACTATCGTGAATTTTGTCTATTTTACGAAAACTAACATGAACTTCCATTAAACATATATATATATATATATATATATATATATATATATATCACAAAACTTGAAAGCAGTAAACTTTTTCGGAGAAGTCTATGATATCATTCTGATTCAACGCTAGCTACCTGAAGCGTATTTCCCACATTGATGACCAGAGCATGAGGAATGATTGGGACTCTGAACCAGTTCCCATCTTTGAGCACCTGAAGCCCCTCCACCTTCTCGTCAGGCAACAGAAGGGTGATTACAGTGCCATCGGTATGAGGATTGAATCCCATGACAAGATCAGGCCTCGAGCACTGGGGATAATGGTTGAACCTTACGTGCATGTGAGCCGCATCACCTAACTGGTCAGTGAAGTAGCTCTCATCGAGCTTCAGTATCTTCGCCAGCGCCAAAAGGATACGCTCGGCTAACTTGCGTGTCTGCTCGGTGTACTCGTGCAAGAGCTCCCTAAAAATACGAATATTGACTAAATATTTTGATGAAAAGGTAATTAATATTGCGAGAAGAATCGATTACGACTTTTACCTGAAGGAGCTCGGATTTTCTGGCCACAGGTCTAGATTCCTCTTGTTTTCAGGCAGGAGTACGAGATTGAGACGATCCTGCCAGTCGACAGCCTGGTCCGTCCTTGCGACTCCAAAACTCTTGTACCCTTCAGGTTCGAAATCGTCGTACTTGTTGCTATATTTCTGCTTCTCTTCCATTGGAAGTTGAAAGAATTCCTTGGAAACACGCTGCACTTCGTCTAGAGTAGAGGGTGGCAGGTCGTGGCCGATAACCTGCAAGTTTTACAAATGAGATGAGTCTAATGGTGCGCCACACATTCATTTGTTATGCACGTTCATTCAACATCCAGCTGCTTATGCGTGAATACATCCAGCTGCTTGTTTGTTTATAGAGTTGGCGGAGGGAAGCTAGTAATTTGGAAATTTAACTACTTATTTAATAAATTAGTTTAAGCAACGAGAAGATTAACTTTAGGCCTAAGTTTAACTGCCTTTTATTTTTGTTTTTCTTACATATTCGTTTGATTATTGGTGAAGAGCAAAGTTTCGAAGAGGAGATATGGAATATTTTTATAATAACAGAAACTTATCTTGATATATTACTTTGGATATGTCAGCTTTCGGATAGGAAGCATGTATGCTTATCCGAAGATGATCACAACAACCTCCAAAACATCAGCGTGGGACAGGACAGGAGGGTAGGAGAAGATCCCACATAGGAGGTGTTACCTTTCGGAGCAGAGTGTCAGCTTAGCTGTATGTATCACTGTTATATCTAGCTGTTGTTGTAGCTTATTTGTAGTGACCTAATATCTATTTAATCATGTAAGAGTTATTTGTATTAAGCATATGCGTTATACTTGTTCTATTAACTATCACTAATAAAACACGGAAGGCAATAATCCGCCGTCTCTACCTTCAAAAAGAAAAAAAAGAAAAAGAAAATTCTTTGCCGTAAGATAAGAAATTTCCAATTTTAGAAAGAAAATATTATTAATTTTTGAAATGCATGTGTAGTGCTGGTCTCCTTTGAGCTTACGACCAGCAATGACACTATTTAAGCATGGACAATACAAAGGTCCCGCCAAACTTGACGTATTCTCATCTCTAACTATAATAGGGTTAATCACAGTAAGACGCCCTGTAGTATGGGGGTATAGAATTTATTATCTCTAAAATTTAAAACTCTCATTTAAAACTCTCACTAAGATCTCTTGAACCACAAAAAAAAACTGGCATACGACCAGCAATGACACTATATAAGCATGGATAATACAAAGCTCCCGCCAAGCTTGACCTATTCTCATATCTAACTATAATAGAGTTAATCATACTAAGACCCCATATAATATGGAGGGTGTATAATTTATCACCCATAAACTTTAAAACTCTCACTTAAATCCCTTAGACTGAGAAAAAACCCGACAGGAAAGCTCAGGCCGAGATATTTTTTCCAGAGATTAGGAGGTCTAAATGAGAGTTTTAAATTTTAGAATGATAAATTATACACCTTCCATATTATATAGGTCTGTAACCCACTGTAATATTAGTAGTACAAATGACTTTAAAAAGTTTTATCATTGGTAATTTATTTAAGTAACCCTAGCTTTTTTTTATGTCTAAAAAGATTGCGGGTCCAAGAAAAATTATGATTATTCAATCATCACCAAATTTGTTCAGGTGTACTTGTAAACTTCTCATGTTGCATGTCACATCTAGCGAGAGTCCTGTGGATTTTTTAATGGAAAACACCATTTTTCTTACTGAGTCCACTTATCAGTATATTTTTTGGTCTATGCTGGAGGTCTTAAATGGGCTCGTTAAGAAAAATGGTGTGCTCCTTAGGAAACTCCCGAGTTCTGTGGGATCTCCTCATACTAATGCCCA
The DNA here is from genome assembly GCA_036321105.1 of Dracaena cambodiana. Lineage (NCBI taxonomy): Eukaryota > Viridiplantae > Streptophyta > Magnoliopsida > Asparagales > Asparagaceae > Dracaena > Dracaena cambodiana. The sequence continues at coordinate 41,001,546 of JAYEPQ010000011.1, forward strand.
AGCAACAAATTTTTTCTGCAAATTCTCGTAAGAACCATCATAAATCAGTAATTTACATATCAACTCTTAGAACAAGCTATCTACTTGGAAATTAAAATATTGTGCATGTACGGGATGAGAAAACGGGTAGAAAGGGTCAATAGCTAATTCGTCTTATTTAAAATTTAAAATTAAGAATAAAATTTTATTGTTTTAATATAAAATTGTGATTAAAGCTGACTAACTTAGACCCCTTTATTCTCGTATCTGCACATACATCGCATGAGCTAAGAAGTAGTACTCTTTACCTGAAACACGCCCCAAGTCTGAAGGGCAGAGCTAAGTTTATGGGCCTCATCAACATCCCAGCCCCTGGGTCCAAACAGGCGACTCAGATCAATTACAGGAATATCTATTGCCACCGGAAGTGCCTCCTTCGAACGATCCTCCTCCCGCAGGATGCATTGCTCCGGCACCTCCACACCGCTCTGCGAAAACTCCTGGACTGTCCCCATTGCTCTCTCTCTCTCTCGCTCTCTCTGCTCTCTCGCTCTTCTCTTATTCAGCTTCTCTCGCTACTCAAATATTTATACTGGCGCAGACGTACTTAATGCGTTCGGGTGGGCAGTGGGAATGGGCTTCGTCGAAAAGATCCGCATGTGATGTTTCAGGTCTGCGTTGCGTTCAATGTGCTCAAGTGGCTGGGGGCCAACTAGCAGAAAAAAAAAAAAAAAAAGTTGTTGGGGCCCTAATAGCAGCTAAAACACGAGTTCTCGATTAAAAAAAAAAAAAAAAAAAAAATCATGATTTGAGATTGCCAAATTTGGATTGAGATTTGGTGACATTAGAGGCCGTCAAAATTCGACTAGATCAGCGATAAAATTCAAAATATGGACCAGACTTTAACTGCACCAAGAATAATCCAAAACTGCTCTCCGCTTCTTTAATGCAACGTTGACAGACTTTCTTCAAGTTTCATTTCTTGCTTCTTTTTCTTCTTTTTCTTTTTTAGTTTTAGAGGTTGTCGTTATCAGGTGATGCACTTGAAACTTGTGTTCTATTTTGGAAATAAAACATGGAAATCTCACAACATTCTATTATTACTCAAATGGTTATGAAAAAAAAATTTCCATTCCTACTTTGAATATCTGTATAACCATCACAATCGTTGAAGTGACTGATATCTGAAAATAGTAGGTGTTGAGGAAAAAAATTTATTGGATACTGAAATATATATATATATATATATATATATATATATATATATATATATATATATATATATATATATATATATGAGAAAAAATGAAAATGAGCTGGCAGCTCACGCAGTTAGCTGAGCTGCAGTTTATTTTTAATATCTCCAATAATGTTTTTAAAAAATTTTCTTTTGGATTATGATCTTGACCCCTTAGGGTTCACTCGTACCCAGTTTCTTAGATTTTAGTTTTAATTTGGTCCTCCATCAAGTTAACAAAAAATTAAAGGTTTTTAATGATTAAAACATTTTGTATGTACTTGTTGAAAGGTTAAAATAACTCCAAAATTTATGAAATTTAATTATAAAGAAGTTAAGAGAGTAGAGATAATAATTGTTAAGAAAAATTATTGGATGATTATATTTTTGCCGCTAGCTCACGTAACTTTTTCTGAGCTGACAGTCCAGTAATCTCTATATATATATATATATATATATATATATATATATATATATATATATATATATATATATATATATATAGCACAAAATAAATCCTACCATTCTACAATTAGACCTTGATCAATCTCAGTTATGGATTACCACCAACCTCACATCTAGCATGTTCTTTCTCAATTGTATGGCCCAAGCCCAAGGGCCCAGCGAGGTAATAAGTCCAACACAAAGGAGAGACGGTTTGGCAATTAAATATAAGCACATGTCTCCTTCCATGGAAAAAGTACCTTGTCTCTGGCAGATACAATGAATCGATGACCAGAGCAAACTCTTACCAAATCCTCAACAATAAAAAGAGGGGAATTTCAAGATACGTACCAGCTTTTTCTTTAGTGATCCCCCAATTTCTTATAAAGCCATATAAAAATTTAAAATATAAATATTTTTTCTTAGTAGGTCCCATTTCTTTTTTTCTTTTTTTCTTTTTTACGGAATTGTTCTCTCTCTTTTCTCCTTCCTCAGTAGCACCTGCAACAACGGTGGTAGCGACAACAACGGCAGCGACAGCAGTAACGGCGACGACGGCAGCTGCCTACTATTGTTACTGCAGCAGCAGCAATGGCAATAGCAGCTACCGTCTGCTGCGGTCGTTGTGGCGGCGGTAGCAGCAACAGCAATGGCAATAGCAGTAACGACGGCTATTTTTTTTTTGGTTGAGAAGAAAGGGTTGAGAGTTATTTTTGTCCAAAAAAGTTTAAGGAAAATTTGTAATTATTTGGTCTTAAAATCACGGGGCTCACTAAAAAAAGACTGGGGCGTATCAAGAAATTCCTTAAGAAGTGCAGATCTTGCTAAGGGAACAGAATTCTATTTAAAGGAAACTGATAAATTCAAAATCATTTACATCCTGACTCTCCCCCAGATCCTCCACTATGAATAACTTTTTATCTAGAAGAAAAGGAAACAATTTTTCTGAATTCAAGAGAATCATAGGCTTGTAACTTTGTGTAAAAGCTCTAATCACCCAGCTCCCTGAATTAGTATATTTTATGCTGGTCATATCAATCGAGAGCTTGGATATTGATAATGGTCTGATATAGAATATATTTGCTCCATTTCATATTCTATATCCGTTTCTTGTATCAAACAATTTGAATTAGAGTACTCGGGGCCAATCAGTATTCGACTTGACTTCCGGTAAATTTATCTCAAATTCCATAACTCCAAAATCACATTTTGTCTTTGGTGTTATCACTTTTCTCAATATTTCTCATTTTTTAAAATTTTCATAGATTTTTCAGATAAAGTCCAGAAATTAGTAAAAACACTTGGTACCGGAATATTTCAATATTTATTTTAGTATTTTCCACCTCTTATTTCAAACCTAAAAAGTATACTGTAAATTTCCTACCACTTTTCTCATCCATATTTATCTCGTATTAAGTTTGTAATTTTCTTAGAAAGTCCAAAAAGTTGGTAAAAGAATAATTGACAAAATTCCTTAAAATTTCATTAAGGACAGCCCTCTCATTTTCCTGTTGGGCACCTCTTCACCTATGTCAGTACTGACGTGTCACTACCGGGATTAGCGTGGCATAACAGCTATGGTGGAATTACATGCAAGCACAAGAGAAGAGTCAAAAGAATGTAAAGCCCTCATGCATGGGACAATGAACTGTCTAGATATCGAGCCACCTTGCAAGGTGATGTTACAGCAAGAGTTCAAGTTCAAGCTTCCCAACATAGGTAAGACAAAAGACAGAACAAACAACTCATACGATCATATGGATACAAAGAGAACCAACGATTTTATGTGCCAAGCGTCCATGACTTTGGAAAAAGGAACATGGAACTGGAACTGGTACAACAACCTTCTCTCTTGGTCAGTAGGGTTGTTACACCAAACCACACCGGATAAAAGTTAAAGATGAAGAAGGCTTTCCTAGTGAAAAAGTAAAAATTGTCATCAGAAGTATCTTGGATGGACCGGCAGTGAGCGAAAATACCTCCTCAGCCAGAAAGAGTACACATGTACTGTTACACACACACTGTGCATAACTCGAAACATCTTAAAGGGTAGGGATTTTCCTTCTTGTCAGGAGACCGGGAGGGGGTTGAAGTCCCCCGTGGTGATGCTATTGTTAGCACGCACAATTAACATTAGCTGCACTGAAGTGTAGGTGCTAAAAAAAATAAAACAATATGCTAAACGAAAAGAGTCAGACATCCATGCAATCCAGAAGTGCAACAACTAGAGAAGTGCACTAAGGAGCATGCCTTGGGTCCCACAAAGCATGCATCGAAGAGCGCGCCCTCTTTAGACAAGTGCATCTCATCCTCAGGAGCACGCACGTCCCCAGCAAGCGCATGTCGCCGAGGCCCACGCAATCCAAAAGTGCAACTAGAGGTGCGTGCCGAGTAGTATCCCTTTGAGCGCCGCGAAGGCAGCATCGAAGAGCGCACAGTCTCCAGACGAGCAAATCCCATTCTCAGGAGCACGCGCGTCTCGAGCAAACACACGCCCTCGTACGTGCGCAATCCAGAAGTGCAACTAAGGGTGCGCACCAAGGAGCATACCTTTGGGCGCCGCAGAGTGCGCATCCAAGAGTGAGCACCCTACAGACGAGCGCATTCCATCCTCAAGAGTGTGCACGTCAAGCGCGCATCACCCAGGCATGTGCAATCCAGAAGCACAACTAGAGGTGTGCGCCAAGGAGCATGCAACGAAGCGTGCATCGAAGAGCACACACCCTCCAGATGAATGCATCCCATACTCATGAGAGCGCACGTCCCCAGTAAGCATGCGTCGTTCAGACGCGCACAATCCAGAAGAGCAACTAGAGATGCACAACGAAAAGCACATCTCTTGGTGCTGCAAAGCGCACGTTAAAGAGCGTGCACCCTCTAAATGAGCGCATCCCATTTTCAGGAACGCGAGCATCCTCGACAAGCGTGCACTTCCCAAGCACATACAACCCCAAAACACGCTTAGGAGTGTGCAACCGAGCAGCAAAAATTGAGATGTGCATGGCTTAGGGCGCAGGCGCGCACGCTCAGGGTGCATTGCACATGCACCGAGGATGCACAGGCGCGCATGCTCAGGGTGCATTGCACATGCACCGAGGATGCACATCACAGAGCCCACTACACACACATCTAAGGAGCAGTGCGCACCCTAGGATTGCTGCGTGAGCGCCCGCCATGGAGGTACTGCACGTGTGCCTGCCCACGGGGCCTTTGCGCGCCCTCCAGGTGCTGTGTGCTCCCCTAGGGCACTACGCACACCCGAGGCATAGCGCGCACCCGGGGGCATTTCGTGCGCTCTGCTTCGTGTGCAGTATTGATTATAACAATCTGAGAGATCATTCTCACGTTTAATCTCCAATTACAGAGAAATTTGAAGAACAGTACATTCCAGAGTCTATAAAAGTCTTTGCTTTCAACAAAAAAAAGGAGAGGAGAGAGAGGGGAGAGGAAGGACTAAAAGAAAAAGTCTAGATAACGAAAGATAGAGTCTAACGTGCGTCAGACTATCCTTCTCCTGTACCTCCATCTAGAGCCGGAGAAAAAAGCCATAGAGAAACAGACTGAGACTCTAGATGCAGACAGACTAAAAGAAAAAGTCCAACGAAGAGAAGAACAGAGAAGCAGACTTCCTCTTCTTCCTAATGAGCTTGGTGCTAAAAGAGTTTCACATTTAGATCATCAAAGAGAGATGCAAATATATTCCATCGCTGCTAGATATCCCAAAAAATTAAAAAGCGAATTGAGTGATCTCTTTTCTCTACCACTGTAATCTCGAATTATCAATTGTAATTTTCTTTTATTTCGTTGTAGGGAATTCCCTAGATTTGGGCTTATAGGAGTTGGCAACCATATCGAGAGACTCTCTTTACTGAAAAGAAAGCAGTAGTGTAGTCCGACGTTGTTATTGATTCCTCCGGCTTGTAACCCGCAAGGTGTTATCTAGGAAATTGATTGGATTAAATAAATTTTCAATGTAAACCTACCAATCATCATTAATAATAAGCATATATGTAGGAATATTGTGAGGTGTGAAGAATGCACCAGTGAATCATGGCCTGTGAAGTGTCACGGCCGAAAAATATGATGTATTATCGCCCATTGACAAAGAGAAGGCATTATTGCCTATCAAAAAATATGCGGCATTATCGTCCAGTATTGTTATATCACAAACAGATCGTTCCCATGAACATCTAAAGTGTTTTTCGTTCTTGCTTCTCCTATTACTTTAGCGAGTGAACTATAGGTTCTAAGTTGATTTTTTTTTTTTAGTTATTATAATTAGCCTAGAATATAGAATATACTAGTTCACAACCATGCATTACTTCTATTATCACAAAACTTGATCTTTAGTTTTAACTTTTATTTAAAGTGTCGTAAGCATGAGCTATCAAGTAGTGTGTAAGTATAACTCGTCAAAAATATTACTTTTAATAAAAACAAACTAAATCATTAGATAATTCTATAAAAAAGATGAAAATCAACCACCCCAAATCCTAATTAAGTATAAGCTATCAAAAAATTTAACTCAAGTGTAACCTATTAAAGTTTTAATTGACGAGTTTTTATAATTTCATTGTTTCATAGAAAAACCATTTTTTTATTTTAGAAAGAAAACAATAAAAAAACAATTACATAGTTAATTCCTAGTTTCATCTACATCCTAGAGCTAAATTAAGTTCGCTACTCATGTTACTAATTAACAAGATTTTATTTGTATCATTAGAAAGCATTAAAATTCTTATTTTTCTGTGAAAGCTATTAAATATCTACACTAGAAAGTAATAGATCTATCTAAAATGTAATTAAAAGATTTTTACTCACTAGAAGGTGATGAACAACAATGAGTTACCTTGGAGCTGCGATATTGTGGTGGTCGCCCTTTGGATTTTCTTCTAATCATTATTAATCTCCAAATTCATCTAACAAACCCTAGTTTAGAAGGAAATGGCCAATATATTGGCATCAGAAATACAAACCCTAATCCTGATACAACAAAGAAACCAAAAAATTACAGCAAAGCCCTATAAAAATTCCAGTTAGAGAAATAAAAGTCTTGCCACAAAATAGCGGCGTTCACTGCCAAATAGCAGAGCCTGATTTTTGCCAAAGATGTCCTAATCAGCATCGGAGTCAGCACAAAAATCTGCGTCATTAATGGGCGCTTTTCTGTCGCCAAATGGTAGCTTTTGCCGCCAATTGGCTGTAAAATTCAGTATCTGGAGCTGAATCTTTTTTGGCTTAATTATTCTTCTTTGTTCTTCTCTTTTCTCTTCCTGGATTTGAACTTGGTTGCTTCTAACTTTGTATTTTTGTAGTTCTCTTCTCTTTTTGTTCTTTTTCGATTTGGTTTCCTAATCCATCTTCGATTATGTGCCATGTCCTTGTAGAAGTAGGTTTCACCTGTAAACACACTAAAAATACCCCAGTAACATTATTTATATACAAAAGTAGATGATATAAGAGTTATAAATATGCAATATATGACACTTATCACACTCCCATACATGTCTTTTACTAGTTCTCGAGCAAAATCTCGACTTAAAAATAAAAAGGTAAGTCCTAAGTCATTTTTGCAGGAAATGCAATTGCATCTATCATGTGCAACAAGCCGTTAAATTCCAAGGTTACCTTAATGGATGAGCTGTGTCTCGTGAGGGTTTATAGTGAATATAATCACAAAATTAGTGAAGAAAGGAGACTAAGGAATGAAGCAAATAAAAAAAAAGGATAAACAAAAATCAACAAAAGTTTATACAGAAAAAAGAAATTTTTTTGGTATTTTCTACAATTAATCTTACTAATATGCAAACTCAAGAACGCATTTAGATTATCAATTTTTCAAATTAAGCATAATATCAAATACAGTTATTATTTTAATTAAAAATTTAAATCATATTCTTCAATACCCACTAATAAATAATTCTTTGGCTCATATACATCTACGTGCTCGTGCGATAGTTTATTTCGATTTTGGACTCAAACTCTAACTCATGATTCATCTTTTCTCTCTAAACAATTTTTTCTCTTTCTTTTTTATCTTTTTTGTGAATATTTCACCTTTTATGTGAATATTCACGTTTGGTTAGGTGTAAATACTCAATTACTGGAATCAGACTCCATCTCTTAAAAACACTGTTCGTGTGAATATTCATGCTTACTTAAGCACAAATACCCAACTACTTAGTAATTCTTAAAAACATTGTTTATTTATAAAGGATCATTGTTTTAAGTACCAGACTCACATCTTTATTCTTTTATCTTTTTTTTATTATTTAGAAAGAAAAGACTACTTAATTGTTATCATTTTTATTCTTAATTTAATAAACTATTGTGAAATGAAAAATAGATGTATATTTACCTCAAAATTACTATTAGCAGTATTTATTTTTCAGATTTTAATTTTTTTCATAAACTTCTTAGTGTATTATCCAATCTACTTTCCTATAAAATATCTAATCTAAATTTATTCTATTATTTGTAATTAGCTCAACTTATTGCGGAAAATAATTTTTTTATTTTTTTAATAATCTTTTTGAAAATAAGCTAAAAACTACCAAAGTGTAAAATAAAGAAACCCAAAAATTCTAAAAATAAAAATCCTAGAAAAACTAAAAATTCTAGAAAAATATAAAAATCCCTCAATCTTCTTTCACATCTAAACTCATGTATACCCTTATACACGAACCAAGGGTGGCAAAATAAAGATGAAAAATATATAACTAATGAGAGTCACGAAAAATTACAATCTCAATACGGTCACTCTATTAACGCATGAAAAACAATTATAACCTTTCAGTTGCTTCTCACTTGCATAATGTGTGAGTTTTAAACGTGACGTGGGTGTATTATTATGTTTCATCATCTTCCAATAAGTCATGAAATTGCATGTCTGTTTCTTATGTTGTCTTTCATTTTTCTTTTTCCTCATGCAAGTAGTATTGATTGTGTTAAATAAATTTTCAATGTAAACTTGTCAATCATCATTAATAACAAATATACATGTAGGAATATTGTGAGGTATGAAGAGTGCACCATAATCAAGTGAATCATGGATTGTGAAGAGTGGTAGCCCTTTTAACTCATGAAATAATGCGATTTTCTCTGCAAATAAATCCTCAAAGGTTTGTTCATTAGCAGATTGCACACTTGCAAAAAAGTCATCATATGTAGAATAAGTATGTGCCAATTCATCTAATAACGTGAGCTTGTCTTTCTCAAATGTGGCTTCACTATTAGCACAAAAGATATAATGAGAGTGTAATCTGTGAACCATGTTTACCTCAATAAGGAAGTTTGTCGTGTGCTCATCTATATTGAATATGTTTAGTGTCACAGTTATATTCCCAAATGATATCTTCATGATGTCACTCCTGCAATAACTTAATACATTTGATTTGCCTAAGATAATGGAAATTTGGTTACGTAGATTGGAGATCAGCTAAATTTCTAAGATAATAAAGTCTATAGAAAAGATGAACTAATCGATCTTGATAAGCACATCTTCAATCATATCAAGTAGTATCTTGATTGAATGATCAGCTAGTTATAATGTGATCTTGATAGGTTCAACTTTTCTAATCTCATTTGCTGATAAATAGTGTAAGGAAGCAAGTTAATACTTGCTCCTAAATCAAGCAACGCCCTGTCAAATGTAGTTTTCTCAATGGTGAATGAAATTGTGGTGGAACTTGGACCTTTGTACTTGACAGGAAAGGAGTTATAGAGGATTTGCGATATGTTTGCATAAAAAAAATTCTCAGGAACGTTTCTTGCTCATTTCTTAGTAACAAATCCTTGAGAAACTTGGCATAAGTAGAAATATGTTGTATAATATTAAGGAGTGAAATATTAACCTTCACTTGCTAAAATATTTTGAAAATCTTCTCTACTTACGGTGGAGGCTTCCTAAGCCAACTAGGATATAGTGCCTTCGGCTTAGGAATAGGTTCTTCCAAATAACCATGTGATGACAATGGAGGTAATGGAGATAGATGTAGAGAAAAAGATGGAAACAATGGTGTAGCCTGCGAAATAGTAGGAATGGGATTAGGGGGCATTGTTGTCCACTCGCTTAACAGATCTGAGCGTGTGAATTGCATTGCATTGGTGAATATGAGATGGAATAAATTGAGATGAGTTGGAGTTGGAATTCATTAGTGGTTGGCTCGGAAAGGTACCCAACCCCTACTCACTCAACTATATGGCTAACTGTCCAACCTGCTACTTTATACTCTTAATCAACTGAGAATTTATAAGAAGTTATTCATCAGTCCATTATATAAAAGTCAGTAGATATTTTCATTATTTTTTTTTTCATTTGCGTGTCTAAATTGGATGTTGTCTTAAAAAGGTTATCCACATTTCTTTCAAATGTCATTAACCATCTATCATAATCATTGTTGGACCCCTGTTATAAATATGATTGATTATGTGCAGGCAGTTTATTCTAATTATTTCCTTGATTCGTAGCATTGGAGTATTGATATATACCCACATTAGGTCCGGGAACAGACCATTGGATGAAGGTTGAATATTGGAGTTGGGGCTCCTTGATATTGCCCCTGACCTCATAAAAAATTTGGGTGCTTCCTCTAATCCGGATTGTATGTAGGAGCATATAGATTATTCATGGATTGTTGATATAGGGTGTTAGCCTACTCAAGTGTCGGACCCATGATATTCATTAATAATGGACACTCCTCCATAATATGATTTGGAGTTCAGCAATTAAACCATGTGGGAACTTGTAATTGATTAACCTGACCTACTTGTGGAGTACTAGGAGCTTCCAATGCTTTGATTCTCCTAGCAAGGGCTACAATCATAGTTTTGGCAGCTATAGAGCAGTCAACACTATTGATTACGCCCTTGTTTGCAGAAGTCGATATATTGGGCTTCTCAGCAGGACTATCCCACTGCGTAGTTTTCCACAATAGGTCCTATAGGAGTTCTGATGCTTTATTCTCATTCTTTCTCATAGACTCCCTCTGACACATGGACTCAAGAAGAGTTTTGGATGTGTAATCGAGTCCTTTATATGACACAACTACCACTTTTATATTGCATGGTGGGAGCAGTGAGCTAATAAATCCTTGAACCATTCCAAGTACTTCTAGAAGGGTTCTCCTAACACTTGACGGAATTAATTAATAGCATTTTATATTTTGGTCGTCTTATGCATGGGATAGTACTTCTTTAGAAATACCGTAACGAATTTATCCTAAGTAGTGATTGAATCAGTAGGCATACTGTATAACTACTTTTTGGCATTATCCTTAAGAGCGAACAAAATGAAATGGAGTTTAATTGCATCCTCTAATAGATGTTGCAGTTTGATCATTATGCATACTTCCTAAAATTCACTGATAAAAAAAGGATCCTCAGAATTGGATCTAATAAATTTCGGAAGCATGCTAATGTACTATGGTTTTAGTTTGTAGTTGTTACCTGCCGCTTGTAGGAGCTTTATGCACGATGGTAGTGATGTGTGTAATGGATAACATCGATTATGTAGGATCGGAATCGACTAGTCCATCTTATCTCTCATGAATAAATTTGATCTCACTAGTCGACCAAATTGATCACGGATCCAATGTAGTATGAACCAGTGGACCTAAGTGTATGCATGAGTTTCCTAGACTAATATAAGAAGTAGAGTGTGGTGAGATGAAACTGTGGAAGAAATATGATTAAAGAAAAAGTGATGTTCCTACTGTTTCTACTATTTTTATTTTTTACGAAACTAAAGACCCAAAATACAGAATTAGAGAAAAGTAGAGACAGCAATTCACCTTTGTTGTTGCTATTTGGCGGTTCTTTCCAACAATTAGTGATAGAACTAGCAAGATTATCTCCCTGGTTTCTGCAATGCAACTCTAAAACTCTTCTAATCCCCTTTGCCTTCTTGTATCTGTACTTCCAAGCTCCTGCAAAGTCAACACATACTGTTATCCCGTAAAGTATTAGAAAAAGCAATAAAACACTGTCAATCCCTAGCAACGACGCCAAAAACTTGATGTGATAAATCTACTACAAGCGTACAGTATTGCTATAGCACAAACAGGTTGTTCCCATGAAAATTTAAAGTGTTTTGTATTCTAGCTTCTCCTATTATTCTAGCAAGCTAATTATGAGTTCTAAATTGATTTTTAGTTATTCTAATTAGCCTAGCATATAGAATCTAATAGTTCCCAACTATGCATTACTTCTATTATTTTCCTTTTATTATAAAAATTGATATTTTAGTTTTAATCTTTATTTAAAATGTCTTAAGCATGAGCTATCAAGTGGTGTGCAAGTATAACTCATCAAAAATACTGGTTTTTATAAAAAGAATTAAATCATTAGATAATTCTATGAAGAAGATGAAAATCAATAACCTCAAACCCTAACAAGCGTAGGCTATTAAGAAATTTAACTAAAGTATAAGCTATCAAAGTATTAATCTACGAGTTCTTGTATTTTCATTCTTTCATAGAAGTACCATACCTTTTTTATTTTAGAAAGAAAACAATAAAAAGCAATTACATGGTTGATTACTATTTTCATCTATATCCTAGAACTAAACTAGGTTAGCTACTCATATTGCTAATTAACAAGATTCTATTTTTATTATTAGAAAGCATTAAAATCCTACTTTTCCTATGAAAGCTATTAAAGATCTATACTAGAAAGCAATTAAATTTATACAAAAAGCAATTAAAAGATTTTTACTCACTAGAAAGTAACAAACAACAAAGAGTCACCTTGGAGCTTCGGTATTGTGGTCGTCGCTCTTTGGATTTTCTTCTAATATTTATTAATTTCCAAATTCATCTAACAAACCCTAATTTGTAAGGAAACAGCCAATATATAGGTCTCGAAAATACAAACCCTAATCTAAGTACAATAGAAAAATCACAAAATTACAGCAAAGCCCCTGCAAATGTCTTGCTGCCAAGTAGCGACATCAACGCCAAATAGTGGAGTCTGATTTTTGCAAATGAAGCCCTAATCAGTATTAGAGTCAGCACAAAAAACCATGTCATCAATGGGCGCCTTTCTATCGCCAAATGGTGGTTATTGCCACCAATTGACAGTATAAGGTCAGTATCTGAAGCTGAATCTTTTTTGATTTGATTATTCTTCTTTGTTCTTCTCTTTTCTCTTCCTGGATTTGAACTTGGTTGCTTCTAACTTTGTATTTTTGTAGTACTCTTATCGTTTTGTTCTTTTTCGATTATCTTCGATTCCATGGCATGTCCTTGTAGAAGTGGGTTTCACCTGAAAATACACTAAAAATACCCAAGTAGTATTATTTAAATACAACAATAGATGATATGAGCGCTGTAATTATGCAATATATGGCACTCATCAGTGCGTAGCCAAACCGCACGCACAACAATTCTACACGCGCAACAGAACCGCGTGCACAACTCTTCTGCGCATGCAGCAGTTTTGCATGCGTGTAGTAGAAACGCTCTGCCCCCGCACCCCGGTAGGAGCACGCCGCCCCTGCTCCCCGTGTAACTCATGCAACATGGTTCGAGGGGCATATTTAATTATATTGGATAAGCAATATTTTTCTGCCTAACCTTGACCAAAGCCAATGAGAGTCTAAGCCCATGTGAATCAAAGCAAACATAGGGCTCAACCTCAGTACATGATTCTCATATGCTGCAATCTAAGAAATTTTGCATGGCTCACCAAGGGGGGTAGAGTCGGTGTTTCAGGAAGGCTCTTACTTCTCACAGGCCACCCAGGGGGTAGGGCCCGTATATGTGTTTCAAGAGGACTCCTATTTATTATAAGCTAACATACAGATCAAAATTATAAGTCTTCGGTCAGACACAGTTTCAGCATACAACCCTAATGAAACTCAGCCACATGGAAAAAGCTGACCCTCCTATAGAGTGAGGCTTAAGTAACTTATTCTTATTACGAGACTTGATATAATAAGATTAATCAAGGCTCATCCACACAACATATAGTCCAACCTAAGAAAGGAATTCTCATTCCTAACCGTAAAAAAGCTCTCATGTCTAAGAAAGTCGAAATCCTCTAAAGCAATGTCAGATTTGTTTTTGCCATATGAGGCTATATCCATCATTCAAGCAACAGTCAATATGGAAAACTGCAATAATATCTAGATGGTTCTAAAAATGGACATCTCCCATTCTAGTCTCTGAAGACGCTTTAGCCTGATGCAGGCTTAACAAACCACCAAAGAATTAATTCTTTCCTCTACATCAAGGACTGATTCAATATTCAATTGGGGGTCATGCATGAGATCAACAAAGTTCCTAAGGCTCCCCATTTCCTTATATGATTCATGAGGTCTATAGCATAGCATAGCATGAGATCAACCAAACCAATATCTCTACCCTAAGACAACGATCTATTTTGGCAAGAAACTTTTTTTGTAAGTTCAACTAAATTAAAAACTAGTTAAGACTTTACAACTTTACTGTTGAAAATTATTCAACCGAGTAAGACGCTCATCTTGCCATCTATCCAGAACATGAAGATACGCAACTCAAGCAACTTAAAGTCTCACAAAGAGCTTCTAAGTCTCAGTACAGAACTCAACATGACACTCGCATAACTTGGTTCCCATGCGAGACTTGTCATGACACTAACATGTCTCAGCTCCCATGCGAGACTTATCATCATACTCGCATGTCTCAGGTTGCGTGTAATGTTTGTCATGACACTCGCATATCTCAGTCCACACAGGAAGCTCAAGTTAGTATTTGTGTGTTCAAATCATCACACAAGACTCATCTTCAGGGTTGTCTATTTTGCACCCGAAAAGGGGTATTTTGCAATAGTTATTGCGCAGCAGTTTTAAAACTATTGTAATATAATATGTTTAGTAATGCTTAAACTAACTATTACAATAGATTTTTTTTTACAATGGTTACTCTGTAACTCTTCTAAAACCATTTCGATATATTATATTTTACAATATTTTTAAAAAATGTTGCAAAAGATAGCTTATTTGTTACATTTATGTTGCAACACTTATTTAGTTGTCACTAAATGATTATTTTGTAATGGTTTAAAAATTGTTACAAAGTAATATTTTTTTTGTGACAATTTTGCTCCAACATTTTAAGAATAGTTTGTAAATATAAGATTTTAATGATGGTTAGCATAATTATAACGGTATATTCAATCATTTGTAACGTTTCACATACAACGGTTAATAAAAGTGTAGCTAAATAAAATATTTGGAAATGATTTGATTATCAAAAAATGAAAATAATTATTTATTAATTAAGCAAATATATATATATATATATATATATATATATATATATATATATATAATTTTTGTACTAGTGAAGTTTAATTTAGAATCATATATAGCTAAAATAACATGTAGTAATGTTTACATTAACTTTACAGATACGCAGAATTTAGTCATTATCTGAAGCCTAATATCATAGTAGGTAGTGATATCAGTGACTTAGATTTCACCGATTTTTTATATGAAGCCAACAAGAATGTTATTCTTTCAGTTTCATTATTTCTTAACAAATTGTTAATCGCAATTTTGAGAGGATTAGCCGTTTAACATATAATTAGAAATAAAAAAATCAGAAATAAAATATATTTAAAAAAATTATTCCTTTATTTTGATTTTTTTCAATTTATTATTTTTCTTGTGCATCATTTTTAAAAGAGAAAAAATTGATATATTGATATTACATAATTTATCGAAAGTATAAATATTAGATTTTTTTTTTTATAAAATAATTAAGTTTGTTAGGATATTTCTCATGAACTGAGAATGTACTATTTGTGCATAAAATATATCTTATTCACATTAATAATATCACAACTGTAATTAAAACTTTGATCCCATGCATGTGGTTGAATATAAGAATTTACTCGATTTCAAACGTAGAGTATGAAATATTTTTCCCTTGTACTTTTTAATCTGCAGGAATTTTCACTCAATATTAAACAAATGTTCCTCAACATCTTCAAGATGAAGTATAAATAAATAAATAAATAAATAAATAAATAAATAAATATATATATATATATATATATATATATATATATATATATATATATATATATATATATATATATATATATATATATATATATATATATATATATATATATATAATATTTTATATTAAATAGATATATGTTTTAATTCTACAAATATGTTATATATGTTTTAGAAATATATAATATGTAATAGTAATTTTGTTTTTTAAAAAATAATTTTAAACATAAATAAGTTAACTTTTTATGTAATCTAATTAACTTATATTTTTATATGAGATATTAGTTTTAAATTTTTTTAATATTATTTAAAATTAAAAAATTAATTATAACTCCTCACATGATGTTTCCTCTCCTCAATATACCCTAATTCCCGTTCTCTCTCTCTCTCTTAACCAAACTTCTCCCGCTCTCTCTTTCTCTTTTAAACTTCTCTCGTTCTCTCTCTCTCTCAAAAAAAAAAAAAAATTGATCTCTCGTTCTCAAAGAAAACCCGCAGCCACCTCCACCTCCTTTCCCATCTCTCTCGCACGCAGGCAAATGGGGCGGTGGCGGTGACAGTGGTGGTAAGCAGAGACGATAGTATGGTTCCCGTTTCGGCGGATACGAGAGGGAAGCACCGGATCTTAGCTAAATTGAAGCGATTGGAGCAGGAAGCTCGATTCTTGGAGGTATTTTCATCTTTTAACTCTCAAAGACGCCATTTTTTGTTATTTTTACTGTGGAGTTGTTTACTGTTGGTGTTTACTGCTTACACCCTAACTAATGAGAGGAAAATTTGTATTTTTGATCAAATTTTAAGTTATTATGAGTAATTTAATATAATTAAGCACACATTTACAGAGAATTATGAAGTAGTATGTAAATAAAAAGATATAGAAATCAAAATTTTAAAAAAAAAAAAGTTGGAACCTTGGCCAGCAAAAACTAATCCTCTCTAGATTTAGCACTTGCGGTTTGATAATTATTGGGTTTCATTGGATAAAAGAGGGATTTTTTTGTTGCAAAACTCAATGTCCCATTTCTTGCATGGTGCCAAATTGTCGACAAACATAACAAAATGTTAGAGCCCCTTTTACCTTGGGGTTGCTAGGATTGAATGTATCAGTGTTGGGTTTCTAATTATCTTCCAAGTTTGGTTTCTGACAAGGGTTTATGGTTCTCCTTCCTAGAGCTTGTCATTTGCTTTCATATTAAAATCGTGCTTAATGAATTAGGTTCTTTGCTTTACTAGTTGTTATTTTTGGTAGGAGATGTTGAGACTCCTTCATACCCGTGCATGTTGACATGCTCATATCGAGTTACTGGTCTAAATGTTTCATAACCAGGTATCGGTGCATTATGCTAAATCGTGTGCAGATTTAGAATGATGCCAATTCAGGCAGATGTGTGTCTCCAACGAGAATGCTGCCTTTAGACAGAATTTCGCAGAAAATACCTTGAGTGTCTGAAATAATTAACAATCAAACAAACAAATCAATAATTTTAAAGCATAACATAAAGTAAACATAATTTTTTTCATTAGGCATTACATTGTATAGAGACATCAGTGAATTGTGTCATTTACAAACTACCAGCTAATGTATGCCTAGTTATTGTACTCAATAAATGTATACATGAAACAAGGAAGACATCATACTGCGTGTTAAAATCTCATAATTGATTTTGGTATCCGCTAATGATTTATGGTATCAGAAATTGGTAAATATGAGAAGAGTCATATTAATTATCGATAGTATTGGCAAATGCGGGTATTGATATTATAGAGTACATATCGTATATGGTACCCCAGAATACGATAAAATATTTATGGTACATATCAGTATTGACCTGTGTCCACAATCTGGGTATGAATCATTTCATTAAATTTCTACTTGGAAATCTGTTGTCCAATCCTGAATATTCTAAAAGGTGCACTGGATGAAATTGACATGTTTATCATGACTCACAAGAGAAAGGATAGAACATTAAATATTAATCATGAAACTTAGGTATCTTGAATTAAATTTTCTATTTCCAAATTTATATATATGGAATGTTAAATTTCAAAATATTAATATGATTTTTCTATGTTATTTGAACTCTGAGTTAGACCAGATAATTGCACAATCATCAGAAACATCCGAAAACAAAATAGTCAGGAATAATTTTTTAAAGAAACTATACAAATACCATCCCGGCCGAGTACCACTATATGGAAAGGGTATTACACTATCAAATATACGAAAATCAGCAACAAGTTCTCTATCTAATGATGCCATTACATAACTACTTGTTAAAGAACAGAGAGTAGCTGCAATGGAGAGGAAGTACGAAATGATGATGAATAGATTGCAAGACATATTAGCTCAAATAAAGCAAGTTAAACCAAATATCCAGATATCTAATTCATTTAATAGTCCTCTGCCTGCTGTCCCATAGCCTTTTCAAGTAGAAAGTACTTTTCAGATACTTAAACAATATACATCTATTGCCACAGATAATTTTAAACAGGTTGGTTAATTTTGTAACTCTCAGTTTTAATTGTTATAAATGCAAGTTATTAATTCTGAAATTTAGTTTTTTTATGTATTCATAGTATATGTGTATATATAATCTCAAGTTTTATTATTCTAATTGTTCTTATAAATTTATTTTATAGGTGGACCAAGATGATGCTAACCCAATATAAAAGAGGCAGAATTAATAAAGGCATAGAAAGGGACAATGCATGATGCTTTTATTTTAACTTCATCTAGTGAAACTTATTAATTATATTTTATTTTTATTGTAAGAACATTCATAGTTATGATTTTGAGTTCAATTTGTAATTTATTGATTTAGAACAATAGTTTGTACTTAATTATTTTTAATGCTATTACATATGTCAAACATGATTATGTTAACTTCATTTGTCTCTTTATTGTTCTATTTAAATTGTTAATATCTAGTTCGTATATGAATGCCTAGTCCAACATGTTGGGGACATTTAAAAGGGCTCATGTTGTTGATATTCTGTATTTTATTTGATGAATATTTTGTATATTGGTGTACATGAAATAATATAATATGCAATGAGATATATATTTATAATCGCAATGGTTATATAATTGTTACAATTTGTTAGCTGTGGTAGCTCATAAACGTTGTAAAAAGTTAGAAACAGTTATTAGTAAATGTTGTTATTTGGTATGCAACATTTTTTGCCAACCGTTATCAAAAAATTAGTTACGGTTTTAAACCATTGCAATTTAATAGAACCTATTGCAACAGTTTTTAAAAATATTGTAATAGGCATATACAAAATGCAATAGTTTATAAAACCACTATAATAAAAATGTATAAATAGCAACGGTTTTTTAAACCATTGTAATAGATATGTTTAATTGCCAATGGGTTTTATAGCCATTGTAATAAATATGTATAACTAGCAACGGTTTTTTAACCATTCTAATAGACATGTTTAATTGGCAATGGTTTACATAACCATTGTAATATGTAAGTATAAATTGCAACAATTTTTTATAAATGTTGCAGGAATATTTTAATATTTATCTACAACCGTTACTATTGAGTTGCAACATTTTAAAGCTATAGTTATAATAACCGTTGCATCGAAGATCACAACGGTTATATTTAACCATTACAAATTTATTCTTACGGAATAGTTCTAACAACCGTTGCAATATTAATCAAAACCGTTGCTATTATTATTTGCAATAGTGGTAAGCACAACGAATTTCAAAACCGTTGCAAATAAATTTAGCAATGGTTTTGATATCTAAGGCAACGCTTATCAACCATCGCAGAAGACCCCATTTTCTTGTAGTCAAAAGCCTTATTTTTAGCGTCGTGTAGTTTATAAGGCGCAATTGGCCAGGGGTTTCCTCTCTAAAGCTTTCTCATAATTGAAGTAACATGACGGCGACATTAGGTTTGAGCTCACTGCAAAGCTAAAGCCTCATGTGAGGCTCACAACCGTCGTGTCTACATCACTAGAGTGACGGTCACATCCTTCTGGAAAGCTATTGTGAAAATATAAGTAGCGTCCACAATGAAACTATTGATGTGTCAATTGCTGAGGGTGGGAGTATAACATTCTCCTGTCGTCTCCAACTCATCAAACAATTGAAGGCGAATCAGCTTGAGACTTAAATGAATTTAAACTCATCATCGACCAGCTCAAGAAAGATAAAGTCAGGTATTATGATTCAATATTCTAATACCACACAGCTATCAAACCGATGGGCATTCATGTTCTGCATTGTGAGAACATACATGTAGACACCTTGATATCGGTTGCAATTATCCTACCACTGCTTGCCAAGATTGACAAACACACCATAGTTGTTTGTTGGGTCGATCAGAAGACCATTCTCATCCGAAGGATTCGATCATGTGCGACTCTATTCGATGATAGTGAAGCAGAAGATCAAGAAGCCCCTCAGCTCCATCATTAGGGATCCAAATCATTCCGAATGATGGAGAAAACTGGATATGACTTCATCCGAAGTCTAGAATCAAATTTTAGCGAGGGACATCGAAACTCACTTCCCTCGTTCATAACCGAAGGAAAAGACAAGATTATTCTCACAAAATCGGTAGGGGTAGGGATATGTTATGACACCCAATCCTTCGAATATAGATGACATGATCTGTCAAATGCAGAAAAATCTAATTGGGACTCAGATATCAGTCTGAGGGTACTATCTAAGAAGCTGAGTACGTATGACATGACATCTGCTAGCACGACTCTAGACGAAAGTGATGAACTAGCTCTTTCCAAATTGAAGTGTTAGTTAAATATTTTGATGCCCAATAAAACATGCGCTTTGAAGAGCACGAACCACCTACCAAACACAAGATAGTTCAAGTGAACATGGGTGACGAAACTAACCCCAAATCCATATCCATAAGTCAAAGTTTGTCTTCTAAAGAAAGAGAAGATCTTATAACTCTCATCCGAGAATATATCAATGTCTTTGCCTGGAATTACGAAGACATGCCAGAATCAGATTCTCAAGTTGCTAAGCATCGGCTTAGTATTAAGCCGATGCAAAACCAGTGAAGCAATTTCAAAGAAATTTCCATCCAAAATTAATAGAGTCAATTGAGGATGAGGTTGAGAAGCTTATACAATCTAGCTTCGTCTGGAAAGAATAATATCCTGATTGGATAGTGAACATTATTCCAGTTCACAAGAAGAATGGAAAGGTTCAAATTTGCATCAATTTTCAAGATCTAAATGTGACATGTCCTAAAGACAAATTTTTGCTTCCAATAATGGATTTCATGATTGATAATACCTGTGGATTCGAAAGGATGTCTTTCATGGACGGATTCTCTAGGTACAATCAAATCAAGATGTACCCTAAAGACGACAAGATAGTTTGTTCTGAACACCGTTAGGCATTTACTGATATACGGTTATGCCATTCTCTTTACAGAATGTAGGTGCTATATATCAACGTGTAATGAGCACAATTCTCCACTAGCATCTCTGTAAAATGGTAGAGTACTACGTGGATGACCTTGCTATCAAGAGTAACAATAAAGATGATCGTCTCTAAGACCTAAAAATAGTGTTAGATATTATGAGAAAACACTAGCCAAAAATGAGTCCAACTAAATCATTTCTATTGTCTCTAGTGGTAAATTTCTTACATCCGTTGACACATCCAAGGGTATCCATTTAGACCCAGAAAAAATAAAAGCGATTCAAGAAATACAACCACCAAGAAACCTTAAAGAACTTTGAGGATTATAAGAGAGACTAGCATACATTCGGAGATTTATCGCTAACCTTTCAAGGCGATGCCAACCATTCTCCAAACTAAAGAATAAAGGGAGTGCCATTTGTTTGGAATGAAGCTTGTCAATAAGCTTTTGAGGACCTCAAAAAATACATTACAAAACCTCCAGTGTTGGCACCCACTATATCAAGAAAAGCATTATTGATGGGGAAATGGACCATTCACTTAGTACTATGTTCGCCCAAACCAATGAATTAGGCCACAAACAAACCATTTACTACCTAAGTAGAACTATGCTAGGTGTTGATACTTTGGTTTAAAAAAAAAGAGTGTCTGGCTCTAGTGTTTGCAATTCAGAAAATGCAACACTACTTAGTAGGCCAAATAATCCATATAATTTCTCAGTATGATATGCAATTTATACTGCTAAAGTCAATTAAGCGACAAGCCATCGCTAATTTCCTAGCGGATCATCCTGCTGCAGAATCATCCAAACTTTACGTGGATATTCTAGACAAAATGACAAAAGTCAACACGACTTCCAAAGAACTGATTTATGTCATTCTTTGATGGAGTGGCTCAAAGAACCTCTATTGGTGTGGGGGTAGTCCTGATATCTCTGCACAACCATGTAATTTCCCGAGGGTACTTACTCAATCAACTATGTTCTAACAATGTGTATTAGTATAATGCATTGTTAACGGAACTGCAAATTGCGCAACAGCTGAGAGTTTAGCTTTTGGAAGCTTATGAGGATTCCAAATTGATGGTAAACCAAGTCAGAGGAGAGTATGAAATCAAACATGAACATCTCTCGCCTTACTATCAGGCAACAATTAAAGCTGCCAACTCACTTGAGATGTTTTACATTGATTATGTGTCACGGCATGAAAATGTATATGCTAATGTCTTGGCTTCCCTTGCAGCCACATTAGCACTCCCTCCTAAATCAAGAAAAAGTATTATGATTGGAAGTCGCGAGCTTCTTTACCCTAAAGAAATACTTGAGGCAAATAAAGCTCATACATCATGGATAAACTTCGGGCCCAAAGATTGGCTATTCGTCTTCATCGACCTCGCGCTCTGCGGAATATTACTGGAGGATCCCAAAGAAGTCACCAAAATAAAGAAAGAGGCTGAAAACTTTCATTACAATCCTAAGCTAGGCACCTTGTATCAAAAAAATACCAAGTTGAGTGTTACTTTGGTGCTTATCACAACAGGAAGTGCTCAAAGAAGCACATGACGAAGCTTCGGGGCTTACCAACTAGAACCTAAATTAGGAGACTAGATAAAACGAATGGGCTTCTATTGGTTCGTGATGATTGCAGATGCTATGGCATATGCAAAAAGATGCCATGCCTGCCAGGTGCATATGAATTATGTACATCAAGCTGCAAAGTACCTACATCCAACTACGATCACTTGGCCATTCGAGATATGCAGAATGCATATTATCAGCCCCATCACTCTACCATCTTCTCATAGATATGGTCCATACTAGCTATAACTGATTACTTCTCAAAGTGGGCAGAGGCTATCCCTTTAAGAGAAGTGAAAACAGTGGATGTGGTCAATTTTATCAAACACCACGTCATTTATAGCTTTAGTATTCCTAGATGGATCATCAGCGACAACAGTTCTCAATTCACTAGTAGGGTCTTTACCAAATTCTATAATAAATTTAGAATAATGAATGTGCTTTTATCCTCATACAACCTAGTCGTCAACGTCCAAGTAGAAGCATTCAACAAAACCACTGTGAAACTTTTGCAGAAATTCATCACCGCAAGTTAGCATGAATGGAATGAGAAATTAGGAGCTTGTCTATGGACTTATCGCACAATGATAATAACATGGATAAGAGCCACACCATTCTCCTTAGTGTGTGGTTTGAGGCCATCCTACCTCTGAAAATCCAGATTCCTTCCCTTCGAGTTTCATTATCAACAAGAATGACCACCAAAGAAAAAACACAGCCAATAACTATGAGAATTGGAAGCATTAAACAAAAATCACTTAAAAGCTCGATAACAAATAGAGCTCTATCAAGCATGAATCTCTCGAGCCTTCAACAGGAGAGTGAAAGAATAAACTTTCAAAGAAGGCGACCTGGTCTTAGCAGTCAAAAGACCAATAGTTATGCCGCATAAGACTAAGAGAAAATTCTAACCGAAGTGGGAGGACCCATATGTAATAGAGATGGTCTACTTAAATGGAGCATACGGGTTGATCAATTAACACTATGATTGGCTGATGATACCAATCAATGAAAAATTTCTGAAAAAATATTATTTTTAAATGTATAAAGTTATCTGACCTCTTTTTTAACATAGCAAATGAAGAAACACTGGTTCATTGCTAAGGTGCAACTCCACGTCCCGACTAGGTGTGTTAGATGAAAAGAGTCCTACATCTCTATGACTAAGGATGGAGAAAAAATTTGGTATGTAAACCCCAAATAAGATCCTCACTAACCCTATCATGCTGGTAGTAAAGCATAAACCACCCTAAGTTGCTAAATCAAAAGGAAAAGAAAAGTTTGGCTTGTAAACCCAAATAAAATTATCAACAACTCATCATAAAGAGGGAAATAGTGTGCCTAGTCCAACTCAAATGGTAGTTGGTAAAAGCAAACTAAATCCATTGATAGCTAAGAGTTTACTAAAAATCCTACGATAAATTTATCATAACAATATCCTTATTCGATTATAAGGGTACATCATTATCCAAAGCTGCGAAAGCAAAGGGAAAAGGGAAAAGTTTGGTATGTAAACCCAAATAAAATCCTTGCCAATCTCATTATGTTAAGGAAAATAGCATGGCTGGCGGAGTTTGCTAAAATTTTCATGACAAAATTGTCACAATAATATCCTTATTTGATTATAAAGATACATCATTGTCCAAAGCTACGAAAGCAAAGGGAAGAGAAAAAGTTTGGCATGTAAGCCCAAACAAAATTCTCAATAACTTATCATATTAAGAGAAATAGCATGACTAGTTTAACTCAAAGGGGTAGTTGATAAAGCCAAACTAAATTCCTTAATAGCTGAAGGTTTGCTAAAAACTATAATAAGATCAATCTTCTATCACGTTAAGATTTCGCTTCTGATATAAATACTTCAATCTCCCATAATTTCTCAGTCAGTCAAGTTAATAGTTATCTCTGACAATCATTTCTAAATGACTTGTGTCCAAGTACCCAAATTCTCACTATCAAGTAAAAATCGCACCTCTAATGAGCAATATCCCAATTAAATTTTAGATTATCCTAAGTAATGGTAATCTAATTATCATTGGATTATCAAAGTTAAATCTTACCTCTGATAACAAAACTTTCCTTGTCACTTTTTTCTCTAGTGGAGCCAGTGTCCCTCCAAAACATTTATCACGTTAAAATTATACCTCTGATATCAAAATACACAATCAAATAATTTTTTCCAATGGAATCAAATCTAACTAAATCATTTATTGTGTTAAGATATCACCTCTGACAAAATAGACAAAACCAATTCATCAAGTCCAATAATACAACAGCTGATGAACTAATTTTTGATATCGTTAAGTTAACAATTATCTCTAACGAAAATCATCTATCTATGAAATTAATAATTACCTCTGATAGTTAAAGCACAAGACTCAGCACGTTAATCATTACTTTTGTTTAGCCAGCTCATTCCTATCATGTCTTGAACCTCTGAATAGGTTGAGCTTTGAGCCATGTTTAATGAAACATTTGTCCTCATTCAAATTTTGTTATACTAGATATCACTAAATGGGAAGATTAAATATGTTAAACCCTACCTCTATTTAATCAGTTCATTTCTATCATGTCCCGAACCTCTGAATAGATTAAATCACAAGACATGTTTAATGATGCATCTGTCTTTTCCTCATCTGTTATACTAAATGTCACTAAACGGCTAGGATCTTATTGTTGCAAACTCTCATCTATCATGTCCAGAATTTCTAAATAGTTTGAGTCAATAAAGCATGTTAGCATCATACATCTACCTACCATCTATATCTCATAATCTGTCATACTAGACATCATTGAACAGTTAGGAATCAACTCTTTTTAAGACTCTTTCTATCACGTCCAATACCTCTGAATAGTTTGAGTAAACATTCATGAGACATATTATAATAATTATCTCTGACCATCAAATTTATGCCTTTGTCTATCATGCTTTTAGCCTCTAAATAGTTATCCAGAAGATTCCAGATTGCAATTTTATTCATGCTTCGTATATCAACTTTTTTGGATTCACAACTGCGAGTTGAAGTCTAGCTAGACAACACAAGCACAAAGGCCATCATCAGAAAGAATTCCCTGCAAGCAATTTTTGAGACTTCGAAGACGTTCAACAATATACCTATGAAGATTAAGAAAAATTGTGTATAAGATTTGACAAGTTCCGTAAAGGTTCAACAATATAATTGCAACAACCAAATAACTAGAAGATGGCAATTTTGGAATAGTTCACAAAGTACTAGTATCAACAAATCACCAGGGGATCTTGAAGCTCCCAAATAGCAATGATGAACACAAGAATGTATACTTGAATAAGAAGAAAAAAGCTGAACCTGAGTTATAGCCTCATCTCAGGAGTAAATCTTGAGTCAATGTTCAAATTTATGGGACTCATGAACTCAAGATACATTGAAGGCTCCTTGTATGATTCAACGGTACATCAATAAGTGCTAAAAGATCAAGAGTGTGAGGACTTTAGAAAATGGTTCACAATACACTATGAAAATCACAGTACACAACTACAAAAGCCAAATCAAAAGAGTCCGAAGTATTTCAAAATTCGTTACAAATCAACGATAAAATTTAGAAAATTTTTGGGGGATTCTGTAGGCACTTAAAAAAAAAAAAAAAAAAACAATCCACTAAAAAGAGCCTCAGACGCCCGCGCCTAGGCATGTGCAACCCAGAAGTGCAACTAGAGGAGCATGCCAAGAAGCATACCTCTGGGCCCTATAAAGTGTGCATTGAAGAGCACGCACCTTTCAGATGAGTGCACCCCATCCACAGGAGTGCGAACGTTCCAAGCAAGCACATGCCGCCCAAGCACGCACAATCCAAAAGTCCAACTAGAGGTGCGCACCAAGCAGCATGCCTCTAGCACCGCAACTGTTACTTGACCTCCAACTAAGAAAAAGAAAATTCCAAGGTAATGACCATTAAGTGCTGGAGGTCACCAGATATAGGGATGGCTAAGAAGGCAATTGGGAACATTGAATCTGTCTCTCTAAGAGACGAGCCGGATAACGTACAATCTACTTATGCTGAAGAGACTTCTTTAGTTCAATTGCGAGACTCATCTAAGGAAACTCAAACCTACACATCTCTTTAAGAGTTGCTCCATTAAGAGCTGGTGCAATTTTTTATAGACAACAAAATATATTCACCTTATCTCCCGAAAATGTGCAAGGCTTAGGCATCGGAGTCATCTGTCACCATTTAAATGACAACCCAAACTTCCCAATGATTAAGCAGAAGGAGGGAAAAAGAAAAAAAAAAAAAAAACACTAGATCGGAGAAGAAGAAGGTGGCTGAAGGAGAAGTCGACAAATTTCTCTTAGTAGGTTTTATCCAAGAAGTTGACTACACTGACTGGTTGGCAAATATGATACTAGTAAAAAAGCTCAATGACATTGGAGAATCACCAAGCTTAACAAGGCTTGTTCCCAATATTATTTTCCTATAACTCTTTTGAACCTCAAATCTAACAAAGTTGATTCTTTATTGTTTGAAAGATAATTGAAAAATCCTACAACTCTTTTTATATTGTTTTCTTAGTTCTAATAATAAATTTGTCAAGAATTAGCTTAAAGTTGTTGGTTGTGCAAATGCCATAGTGATATCATATATGTATCCACTTAGTGTTCCACTCACAACTTTTGATATGGAACTACTCCAAGTGAGTTGAACAATAATTTTCTGCAGCTTTTGTGTTTCATGGTTTTTCTAATTCCACCTCTAACCCTTTCATAAACGGTTACCAGATAGATGTCACATATGTATCCACTCGGTATTTCGATAACAACTTTTAATATAAAACTCCAAATGAATTGATTTTGATCTTGTTAGAAAGACCATTCAATTTTCTGCATTATTTGTGTTCACAATTTCTCTAATTCCACCTCTATCCCTTTTATAATCTGGTTCGAAATTGATGCTTGTGCAAAATGTAGACCTGCATTTATCATTCACATTTTTGGTGCAAAATACAGATCAACCCCGTCATCAGCATTTTTGATGCAAAATTTGGATCAACCCCATCATCCATGTCTTTCTATTGCTAAACATGGATCCATTATCCGCATTTATCTTATGCAAAAATGCAGATGACATCATCCGCATTGGGCATGATCCGCATTTAGGTATGATCTGCATTTTGTTGCCAGCCTATCATACCAAATTGGTATTTTTCCGATAACTTTTGATCTCGAACTTTAATTGAGTTGATCTTAGTCTCGTGAAAAAGACAATTCAAATATCTACATTTTATTTCTTATTTTTTTTTATTATCATTTTTATCATTATCCATGCTTAGCTTGAAGTTAGAGTTATTGCACAACAGGAATACTCTTATACCATGTTCTTAATATCTTTTGATATCTTTTGATTTCGGACACCGATTAAGCCTTTCCAAGGCTTTTTGAAAGAGAATTTAATATTATACAACTCTCCTTTATATTGTTTTTCTAGTTCAAATTATATAAAAGTAAGAAACTATTTAAAATCTCTAAACTACATAACAACGAAGCAACGATGGAGTTACTCAAACTCCTCGTCGCTCGTTATTTCTTTGCAATTGCTTCACCCTATAGTAGGGCCTGGCATGAACTTGTCTTGATTTCATTTGCATAATTTTGAATTTATTTTGATTGTTTAACATTTATTTACCACTCGAACCAGTGATAATTGTCTACTTGCATGTGAACCATCATTCTAATACGTCTCATGCAGGCTAGTAGTGTCATGGGTGCACAACTTGTCTTGTTTGGATATGTACTTGATTCTTGACTTGTGATATATCATCTCTGGATGTAACTTGACCAGTGATACTACAATGACATTGACTTCACAAGACACTGCATGTGACGTAATAAAACTTGATTTATGAACTATCTTGTCTGACTTGGTCTTGCTTGAAACTTTTGTACAACAGCAACAACTAAGCTTTTTATCCTAAGTATTTGGGGGTAGGATACATGAACAAAAAAAAAAATCACGCCGGATTGATCACATTGATAATCCTTCTCCATTCATTCCTATCAAGTAATATCTCCTCATTTAAACATTTTAAATCCATATCTTTTCGTATCACCTCCAACCATATTTTTTTCGGTTTTTCCTTCACTCTTTTAACTTGTCCTATATTGATAAGCTCCCATCGTCGAACTGGTGCATTTATATGTCTATATTACACATGACTAAACCATGTAAGTGATTTTTTTTCGCATCTTCTTATCGATGGGGCTACACCTACCTCAGCACGAATATTTTCATTTCTCACTTATCTCTCCTAGTGTTGCTGCATATCCATCGAAACATGCACATCTCTATTACACTTATCTTCTGTGAATGACGTTTCTTTAATGTGCATCGAAGCTTGCTTGAAACTTTCGTAACTCGTTAAAATTAAAACAACTAGGGTATGGGAGAAACAAGGAATTTATGCATAACGTGTTAAAGGAAGGTTCCACAAGGTTGATCAATTAACACAGTTATTGTTATTCAGACTATTGCCATAACAATGATAATTCAGTTTATGTTGTTACAATAATATTCTAGAAGATACTGTGCTTATGATAATCTAACTAAGGCTGCGTTATGATACTCCAGGTTTAGATATGATCAAATCTATAGCTTCTTTCGTTATAATAAATTATTGAAGTCCCTTCCACTATATCAAAACTTCTAAATTATGATGAGGGTTGAGAAAAATTATTTTGTATTTTAAATTACCTTTTGAAATTCTTGCCATTGCACCAAAACGCCGAAAATTGTGGTCATGAGTGTTGAGCGAAATTATTTTGTATTTAACATGTCCCCGCAAGTTGAAAATTCATTTTGGTTAGAAACTTGGATTTTATGCAGCGGTATTTGTTTTTAAATCTGCAATTAAATATGCGTCTGTCAGGATTTGAACCTAGTTTGCTCTAAAGCTATACTAAAATCCTTTTTTTTTTTTTTTTTTTTTTTTTGATCTCACGCACCCAATTAAGCAGAACACAAGATCAACTAATACCGATACTGATAGGTCACACTGACAGATGATAGAGTTTCTATAGAAGACCAACAGATCAATCCCCAGATCATCAACACAGAATATAGATCAGTATAGCCGAAAATATGTGCGGCAATAATACGTGTCAACGGACTAAAATAATTCAGACGTGCAGGTCTCTTTACATACGAAGATAATTAGCTGCCATCATCATCCCCAATCTCATTTAAAATTGGGAAGCGATCAGTCTCGAGAGAGAAAATTTTGGAGCCAGCGGTCGTCGTCGATCGATAGTTAGCGAGAGAAAGACGAGGAAGGATGAGACAGAGAAGTTGATATGCGCGGAGGGTTTCGAGTTCGTGATCCCAAAGGAGGCCGCCATGGTCTCCCCATGCAACATGCTCACTTCGCCCGGTGGATTTGCCAAGGCGCAGCACGGGGAGGTAATGTTCCCGGAGATGTACCGCTCCAATTCCGGAGAAGATCTGCCAGTACTTCCACGGAAATGTCTAGATTCGCCCCCATGTTTTTCTCAGTGCATCCCAATTTTTTTAGTGAGCCCAGAGGAGAGGAGTTCAAAGGATGACTCTTTTTTCTTACTGAGCTCTAATTTTTCTACACTTTTTCCAAAAATGTTCTTTTCCTTCCCTCCTCCCAGTGGCAGCGATGGCAGCAGTAGCGAGACAATTTTTACGAAAGTATAGCACGATAATTTATAAATGATATTAACATTTATAAATTAGGATTTCAAAATAATATAAAATTAGGACAAGACAATTTTTGAAAATAAGAAATAAGCATTTCAATGGTTCTTCTCGAAGAATACAATCATTTGTATCATAACATAAATAAACAGTTTTATAAAATTAAAACATAATATATTCCTATCTAACAGGAATAGTGTATGAAAAAGTGAGTTCGAGAAGAAACTCACCTTAGCCTGAAACGCGTTCATTACTAGATTTAACTCAAATAACTGCATAGCAAATCATTACGAAAGTACCAGAAATAGTTAAACATGGATTTAGGAGATTATCTTGAATTTTTTGGAGTAGACAAAAGTTCATTATTAGTCATAAAAAGCTAACGGATTTAGAACAAATGAATGGGTAGGATAGTTATCTTTTGGGCCTATTAGATGAAGGGATGATGTTTAAATAAGTTCTTATAGGGGGCTATCTACCTAAATCCAATAAATCATAAGCTCATTAAGGAAGGGAGATATATTCTACCTCTTGATGGATTTTAAGGGAGAAAAAGGAGGTGTTCCAGCAAGTGGTGTTCGGGCGAGTATTGCTTTAGTAACAGTGATTGTCGATGGGATGACTCAGGTGGCGCATAGCAAAGAGGGCTCGCGAGGTGGCTTCTTCGGTGGTCAGTGCGATCCAGCGGTAAATCGGCCTCCGACGATTGGACGAAAGAAGGAAGAGAGATTTGTGTAAGAAAATCGGAAGAGTTGTTGGAGATATGTTCAAAAAAAAAAATATTAAGGTTGGAGATGTTTAAATAGGGTTAGAATGAAGGATTAGAGGGAGAGATTAGTGTTTTAATGGGGATTAAATTCAAATTCAAAAGAGTAAATGACATGTGATTTTAGTGATGAATGAGTTTACTGAATGGAGTATTTGAATTTGAAAAAGAAAATTAAAATTTGATAATTATGGTTACACAGTTAATTGAAAGAGGAATAATTAAGATATTGATTGGAGTTAATTTTTGAAATTAAATATATGATAATGGTGGTCAAATGGTAAATTGAAATAAAGTGAGTTAAGATATTGGAAGAATATGAGAAATTAGAGAGTGATATAATATAAAATTTTAAATTAATTAAACTTTTATTTTGTGACCAGTGATTTGTTATCTTGCTGGTTTATTACTAATCTATGTGGGAATATGTGGGAGTTGGCCTTGAGTTCAAATCATGGCATAAATGCTTTTATTTTTCTTATTTAATAAAATAGATAAATAATAATAATAATATATTTTTAAAATAAGTAATTGGCTCTTATGAAAATGACTATTATTCAGAATAAATGGTGTACGGATTTTAGGACAACTATAAGAAAATATCTAATGGTCTAAAAATAATAATAATTTAATAAATCAGTATTAAATTTATCCATGTCTATAGTTATTTATTCAGATATATTAAAATAATCAAACAAAAATTCATTGATAAATAATCAAGAATATATATATATATATATATATATATATATATATATATATATATATATATATATATATATATATATATATATATATATATATATATATATATATCGAAAAATAAATAATTTTTGGGTGCAGGATTCTAAATTAATTGTGTTTGAGCTTGAGAATTTCACAATTTCTAATTTGAGTTTAATTAATTTTGGATGAAGAATTCTAAATCAATTTTATTTGAGTTTGATAATTCTGTAAATTCTAATTAAACTCTGATTGATTTTTGGGTGTAGAATTCTAATTTAATTCTGCTTGAGTTTGATAATTCTATAAATTCTAATTTAAGTTTAATTGATTTTGGGTGCTGAAACAGTACCTGATACAATGAATCTAGAGTAAATCTAGTCAAAAGAATATTCTAATATCTCATGAAGATTACCAAGAGATCTCGATTCTATTTACAAGGAAATTTTCTCAACTACTTAGGAGCATATAAATACTCCTCAAGAGAATTCAAAAATGACATTTGGCCATATTTCTCCCACGCACACGAGTTTGAGCCTCCTCCAAGAATAGAAGAGACGAAGAACGAGCTGGCCTCCAAATCATCTACATATCCTCTCTATCTTTTTTTTTTGGGATTTTTACATACATGTCCCTTACATCTTTAAAAATTAGAATTTAGTCCCCCAAATCTTCATATTTATAAATTAGTCCCCAAATCCTTTAAGTTACCACAATTTAGTTCCCAGCCATATTTTTTGCCCGAATTTTCCGTTATACCCCTAAGTTACTTCACTTTACTTATCTCTTCCTTCTTCGTCCTATGTTCCTCTTCTTATTGGGTTCTTCTCTCCATTCTTCTCATCTCTCTCTTCCCTCTTCTTATTGGATTTCTCTTAGTTATTTCACTTTAGAGATTAACTGGGAGGAAAGAGAGAGAGGAGAAGAATAGAAAGGGGAACCCAATAAGAAGAAAAAGGGAAGAGGAGGAAGAGGAAATGGATGATTAAAGTGAAATAACTCAGAGATATAACTAGAAATTCGGACCAAAAATATGGCTGGGGGACTAAATTGTGATAACTTAAAGGATTTGATGGACTAAATTATAAATAAGAAGATTTGGGGGACTAAATTCTCAATTTTAAAGATTTAAGGGACAGAAATGTAAAATCCCCTTCTTCTGTTTAATGGCAATGGAAAGATCTGCAGTTTTTCCAAAAACAGACAGATCCACATATTAATTTTTGACCCGTCATATTTAAAAATTTGAATTAGAAAAATGAAAATTTTAATTTAAAACGAAATTTTTAATAGGACGGGCCACAGATGCATCTATTATCATTTCTATGGAAATCACTTATACCTATATCCAAATGTTTTAAAAGCCTCTCTACTGATCAACATTTTTTTTTTCTATCCTGACATTTAATTGTGCCGCCCCCCTCCCCCAACCCACACACCAAATCAACGATCATTTTCGTACATTAAAAAAGAAAAAAAAAAAAAAAAAACGATGTGTCATGTTACTCGATGAATTAAAGAAGAGATTTCATGACTCATAGATTCAGTGAGTTTAGCCTCTACTTACAAACTTATTTGCAGTTTCCAAGGCATACACTATGCTTTTAAAGTTTGGAGTTTGAGCTCTTATTGCTTAAGTAAAAAGAATATGTCATGTTATTCGATTAATGTAGTTTTCTTTCAATTTTTAAATCATAAAGTTTCTATTATCATACATATATATATTTTCCAGGTCAAATATATATGTACGTCTCTACTCTGCCAACATGCATGCAAATGATATGTGCAAAATTATCAAAATGACGGAAATAACGTTCCCAAGAAGTAATTTTCTCCAACTGTATCATGACTAGATCCAATTAAGCCTACCTGCTTTATTCGGTGTCCTACTCTCTCTCTCTCTCTCCCAATAAAAATGACGCAATCTCCTATTTCTCTCCCAATCCGAACCCTCTCCCTCTTCCTCGATCCGTCTCTCTCCCGATCGGGCGCCCCCTCGCTCGATCCGTCTCTCTCTCCCCCTCTCCCGATCTCGCTCAATCCATCTCTCTCTCTCTCCATAAGAAGGATTTTGTATCGTTTTACAAGAACTGCCTCAAATGAGTAAAATTATTTATCTTGTTGATTAAAAATGTTGAATCCATACAGCTGATTCAAAATCGTGGGCCAAAGTATATTTGAGTTAAATCCTAATGCACAGAAAAAGTATTAACCAAATTATAGCGGATCTGAAGGCGTGGCTAAAGTCTCACAATCTGCCATCCATGACTCAAAAAAGATTAGAAATATTTCATGAATATGCAAGACAATTATACGAAAAAGAATTGTACATTCAAAACTTGATAGCCATTCTGTAACCTTTGTGAATATGAAACAAGTCCTTTTCGATCTGATTCCTTCCAAGTTTTAGGAGGTTTTTGCATTGACACACGAGCTGTATATGATATAGTCTGACCCCTGCTACAATTTGCATAGTGCATAATTTCCATATATGATAGCTTGACACCACCCCCCACCACCCCCCTGCTACAATTTGCAACACCTATAGCACTTGCTTGCAGCAGACATCGATTACATGAACTGGTTATATTCAGGAGCAACAACAGTTCCAGTAATGTAGGATCCAAGACAGATGATCATTCTAGTAAAGCAGACACTAACAAACAATAATTAGTATAAGCTCTCAGAAAACGGTAGTAGGCTGTCACCTCAGGTTTTTCCTGAGTTGATGCCCCTTCCTTCCGAGCTACCATTCCCTTCCCTTCGCCTTCCTCCTGAAGCCCTTGAATGAATCCGTCGTAGTTCGTTGGCTCGCTGGACTTGTATGGTCGCTAGCCTAGTACCTGAACCAAGTCGTCCTGTGGAGTACCTCCTTCTCAAGTAGCAACTCGGCAATCTTGGCCACGTGGTCCTTGTGCTCCGTGATCAACTCCAACGTCTTATCGTATGCTTTGGCGACCCATTCCCTTACCTCACCGTTAATGATGGCTCCGGTCTTGCTGCTATAGGGCTTGCACATCTCGAAAGTATCCTCTCTCTGTAGGAAGGACAGGAGTCCAACGTTGTCACTGAAACCCTAGGCTGCAACTTGAGCATAGGTCATCTTGGTCACTTTCTCCAAGTCATTTTGTGCTCCAGTTCAAAATCTTCCACAATAAGACCTGCACACATGAAGAAAAGTTAGTTTCATGGTCTATTTGGGGTACACACTAGATAATTGGACTGGTTTGAGATGACAAATTGAGATGATTCAGTTACTTGAGCAAAATTTCCAAGTCAAGAAACAGGTTTCTTTGCGTTCCAAGTCAAGATACAACAGAACATAAAACTACCATAATTTTGAGGTGGATTGCGCAAAGATGAAGAGACAATTAGCTTAACAGTTTAAGAAAGAAATAATGTAGAGTACTAGAGCAAAAATGTAATACAATACGTAACAATTGCAAAAAAGAAAGAGAGAGAAAACCTACATTAATACTCAGAAAAGAAAGGGAGGGAAAATATGTCTCAATTGCAACCTGATTTCAACACTGCATAAATTCAAATTAATGTACAAGAAATCTTGGTTAGAGGCACACCAATCATTGCCAAATGCCTACAGTCCCCAACAAAATCACAAGAATTAACATCAAATTGGTATGGCGACAAAATTTACTTGGAAAATGTGGTGTCAATGAAATTTTCGAAAGGAATCTATAAAACCAAAAATATAAATAAAATCAATAATTATACACATACAATGTACTAACTAAAAATTTCTCCAAATGACATTGTAGCAATAAATTACTACTATCTGTCGGAATAAAAAGAATCCAACCTCAAGTGTTTAAAGTTTCTTTGTTTATGTAATGGAAAACTATTGCAAATCCTTTCAAGTTCGAGTAGGGATGTAAATGAGACCATATCTAAAATAAATTGAAATCTAAAAACAAAATATTGAGAGACAAAAGTAAACTGCCTATAACATAAAAATATTTAGCAATATTCTTTAACATTATACAGTTAGTTCTAACTCAAACTTGATTCCTCTTTTATTCACTGCTTGAAGTTATACGAGTCTGATTCTTCATATGCCCCAAAATGCGTAGGCTGCATGATAAAGCATTCAACTATACATGTCATATTACTCAATTCATTGGTGGATGAAATAACACAAAGTCAATAGCCCCCTAAGAAACAAAAATATGCCTGAAACTTTATTTTATTCATAAATGAGAGCGTTCGTTTATTCACTAAATACTAACAATACAAAAACCTTTAAAACTAAATACTTCATTTTACTCCTAAAAGACTCTTATTATCCATCTCCTATTTCTTGGCACCTGCAACAAAATTTTTAACAAAGTTCTGAGAAATAATAAATTTACTAGTAAAGAATGCATACTATATCAATCAGTAAATGAACATACTATGTAATGTTTAGAAACTTGATGAACTATGAATGAGAAATAACAATATAAAAAACCACTATTTGCCTCCATCTGCAATTATAAACAAATAATTCAAAAGAGGAAATTCAGTAAAAAATAAGAACTAGTATGGATTTTAAAAAAAAGTGCAAAATTAGATGCACCATGCTATTTTATTTGGCCATTACCTATTGGATTAGTGCAACTAGTTCTATAGTGACCTAATTGATGACATCTGCTGCATGTCCTTTTCTTTATTTCTTTTGCATCTTGCGCTTTCTCAACTCCAAGCTTTAATCTACTGAGTTTTTTTGAACGACCCTTAGTTTTTGCAGGTCTAGAAGGATCACGGATTGTGATCTGAGGAATTTTCTCAATAGTATCTGAATGGGGTGTGTTAGATCCAAACTAGTTTGTAGTTTCAACCCGCTCCACATCTTTAACTTTCACTTCTTTTTCTGCCTTCTCCATTAAGTTAGATAAGAAACTCTTTAGATTCTCTAGGATAGTAGGTGAGTAAACTGTCATCTCCAATATACTGTTAAATTTTGCTCTAAGAGTCCAAGAATGCAAGATACACATCTGCTCCTTCTTGTTATATATGTTTCTTCTTATTAATACATTAGCAGCACTATATTTCGATGCCTTGCAGCTGTTGTCCATCTATATAGAATATAATGTTCCAGAATTTTTATTATCTGCTTCAGTATCATAATGTGAAGTATATATCGACATAATATGCCCTCACTCTCAAACATTGCACATGTATATGTGAATTTCAATTCTTCATTCTGATCATAAGCAACATTCTCCCATTTACTTCTATCATCTGAGTGAGAACCAACACTATAATAAACAACTACTGCTTATTTTTCAATATTATCATGAAATAGAGATACACATTTTTTAAGCTCGTCTTGAAATCTATTAAAAATAGCCCTCGTATATAATTCTCCTACTTGAATCTCAATTGGATGATGTAAATGTATAATAGGCTTTGTCTCTATTGAAGCAAAGTCTTCATTCAGTTCTTCTGCACGACGACAAAGCACCACTTTATCATATTGTTGCACAAAATCTAGTAACATGGTTTGAGAATTAACATACGTATCAAAAAAAGCATTGATACTCTCACTGCGCTGGCTTGATGTCATTCCTACAAAGAAAGTATCTTTTAAATAACATGAAACCCAATGTCTCCGTTTCTTATACATAGTCTGTAACCAGCCTTCATCATCATCTTTTATATTGAATTTATCTCTAAGCTCCTTCCAGTATTAGATATAAGTTTCTATTGTCTTACTATAGCGCCAACTATTAAAATAGCTTTCAAACTCTACCCCATAAAGCCTTTGTAATGATATTAGATGTTCAGCAACATGAAAACCAAGGTGTCAATTGCAATATCGGTGTCGAGTGTCTGGAAAAACAATCTGAATTGCATTGTATATAGTTTTATCTTGATCGGTAATAATAGCAAGTGACGTTATTCCATTCATACACTTTAACCAATTATTAAACAACCACACAAATGTGTCTTCTTCCTCATTTGCTAGTAGTGCACAACCAAACAAACTCGATTGTCTGTGATGGTTAACGCCTATAAATGGAGCAAATGGTAGAGCTAACTTGTTAGTTCTATATGTGACATCAAAAATGACATCACTGAACTTTAAAAATGAGGCTTTGGACTGTCCGTCTGCCCAGAATACGCTTCTCATTATCCCTGTACTATCAAATTTAATTGCAAAATAAAAATCCGGATCAGAAGTTCTTTTCTCTAGAAATTGACAAATCACAGATATACATTCATTATTATTCTTCCTATGCTTTCTTACATGATCACTAACTTGTTGTTGTGTAATGGTTTCTTCCTGACTCCCACTTACAATATTTAGTACTCGCGAAATTGTAGATGGATTGAGCCCTGCATCCTGTAACTTATTCATAAAATCTTGGCAGTCTCTAGTTCGATGCAACTTCCTATGAGAATAATGCCGTGTAATCTTAGCTGGGCTGGTCAACTCATGATTTGTATGCTCACTAACAAATTTACTTACTAACTATGTATTTGTTTTGGTCTGACTAACACGCAACCTAGCTTTGCAACCTACTCTTGTGTCCCTTCGACGATTAAGTTCTCGTTCATGTTCTCTCTTATCATGTAGAGATTTTTTGCTTTCCTTATTACACAGAAATGTCTTGCATATGAGCTCTCAAGTTTTTCTAGAGTGATTGCTCGAACTAATGTGAACACTGAATCCTTTGACTCTGGCATACGCATTATAAAAATTGTAAGCAGCAATATACTTGGGAAATTCCATCCCTACCCGTGGTTCCACACTATTATGGTTACCATCATCACTATTATTAATATTATTAATGTCCTCAAAACCGGTTTTCATACTCTCAGCATCACTAGATATACTTCTGTCTGAACTATTGGACATCAATCTATCCATATGAACATCAGTTGTGTCGGATATGACCTAGAAGAATGTTATTTTTGAGATAACATCAAAATATCATACAACTATATACTTAATTTTCTAAACTTATGAAAAACAGTAAGTAAAATATAAATAGAAAATCCATTTCTCTAATGTATTTATTCCTAGTTATGTTGTATACATAGACCCTCTCATGAAAATCGTAAACAAAGTCAACTTAGAATCCAAAAAGAAGAAGCAAATAATAGACTATTTGTTAAATCATATTTTCGCCATAGACAATGAATTACACATAATAATAGCAACCAAGACTTTATCTATCATATCATATATTTTCAGGAAAACATTAACATTTTCTCTTTTAATGGCACGAAAAATTGTGCCTAAAATATTCATTATGTGTTGTGTTCATAAAAAAAATACTTAGAAAGACAAAAATGATATGGTTCTTACTCATACTCCCACAAGTGAGTTCACCTACTATAACTCATTAATGTCGAAGTTGATAGCCAACAAATCTTAGTACAAAAGGTATATCTATTTAAGAATATTTAAATCGCAAATTGTTGTATAACATCTTATTTATATACCGCATATATACCCACATGAAAATCATAAATAAAGTCTACATAGAAGCCAAATAAAAAAAAAAACAAATAATAGATCTTTTGCTAAATCATATTTTCACCCATAGACTATGAAGTAGCATATATAATAAGAGCAACTAAGACCTTATCAATTATACCATACATTTTTAGAAAATTATAAACATTTTCTTTTTTATGGCACGAAAAATTGTTCCAACAATATTCATTATGTGTTGTGTTCATAAAAAGATACTTAGAAAGACAAATTTGATAATGTTCTTGCTCATATACCTACAAGTGAGTTCACCTACTATAATTCATCAATGTCAAAGTTGATAGCAAACTAATCTTATACTCAAAAGTGATTGTAAAACTCATGCAGTTAAATCACAAGTCAAGAAATATTGCTAATTCTATTAAAAGAAAGGAAAAATACCAAGTTTACTAAAGAAACTCATAAATAGAACTTATGCCAAAAAATCCTGACTTTGCTAGGATTAATATTTTATATGTTAGTACTCAATAAATAATTGAAGTGTTTCTTTCTATAGTGTATTCTTTGTTCGTTAGGTCTTATTGTTGCTATCTTATTAATGTGTATTATTGTTAGACATATTTGTAGTTTGCTATAGTCATTTAAAGAGCAAATTCTTGCATGGAATAATAAGTAAAATTGATTTTTGTTTGTTGGACTACAACTGCCACTTTTTTTTAGTCTTAAAGAATAGGAATAAGATCAATCTTGTCTTTACTTATTCATCAAAAGGTGTATAATGTCAATTACTTAATTCATTGTTGCATTCATATTCGATATATTGGAAGCTTTAAAATCATATACATGAGTTGGTGCTTTTGTAGGTCATCTTTATGTTAAAAGGAATAGCTTATAAACTTAATTAACTAATTTAAAAGTAACTAATTTGAAAGTTACAGCTTTGGAAATTTCTTACAAGCACATTTTTAGTTTTCTCACAAATATAACATATACAGTATGTGTTATGTCTCGTCTTTAACTTGTTTTCATCCTTATTTTTCTTTAAAAAATTATAGAAAAAGCGCTAGAAGAGAATCAAGAGCAAATAAAAAAATAAAAGAGAAAAAAAGGAACCATGCCATCATTGAGAACAATGATGTGCAGACTATTCCTTTTTAGAGTAGTGGGAGAGAGACGGAGTCGAGGTTGAAATCTACTCAAGCAGAGACAAACGAGTCCAAGATCGCATTGAGCAGAGAATTAGAGAGGGGGCGCAACGTGATCCCGGATTTGGCCAAGGAGAGAAAAAGAGAAGAAAGATCGGAGGAGAGAGAGAGAAGAAAGATCGGAGAGAAATCAAGCGAGAGGGCGCCCGATCGGAAGAGAAACGGATCGAGGAAGAGGGAGAGGGTTCGGATCGGGAGAGAAATAGGAGATTGCGATGTTTTCGATTGGGAGAGAGAGAGAGAGAGAGAGAGAGAGAGAGAGAGAGAGAGAGAGAGAGACGGATCGAGGACGAGGAAGAGGGTTCGGATCAGGAGAGAAATAGGAGGATTGCGTCGTTTCCCAGTCAGAATCTAACTGGGAATGGTTTTTTGCAAAAAAACCCTGTTCTTAGTTGTTTTTTCACCAAAGATTTTTCCTGCTCCTTAGAAATAAATTGATTAAGGTTTTAAATAATTTGTTCTCAGCGAATGGGAGATCGCCATGTGCCGTCAGCTCAGGAAAAATCTAAGCAAACAGCCCTCCTCCCGTTTTCTCATATATATATATATATATATATATATATATATATATATATATATATATATATATATATATATATATATATATATACTGTAGGTGAGCCGTAAACTCAGGAAAAGTTACATGAGTTAGCGGCAAAACTATAATGATCCAATAATTTTTCTTTAATTTTTTTACAATTACTATTTCTACCTCCTTAATTCTTTTATATTAAATTTTATAAATTTTGGAGTTCATTTATCCTTTCCTTAAGTGCATACAAAATGTTTTATTAATTGAAAAAAATATTAATTTTGTATTAACTTGATGAAGTACCAAATCAAAACTAAACCCATGAAATCGGATATGAGTGAACCCCGAGGGTCGAGATCATAATAAAAAAAATTAAAAAGATTATTGGAGATAATGAAAATGAACAACAACTCAGATAACTTATGTGAGCTTTCAGGTCATTTCTATCTCTCTCTCTCTCTCTCACACACACACACACACATATATATTGGAAAAATAGAAATGAGCTAATAGCTCACGCAAGTTACCTCTAAACTATAGTTCATTTCCACTATCTCTAAAAATCTTTTTAAAAATTTTTCTTTTAGATTATGATCTCAACCCCCCTACGGTTCGCTCATACCCAATTTCTTGGGTTTTAGTTTTGATTTTGTCCTCTATCAAGTTAATATAAAATTAACGGTTTTCAATGAATAAAATATTTTGTAGAACTTGATGAAAGGGTAAATAAACTCCAAAATTTATGAAATTTAATCCGAAAGAAGTTAAGGAGGTAGAGATAGTAATTGTTAAAAAAATTGAACAAAAATCATTAGACCATTATACTTTTGCCGCTAGCTCACATAACTTTTCCTGAGTTGGTGGCTCACCTACAGTAATCCCTATATATATATATATATATATATATATATATATATATATATATATATATATATATATAGAGAGAGAGAGAGAGAGAGAGAGAGAAAGAGGAAACGGGAAATTTTCCTTCACCGCCGCTTAGATGACCCAATAAAATTATTATACGTGGCGTCACTCAAAGGGTGGTTAACATAGTTCTTTTATTTGTTATTTTAAGTAGCGCAACGTGTAATAATTTTATTGGGCCACCTAAGCAGCAGGAAGGAACTCACTTCACCGCCGCTAAATTTTTCGTTTTCTCATATATATATATATATATATATATATATATATATATATATATATATATATATATATATATATATATATATATATATATATATATATATATAAAGGCTGAACTTCTTAGTGATGCTCAAAAACCTAGCATGGCTAAGATTCTGAAAGGTG
Organism: Dracaena cambodiana; assembly: GCA_036321105.1. Classification (NCBI taxonomy): domain Eukaryota; kingdom Viridiplantae; phylum Streptophyta; class Magnoliopsida; order Asparagales; family Asparagaceae; genus Dracaena; species Dracaena cambodiana. The sequence goes on from JAYEPQ010000011.1 coordinate 41,043,870, forward strand.
ACAACGGTTAGCCGAACCCTAATGTAACTAGGATTTCATTAGTGGTCCATATGATAACCCTTTGGTGATTTTCACTTGGTAGATTAATGGCTTCATCAAGAGATATTTGGATGTGCAAAAATTTCAGTACTTCACCCCAATAATTGACAATTAAACTAACTTTTTCGTGGAGATACCTAAAATTACTATTGCAAAAATTCGTCTAAGTGGACTAATATGCTTGTGACCTATGTCACGAGTGTAAAGGGTGTCTCGGTAGATTATGAAAACCAATGTGTTCACTAGAAATTTCTTCGTTTTTTTTTTTCCCCTTTTGTGCTCTCTTTAGAACAATGAAATTACTTTAACCAGTTAAAATAATAAAATTAAATAATTTTCCACTGTTCCATAGATGAACATGCAATCAACTCTTTTTTTTTTTAAATATGATTTTTTCTGGAGAATTTCTAAAGGAGCACACCACTGGTCTTGGTAAGCACTCTCTCTTTGGAAAAAAAAGATTTTTCCTAGTGAGCGCACAAATTCTTCCCATAAAAACTCTTCCTCTCTCTCTCTCTCTCCTCCCCCCTCGTTACCCACCATCTCTTATTGATCCAAATCTATTTCCTCCTCTCCAAATCTATTTGCTCTCTCCCATCAGCCTCCGAGACGGTTGCAGCTCCTCTTCCTCTCTCTCTCTCTCTCTCTCGCTTGTGGGTTCAAAGTATTTAGAAAAAAGTGCTCTTATTGAAGAGAATAGAAGGGAAAATTCTATTTGCACACTGAATATTACTCTTGACGCATGGTTTTAAAAATAATAAATAATTACAAGTTTGACCTTTATTTTTATGACTAAATTACCCTTATAAATCTCAATCTAAAACTTATTAAAAATTGGAAGAGATATCGAGCGAGACCAGCCCTCTCAGCTGGCCAAATGCCTCTGGCAAGAAGCGCAGCTGCCGCCCTGAGAGCTCCACTCTCTCCACGCACTTTCCGGACGCTTCCTGCAAGATCCCAATCACCTCCTCGCTCACCTGCGCCCCAGCGCCCTCCTCCTCCTCCTGTTCCATCACCCCCACCTCCTTCCCCTCTCTATTATGATCATGCCCTTCGTATATTCTCAGCAACTTCTCCTCCGCATCCTTCAACAGCTTCTCATACGCCTCGTGCATCTCATCCAACTGGATCACCACCTTGAACGGCACCTTCTCCCTCTCCGCCTTCGCGCGGCATTCCTTCTCCTTATCCGCCTGCACCGCCCGCCAGTTCCCGACGTCGACCTCGTCCGGCCTGGGGGCGCGGACGATCTCCTCCAGTGTTTTAGAGAGGTCCTGGTCGATCTGGACGATGCGGGCCTTGGCGAGGTCAACGGATTCGTGGTCGGGCCGCTCGCCGAGGGTTTGGAGGATGGAGCGGGTCTGGGTGACCTCGGACCTATCTAAAGCAAGGTTTTAGAGCGTCCGAAGTGTGAACGAAACAGAGGATGAAGGGTGCCCGATGGAGGAGAAATAGGTTGATGCGGGATGAGGCCCGATGGAGGAGGAGGTCGGCACCGACGGATTTCTGAGGCCGGTAAAGGACGGTCGGGGTTGGCGACGGGGCCGGCAGTCGAGAGCGGCGGTCGATCAAGAGGCGGCGACGGTGGGGACGACTCCGGTGGTGGGTCGGGAAGGAAGAACGGGTGTCGGGTGATTTTGGAGGAAAAATTCTGAATAAGACTGGTTAAAAAGAGCGAAGGCAAAATTGAAAAAAAATTGCGCGCAGAGAGTAAATTAGTCATATTTCAAAATAGAAGCAGGGTACAAAGAGTAGCCAGGGCGTGAAAATTAAATAGCAGGGTGCAAATAGAATTTCCCGAATAGAAGGGATTGGTTTAGAAGGAGAGACGAGAGACTGAAGACAAGGGCAAGTTTGTTCAAACCTATAATATAAACCAATTTTATGAAGTATGCTGACCAAGAACCATGGCACGCTCCTTTAGAAATTCCCAGTTTTCTGTTGTCAAGGTGATTCCATTGTTTTCCATCATTCTTTTCTCCTGAATCTTATTTTATTTTTTTGGCAAAGGGTGATGCTCCTAAAATTTGCGGGAGTTTCTAGATGGGCACGGCATATTTCCTAGTGAGCCCACTTAAAAGATCGTTTTATTTACCAATTTGCCATTATTTTTTTTGTCAAAAAATGCCCTTCCCTCACCTTCCCCGCTCGTCGCCGCCGCCGTCGCCGCTAGCCGCCGCCGTCGCCCTCGCCCTCCCCGCTCGCCGCCGCCGCCCTCACCCTCGCCGCTAGCCGCCGCCCCCGCCCTCGCTCTCGCCCTCCCCGCTTGCCGCCGCCGCCCTCACCCTCGCTGCTAGCCGCCGCCCTCGCCCTCGCTCTCCCCGCTCGCCGCCGCCGCCGCCGCCCTCACCCTCACCGCTAGCCGCCGCCCTCGCTCTCGCCCTCACCACTCGCCGCCGCCGCCCTCACCTTCTCCGCTCGCCTTCGCCCCAACCCCCACCCCCCGTCCGGGGTATCCAGCCCGGACAGGGAGTCTCTGTCCGGGGTATCCAGCCCGGACAGAGAGTCTCTGTCCGGGCTGGATACCCCGGACAGAGAAAGAGAGGGAGATGTGAGGGTAATTTGGTAAAATAGGTGTGCTCACTAGGAAAAATAAGGTTTTTGAAAAAGTTAAGATGTGCGCACTAGGAAAAGTGGGCTCACTAGGAAAAATCTAGTGCCCATCTAGAAATTCCCAAATTTGCCCTCTCCCCAATAAAATTACAAAAATAAATAAACAAGCAAGCATAGACAATACCTTTTCATAGTACCCTTTCATAGCTTCTTGCATCGCCTCGTTTAGATCCAACTCCTCTCCTCAATCTCATCGTCTCAATCAAGAGAACCCATCTCCTTAAATCCTCTGTCGCCCCTCTCATCAAAACCCTAGAAAGAGAGAGAGAGAAGAGGGAGGAGAGGGGGAAGAAATCGAGAGAGCAATGGGCAACGCCTCATCGATGCTGACCCAATACGACATCGAGGAAGTCCAAGAGCACTGCCGCTACCTCTGTAAACTGTCCTCATCTCTCCTCAACCACATTGATTCATTTTTTTTCCCCTGATTTTTTCCTCATTTAATTCGATCTTTCAACAGTTTCTCAACAAGAGATTGTGTCGCTCTACAAGAGATTCTGCCAGTTAGATCGCAGCGCCAAAGGGTTTATCTCCGCCGATGAGTTTTTGTCGATTCCGGAGTTCTCTCTCAATCCTTTGTCTCAGGTGAGAGATGCCCATTTCTTTTTAGCCTTTTATTTGGGTAAAATATTTGATTTTGGGTTGGAAAGGTTCAATCTTTATGGCTTGTGTTTGTTTGTTTGATTGTTTCTTTTTGTTTTTTTTCCCCAGAGGTTGCTTAGGATGGTGGATGGGTTGAATTTTAAGGATTTTGTTGCGTTTCTTTCTGCGTTCAGTCCGCAGGCGACTCTAGACCAGAAGATAGAATGTAAGACCCAATTTCTAGTTTTTCCCCCCTTCTTTGTTTGTTTTGCGAGAACCGATTTATAGTTTTTTGTCTCATTTTTTGATTCCTTAGTTTGTTCACTCAGCAAGAGCATTTGATTAAGATATAGAATGCTTATTGTTTCATGATGATAGAATTCTTGATGTTTGTTATATATTTGGTGTTAGTGCCCTCAATTTTTTTCGTCGTTGTTTCCTTTATACAAAATCTATTTTTAAATTTTCTTCAGAGTCATTATTTAATTCGTAGATTTTCCAGTGATGGGTTCTGATTCTGACCTATTTGAAATTCTACACATTAAGTAAATCTTCTTGTTGATTGATGCAGTAATCTTTAAAGTTTATGATACCGACGGCAAGGGGAAGGTGGGTTTTAAGGACTTGTTAGAGGTTCTCAGGGATCTGACAGGATCTTTCATGTCGGAAAAACAGAGAGAGGTATCCTCATCACTCTGAAAATCTTTGGTTTCTTTCACTTGCTTTGCTATGTATTTCTCGATTCTTGCTAGATCTATGATATTATTTTCTTACCAAATATACCTACAGTTTCCTGATAAAATGCATCGGTAACCAGAAAAGGTGTAATATCTCTTAGTCTTCAAAAAGTAATAAGGTTTTTGTCATCTGGGAGACAAATATGTGGTATGTCTATAGTCTGGGAAGCATCTCATTTGGTCTTCTTATATACTTCTGGCCATGATCTAAATACTTTGTCTTTACGCTGCACAGATTCTCTGTTACATGTGAGGTTGCTGTAATAGGACACTTGCACCGGTGGTGTTATTGTAATGCCCCACTATCTGGAACAATGGATAGCTGAGTCGTTCAACAACACATTTGTGAAAATATGCTAAGCGTCAGTACAATATCAATAATTGCCAAATATAACAATATTACCTTAATAGATCAATGGACAAAACTGGAATACAATAGATAATGAAGAAAATAAAGATAGAGAAATAATTGAGAATGGAGGATAATATTTTGAAGGCGAAAATAATCTAAAAGTAAAAAAGTAAAAGACTTAAAAGAAAAGAACGGTCTACTGGCTTCAACTACTCTATGTAGTGCTTTAGGTCTTTAATTTGCTCAATTAGATCAATCTCAAAAATCTAGGTATGGATGCCGAGGTCGTCAGATTTTGACAAAAAGTAATAATAAGAGTATAAAATAGGTAAAATGTGAAGTAATTAAATTGAAATAATCATGCATGTATAAAATACGAAAATATTGATGCATATGGACTTAAATAAAAAGTATATGTTAATTTATTAATAAACACTTGTTAATAGATATTTCACTTACAATTGTGCTCTAGTCTACATGTCAAGTGGACTAGTTTAGAATATCATACGTTATTGTAGAACATAATTGATGCTCTATATCCGTGTTTCGCTAGTCTCTCTTACAGATCCAGGGAAATGGTCATATGGTTATCCAGTGCTGACCCGGACCTGCACAATAGCTTTTGACGTAATTCAGCAAATCACCATGTACCCATGGTTTGGACAAAAAAAATCAGTTGTACAACTTTATAATATAGCCGAAACATAGTATTCACATCAATTAATATCTCCCATAATCCATTGTTATTTACCGTCATCAAGATCATGCCAAGTCTAGTATGATATATTTCCAATCAATATACAATCCTGATTCAGTTCGAGTTCATGAGTAGTTCTAGTTTATTATAATCAACTAATCAAGTATTGTTTAGGAAGAATTTTTTTAATTCTAACATGTTATTGGAATTTCAACTACTAATTGAGGGATTTTCTGACGTCATATTATTAAGAGATACAACCATGTAAGAGTAAGAAAGTGATGTTTTTCTTGCAAGCACGTTCCTTAATTATGTAATCACATTTTTTTGAAAACCGTTACCACAATATTATAATCATTATTACCATAAATTAGCATTTTGATTTACTATTTATAATTAATAATTAGTAAATTTATGACATATTTTTCATCTGAATAAAGTTTGTGGGATTACGAAATTTCACTTAATTAAATTGCACTTCATGATATTAACATTTATAAATTAGGATTTCAAAATAATGTAAAATAACGGTAAGACAATTTTTGAAAATAAGAAATAAGCATTTCAATGGTTCTTGTTGAAGAATACAATCATTTATATCATAACATAAATAAACAGTTTTATAAAATTGAAACATAACATATTCCTATTTAATAGGAATAGTGTATGAAAAAGTGAGTTCGAGAAGGAACTCACCGTAGCCTGAAACACGTTCATTAGTAGGTTTAACTCAAATAACTACATAGCAAATTATTACGAAAGTACTAGAAATAGTTAAACATGGATTTAGGAGATTATTTTGAATTTTTTGGAGTAGACAAAAGTTTATTATTAGTTTTGAAAGGCTAACAGATTTAGAACAAATGAATGGGTAGGATAGTTATCTTATTGGGCCTATTAGATGAAGAGATGGTGTTTAAATAAGTTCTTATTAGGGAGCTATCTATCTAAATCCAATAAATCATAAGCTCATTAAGGAAGAGAGATATATTCTACCTCTTGATGGATTTTAAGGGAGAAAAAGGAGGTGTTCCGGCAAGTGGTATTCGGACGAGTATTGCTCCAGCAGCAGTGATTGTCGATGGGATGACTCAGGTGGTGCATAGCATAGAGGGCTCGCGAGGTGGCTCCTTCGGTGGTCGGCGCGACCCAGCGGTCAGTCGGCCTCCGACGATTGGACGAAAAAAAGGAGAGATTTGTGTAAGAAAATTGGAAGAGTTGTTGGAGATATGTTAAAAAAAATATTAAGGTTGGAGATGTTTAAATAGGGTTAGAATGAAGGATTAGAGGGAGAGATTAGTGTTTTAATGGGGATTAAATTCAAATTCGAAAGAGTAAATGACATGTGATTTTAGTGATGAATGAGTTTACTGAATGGAGTATTTGAATTTGAAAAAGAAAATTAAAATTTGATAATTATGGTTAAATAATGAATTGAAAGAGGGATAATTAAGATATTGATTGGAGTTAATTTTTGAAATTAAATATGTGATAATAGTGGTCAAATGGTAAATTGAAATAAAGTGAGTTAAGATATTGGAAGAATATGAGGAATTGGAGAGTGATATAATATAAAATTTTAAGTTAATTAAACTTTTATCTTGTGACTATTGATTTGTTATCTTGCTGGTCTATGACTAATCTATGTGGGAATCTGTGGGAGTTGGTCTTGGGTTCAAATCATGGCATAAATGCTTTTATTTTTCTTATTTAATAAAATAGATAAATAATAATAATATAATTTTTAAAAATAAGTAATTGGCTCTTATGAAAATGACTATTATTTAGAATAAATGGTGTACGGATTTTAGGACAACTATAAGAAAATATTTAATGGTCTAAAAATAATAATAGTTGAAATAATAATTTAATAAATCAGTTTTAAATTTATCCACGTCTACATTTATTTATTCAGATATATTAAAATAATCAAACAAAAATTCATTGATAAATAATCAAGAAAAGAAAAATATATATCGAAAAATAAATAATGGGCTCTTATGAAAATGACTTAATTGTTTAGAACAAATGGTTTATGGATTTTAGGACAACTGTAAGAAAATATTTTATGGTATTAAAATAATAATAGTTAAAATAATAATTTAATAAATCTGTTTTAAAATTATACATGTTTATATTTATTTATTCAAATATATTAAAATAATCAAACAAAAATATTACAGATAAATAATCAAGAACAAAAACATGTATATTGATTTAGGTAGCCCAAGCATTTTTACTTGGCTCATAACTCAACCTATTTTCTCAGGTATGAAAAATAAAAATGTTTATGCCATGAATTGAATCCAACTCCCACATAGATTAGACCTAGACCAACAAGACAAGATATCACCACGTCACAAGATAAATTTTAATTAATTTTAACTTTTCCTAGTATATCGCTTTTAACTCCCACCAATTCCTCTAATATCTCAACTCACTTTAGTTCAATTTATCATTTGACCATTATTATCACATGTTTAATTTCAAAAATCAACTCCCATCAGTGTCTTAATTATCCCTCTTTTAGTTCACCATTTAACCATAATTATTACAGTTTAATTCTCTTTTCAAATTCGAATCCTCCATTCAATACACCCATTTATCACTAAAATCATGTCTTTCACTCATTCAAATCTAAATTTAATCCCCATAATAACTCACTATTCTTTTCCTCTAATCTTTCATAATAATCTATTTAAACCCCTCCAATCTCCATAGATTTTTCTTGAACATACTCCTAAAATTTTTCCAATTTTCTTCCACACCTCTCTCTCACTTCTCTCATCCAGCCACAGGCCACTGGATCGCCTCCGACCACCGGAGGAGCCACCTGGTGAGCCCTCTCTGCTATCCGGACATGCACAATACCACCTGAGCCGCCCCACTGACAACCACTATTGCTACAGCACCCCTCACCGGAGCACTCCTCACCGGAGCACCACTTGCCGGAGTACCTCTTTTTCTCCCCTGGAATCTATCAAGAGATAGGATCCATCTCCCTTCCTTAATGAGCTTATGAACTATTGGATTTAGATAGATAATCATCTAACAAGAATCTAATTAAAATCTATATCCTTTCATTTTATAGATCCAATAGGATTGCTATACTACTCGTTTATTTGTTTCAAATTCGAAAGCCTTTCATGACTAATAACGGACTTTTGTATACTTCTAAAAATTCAAGAGAATCATCTAAGGCCATGTTTAACCATTTTTAATACTTTCTTAATGAATTGATATGTAGTTATCGACACTTGATCATAAGCTTGAGTTTGAACCTACTAACTGACACTTTTTCGGGTTAAGGTGAGTTCTCGAACTCACTTTTTATGCACTATTCCTATTATATAGGAATATGTTATATTTCAGTTTAAAAAAAAATTGTGTGTTTTGATATAACTGATTGTTTCCTTCGACAAGAACCGTTTAAATAAACTTTTTCTTATTTTCAAAAATTGCCTTGCCCTCATTTTACATTATTTTGAATTCCTCATATATATGTATTCATATCATTAAGCTTATTTAATTACGTGAAATTTCGTAATCTAACAAAATTTATTCAAATGAAACATAGGTCATAAATAGAGTAATCATTAGTTATAAATAGTAAATCAGAACGTAAATTTATGGTGATAATGATTATAATATTGTGTGGTAACGATGTTTAGGAAAGAGTTTTAAAAAAAAGTAGTTATGTAATTAAGGAACGTGTTTGTATGGAAAACATCCCACTTCCATGATGGTATGTAGTAAAAAAAATCTCTAAATTAGTGGTTAAAATTTGGTAACATGTTAGAATTAAAATATTTTTCCTAAATATCACTTGAACTTAATCAAGATCGTATATTGATTGGAAATGTACTGTACTAAACTGGATACGGCCTTCATAACTATAATCAATAATGGGTTGGGGGAGATACTAATTTATGTTAATACCGTATTTCGGCTGTATTGTTAAGTTGTACAAATTTTTGTACACACTATGTGTGCATGGCGATTTGCTAGATCACATCACATCAAAATATTACTATTGCCATTATGTAGGTTTAGATCAGTTCCGGACAACCATGTGACCATTTTCCTATGTCTCTCCAGGGACAATCAAAATATGGATATAGAACATTAGTCAGGTTCTCCAATAATGTATGGCATCCTTAACTAGTATACTCGACATGTAGACGAGCACAGTTGTATATGGAATATCTATTAACATGTGAATAAATTAGCAAATATTTTGTACTTAAGTCGATATGTATCAATATTTTCGTATCTTATACATGAATGATTATTTCAGTTTAATTACTTTATGTTTTACCTCTTTTATACTTCTATTATTATTTTTTGTCACGATCTAACGATATGGATGTGCATGTCCAGATTTTGAGATTGATTTAACAGAGCAAATTGAAGATCTGAAATACTACATGGAGTAGCTGAAACTAGTAGATGCCCATTCTTTTCTTTTAAGCCGTGTACTTATGAATTTAGATTACTTCCGATTGCAAAATATTATCCTCTATTCTCAGTTATTTATCTAGCTATATTTTCTTCATTATCTATTGTAATATAGTTTTGTCCATTGAATTAAAGTTATATTTCTATTAAGATATTGTTGTGATATGTGGTAAATGATTGAGACTGTACTGAGAAAATATATTTTCACAAATATGTTGCCGAATGTATTAGCTATCCAGTGTTCCAGATAGTAAGACATTACACTGAGGAAATTGATTTCTTCTCTCTCATTCAATTGTGATTAATCACTTGTGGGCCATTTTTTCTCACTCGGGGGGGGGGGGGGGGGGGGGGGGGAGGGAATGGAGAGCCAATTTCCATCATGATTCTTCTAAAGAAAGGAATGTTTGCATGGAAGAATTGCTGACTTCTGTAATCATAACCCAGTAATCATGTCTTTTATATCAATCTTCTATTTAAACATTTTCAATGTAGTGAGACTATTGGGAAAAGTTAAATTGGTAAAAGCAAGAATTTGCATCAGATTGTTTTATGCATGCAAAGTTGCCTTAACGCATTACTTATCTAGTCATCCTTGATGTTCTTCAGTCTTCAAGGAAAACATATGAAGAATATTAATGTCTATCCAAACTTCTTTTCTGGGGGTTAGAAGAATCTGATCCTGGTAGTCTTATCCTCATGATTGTGTGAGATAGAGGGGGAGGGGGGGTTAACGTGGATGTGGAAGGAAACATATGTAGTGAAATTTGGAAGCCAAAACCAAATTTGATGCTGGAAATGCTGACATTTGCATGTGCTATTTTCATGTTGTATAAATTTCTTAAACCAACACTGGTAAAATTAAAGGTCAAGATTTGGTTAGGCTTTCTCATTAGGGATTTGATTAGGATTTTATTGTTATTATTAGATTTTGGTTTTTTCACAGTTTGTTTTATAAATAATTATGAATGAACTCTTGAGGATAATAGATGTTGAAGATTAAAATTCATTTTGTTTTTAGTATGTGATTTGCCAAACAAATACAAACCTTTCATCATAGATTCATTGCGCGTGAGAGATTACCTGGGTGTCGAGACCCAAATCTATCATTATCATTTTATTTTATTACAATTTCTCTAAGTTTCCATCAAAACCCTAATTCCTTTTTTCTTCTCAAAATCCTCAATTTCTCCGCCATCATACTCTAATTTTATTTCTATGCTGCATCATCTACCCACCATATAAAGTTCAAAAAAAAAAAAAAAAAACATTGGTTAATTTGAGTGATGGAATCGTTTGGAAAAATCAAACTCTCTGTATAAGTAATTTGTGCATGGCTGATGGCATAAATATTAAGAATCCTTTATTTGAGTTCATTTAGCTTAAATTCAACTGTCTATTCATTACTTTTTTGTCGACTATCAGGCCATCTTCATGGTCGTATCAACCCCTAAAAAGTGCATGATAGCAAAGTTACGGCTCTACTACTAACTCGATATGAGATGACCGTTGTCAATGTTTCCTAGGTATCTAGGATGAATTGAAGAAAAAAATTGAGTTATGGAATCTTTTTTGAAAATTCAAGCATTTCTCTCTGCATAATTAAATTGTGGGTGAATGGTGGCACAAATACTAAGAAGCTTTTATCTGAGTTCATTTAGTTTATATTCAACTGTCTATTCGTAACTTTTTCGTTGACTATCAGACCATCTTCGTGACAGGATCAACCTCACAAAAAGCACATGATAGCAAACTTAAGGCTCTAATACTAACTTGATGTGAGATGGCTGCTATGACATTTCCTCTGAATGACATTCCTTTGAATTGCGGAATAAATCTGTACTTAATCTCTCACAGATAACTAGATTGAGTTCTGTATTAATTTTTCCGGCCAATATCAAGATGAGGATGTAATGTTTGTAAATGAATTTGAAAATATCCTAATTTGTTGTTTCCTTTTTGTATCAGCAAGTCTTAGGCCATCTTTTGGAAGAAGCTGGATACACAAAGGAATCTTCGCTCTTATTGGATGATTTTATTAAGGTACTCATTACTAGTTAACTGTACAAGAATTTGATCTTCATATCTTTAGATTCGGAAGCGTATACATATGCTAGTTATAATGCCAAAACCCCTTCGATCTTATTGGATTATTCATGTGCATATTATATACTGGTCTGACCCTGTAAACTTTAGCTCCTAGGATTGTAGCATCTGAGTTGTTATTGTGAGAAAACCCATCATTAAAGACCTCTTAAATCCATCCTTGTACTCTAGTGGTCTATGAACCATACACTTCAAAGTGAGTACCTTGTCGGTATCGGATGTGTATCTGATACCGACACTTGCATAACATATACTGTTACATAACAGATGCACTGAAGTCATGTCAAACATTAAGAATTCAAAAACTTACATGTTGGAGCCCTGTTCACTTTCAAAACGTCATACAAATTCCATATCAAGGTCATATATGCTTTAAAAAAAATCATAGAGATCACGTGTCAAGTCTTACATTGCCAAAAAAATATGTAATGTTTTTGACACAAAATGGGTACTAAGCTTAATAAGCCTCAAATATTTACAAAGATAAAAGCTTCAAATATTTTATTCAAGTCACCATTCTATGGGATTGGATTCATATTTTTTTTTCTTTAATATAGTTTATTAGAGTCAATGATTTAAATCATTCAGATTTTTTTTTTTAATTTTCTTCCTACTTCAAATAAAATATGGCTTAATGATTATAAGTTTTGATGTATATTTTATATATCAAATATAAAATTTTGCTCATATTTATGTTGTCATGTTCCCTTGTTGATGGAGATCAAATTTAATTCTATTATGATTTTGTTAGGATTTTAAATCCTATTAGAATATTTGATTGGATTTTTGATTTTATTAGGATTTTTGATTATGACTTTGGATTCTATTAGGAATTTGTTTGTTAGGGTTTTTCTATATATATATGTTTTGTATATATGTTTTGTATGAAGTATTGGAGATGATGAATAATATTTGAAAATTTTGAGATAATTCTTGCGTGGATTTCACTTGAACCAAATATTTTCTCGTGGATTCATGGAGTGGTATGGATTCGCTTGTGTGAATTCCCAAACTCTTGTAATTTCTTCCCCAATTTAAGTGTTCGTGCCCAATTCCTCCAAGAACCTCCAAATTTCAAAACCCCAGCCTTAAATTGGCTTTCGTCATGCATCAAATTTGGTATCAGAATCTAGATTTTAATTCCCATCTCCATCTTCTTCATTCCATCTTCACCTTCTTCTTTTTTAATTTTTACTTTTGAAAAAAAAAAGTACAGATCTGCTGTACAGGGAAAAAAATAGCAAAAAAAAAATAATCAGGTCTGAAATCTTAGATCTATGAGAAAAAAGGAGAAAAGAGAGTAAAAAAAGAAAAGAGAAAAAGTTCAGATAAAAAAAGAAAGAGAGAGAAAGGAGAAGAAAGAATTGATTTGAATTTGGTGTGTTATTGGGTTGGGTTGGATTTGATTGGATCCAATTTAGACCTGCATCCAAAAGTTAAAGAAGAAGTTGGATTTTATTTGAGTTAGGTATTTCCTAAACTTTTTGAACTAAAATTTTGAGTTGATTATATATGGAGTTCATATTTCATGGTCACTACATTAATATCAATGCTAAAATATCACGAGTTGAGCGTGATATCTATGATACTATACTCATTTTTTACGGTTTTGATGATCGGTAAAATTTTGAAGATTGGGAGAATAATCTCCATAATTTCTTTAGATATTTTAATCCAACATCTGCAGAGAAATATCATTACGCCCGACATAAGTTGGGTGGAGAATGTTATACTTGGAGTAGAGAGTATAAATTATGTTTTGATTGGGGTATCTTACGACGTCTACTTCATAATAGGTATACTGAACACCGCTTTCCAAATTTATTGTCATCATCTCACCAGTTTCTATCGTCTAGGTTCAAAACAATGACTGGTGATGAAAAAACTTCAATATATGATTGATGAACTTGAAAAATGCAAATGAATACTTACCAATATCAACCAAAGACCTGAACAACTGTCTTTGAAAGTACTGTGAGTAAAGAGATGAAAGAAGTCAAATTTTTAATGATGATAGCATCACTAACAATGTCAAAACAGATATTTCTATTTTTGATGGTGAATGTATTTTGCAGTCTATATCGGATACAGAAGTTAATGATAAGCCACTATTAATGTCAGATGGAATTTTCTTTCCGTTCATAAAAGTTGAAGACTCAATGGTTCAGATTTTTGAAGATTTTTCAACAGAACTTACTGCGAAATTTTAGCTCCTTGTGGATGCTTCTGATGATCATACTTATGAAGAGAAGTCAACAGAAATACCTCCTATTCTCCTATATGGCATGTCTAATAAGCCAACAGTTTCTTTGGAAAATCTTCTGCTAAAGTTTCGTAAGAAACTTCGTCGACAATTCGTATTTACTGATAGTATTTGTAATCCAGTTGTTGATAGAAAGAGTACAGAAACTTCCAGTGCAAATCGACATTTCAAAATATTATTGATAATAAAGTGAAAGTTTCGGTTCCTCATGAGAGGTGCCTTCCAAAAATTGTGAAGAAGTCAAACATTTTACATATAGATTTCTATGAAGTTTTGATGAAAATTGCTTTCACTACCAATAACCTGGATATTTCATGGGATCCTTATTCGATTACTTGCATTGTAAGTGCTTTTCCTGATCTACCGAGATTTGATGCAAGTTTACTAAAGAAGGCAGTTTCCCCTCCACTTTAGTTTAGATGTGATGCACGAGTTACAGTTCCTTGACCACCACCATGCTCCAATTGGGATATTTTATGGATGTAGATCAGTTCAACCCTGACGTGTTTAGCATTTCTTATCTCTACATTCATCGGAGATGAATGATTCGAAGATAGGGAGAATTGATGGAGATCAAATTTGATTTTATTAGAATTTTGTTAGGATTTTAGATCCTATTAGAATATTTGATTGGATTTTTGATTTATTAGGATATTTGATTAGGATTTTGGATTCTGTTAGGATTTTGTTTGTTAGGGTTTTCCTATATATATATATATATATGTTTTGTATAAAGTATTGGAGATGATGAATAATATTTGAAAATTTTGAGATAATTCTATCGTGGATTTCGCTTGAGCCAAATCTTTCTTCGTGGATTTATGGAGAGGGTATTGATTCGCCTAGGTGGATTCCAAAACCCTTGTAAATTTTTTCCCAATTTAACTGTTCACCCCCAATTTCTCCAGGAATCCTCCAAAATTCAAAACCCTAACCCTAAATTGGCTTTCGTCCTGCGTCACTTTTTAGGATTATTTGGGTCCCGTGATCGGTCTCGTATCTATGTCCCGTGTCTGTATCAATGCTTTATAACTGGTGGGTCATAGTTTATACCTTCTACCCAGCCATCTGCTTGCCCAGCATTATATATGAAAGTTGCCCATCTTTTTCCATGTAATTGGACAAAAATGGTTGAACTTCTGCTCGGAACTCTTACCTTCATCCTCTACATCATTTTTCTCAGGTCATGAGATAATACATGCATTATAGTCATCAGAGCCATTTACCTGCTAGCCCTTATAACAGATTCGCATTCCCACCTGTTTATTTGAGCACATAACAGTCATTCATGTGCTTGTATTCATTTCTATGTGTGCATGCACTGCCATAAGTCTTTCATATTGTACTACACTTTCTCCACTAGTTTTCACTATGTGGTTCTGAAGAGTATATTAGTAGTTTAACTAAAATCAAATGTTAGACTGCTAGAGCTGAACCTGATTTTACAGTAGAGGGAAACTTCTGATGTGAAACGCTATTTTAATATTTTTGAGATACAAAATCAAACATCCTATCAAGTATTATAGAAAATTGATAACTAACGATCAAATTGCTAAAGCCACTGGATAGCTGAAAGTGCATATGCCAGCTATATTCTATGATCTTATAATGAAAAGCATTATGAAAAATAAGTCTCCATCTTGTATCCATAATCCATGTTAATTATTCCCAAACACTTAAGAATTATTCATAGATTATCTGTTATTTAGGATTCCAAATTCTCTATTGTGATTTTGCTTCGAAATTTTACAACTAAAATACCATTATTTTGCTTGGACAACTATATGCAAGTCTCATTATTTTCCTTTTATTGTTTTTAAGTTAGCATTCTTTCTATGATCCAAAGTGCTATATGTCCCATCATGATTGTTTTTAACGTATATACTTCTGTTGTGAATATTTATCAATGTTAAACATGATTCTTCTTATTGTATATATGAATATTTATCCATGTTGAACATGATACTTCTTTAAACATATTGAGACTGGACATAGCACCAATTTTATAATATTTAACTTTAATTTTATTAACTTTTCAGATGCATGTGCTCCAGTCCTATGTACTGATACTCATTTCATGCATAGAGATATGTTTTTTTTTTTTCCTTCTCAACAGGTTTTATCATATTGGTTGTTGGTTCACGTGCATTTTCATTTGCATGCAACTACTTTTGCATAAAAGAGTTCTATACTCTTTGTTTGCTTCTAAGATGTGCATTGCAATTTCAGCTGGTTCTGCTATTAGGGGGCTGTTTGGATGCTGGGAAGTGATGTTGCAAGTTGTAACTTATATTACTGCAATTAAAATTGCAACAACAGACGTTGCTGCAACTTATATTACTGTATTTGGTTTGGGTGTTACAAGTGGTAAATAGAGTCGCAAAAATTTTTAAATATTAATATTTTATTTTCAAGATTTTGAGAAAGAATCAATTTATCAATAATACAATCGTTCTTTGTAGATGAGAGAAAAAATGTCTTATGCACTTTTTTCGCAATTTTAATTATTAGCAAATGCATAAGCGGTTGCAATTGTAGTTGCAAAATTTTGCAATTATAGCTGCAAGCAAACAATGGAAAATGCAACATACAGCAAATGCAGTTCTAAATACCCACACTTTACAAACATGCAGCTGCAACCAGACACCCCCTGCTTTATGGCAAACTAACTTTTAGAAATCTTTTTCAGCAAATCATTTTTTCAAAGGTTTTGCAAAACTATGCTGCCACCATTTTGAGAGTGCATGCACTCCAAAGTCCACTCACATTTTAATTAAGGTTGGAATGTACAAAATATTTGCCAAAATTTTTATTTTAAAAATGGAAGAAATGCCTTTCTAGCCAAGTACACTACCATGCAAACAAAAGAAATGCATTGCACACAAGATACTTTACATGCAATTTTTTTTACAAAAAGACAGTATCATTGCAATAAATATCATATTTTTCTTTTTATATTGCAACTTCCGTTATATATATTTCAATATTAAAATTAAGATATGTAAATCACAAGATACAAGAGAATTGATAACATGCAGAATAACACCTATTGTATGCATAAAATGGTATAGATTTATGATTTACACCATGTTTACCTACTTTAAAATTTTTGTTCATTACACAATTTTTTTATTATAATTACATGTTTGCATAGTATATTCCCTTGCCCTGTTTTGTCATATGTGTTTGGGATTTATTATATCAGCATATCATATCGTGCTCTCTAAAATTTGTGCTTGGTCAATTATGGGATGTTGTTATTTTGGATACAATTATTTCTGAGTGTTAAAATCTTTTATCTATAAGCGTTATTTATCTTTTTCGATCCGGTTGGTTGGTAATTTTAAACTTTTACTTGTTAGTCTTGTGAATGGTTTTTGTGGTTGGTTCCATTAATTCAGGGTTTTGTACTATTGATTTAAGAGCTCTTTTTAATTTTCTAGTATATGTATGTACTGATATGTATGTACCCATTTTTAGGCAATTTCAGAAGTTTCCACTTTCATGCATAAGTAGCATGTCATATTTGTGTATATGCATGTTCCCCAACCTAGCTGGCAGGTTATCTCCTGAATTCCACTATTTGTTATGAGTTTGAAACCATACTATCAGACTGATTGTATGCTTTTAAGGCACAGATCATGTATCAGAAGTAATTACTCCATAAAACATGAAGATCGTCATCATTATTGTCATTCTCTAGAACACCATCATTGTTATTGTGAATTATTCGGTTAAACCCTTTGGGAGCAGGATATGATTTTGTGGATGAGTATGAAATGCTATTTCACTTTCTTTTTGGAAAGATATATAAGTATAATGCAAAATTGTTGACTAAGAAGTACAAACACACCGTTGGGGATGTCGTGTCCGATACATACACGTAACATTCATGCCCCACTTCCAATATACGGTATACGAGCACGTGTAGCAGGTTTCAGCAACATATTCAGTTTGAATATGCTAAAACCTTAGGTAAAATATTAATAATTTTTTCACAATAATACTTGATAAAAATGGTAAAAAATTTAACAAAAGTTTGACTTTTTATTGATAGGAACAGAGTTTAGATTCAGTTGAACGAATGACGAAAAGAGGGAGGAAAAGGCCTTCCTTTTTCCGAACATTTTCCGATCCCCGTCGTGATCGACGGAGTGGAGTGGATCCCGAAGGGAAAAAAAGCCTATTCCGCTCCTCGAACGAGAGTCTGAAACACGTCAATTCTCCGTGAAAATCTCAATAACAGAATACAATAAAACTAAATAAGAGAAAATAATTAAACTCTAATACTTGATTGGGTTTCAACCTGCTTTTCAAAATACATTAGATTCTGTAGTAGCTCTGGTATGTCAATAGGCAAATCTGGGCATATGCACACCCGGGTCGTCAAAAAAATTATATGTAAAAATAGTTGAAAGATATAAAAATATTATATTAACTTGTAATAATAATATTAACGGTTTTAGATTAAGTCTAATGTCATCTAGTGCAATTAGATTTATAACAAGAGTATTTATGTAGCATGTCATGGAATTGGAAAATCCAACTAATGGGATACCATTGTCTCGATTGTCTCCTGTACTGACTTAGAAAATGGTTACAGAATTGTTCGGTACCAAGTCAGACCTGCCACCAGACAGAAATAATCAGGTATGATATAGCAAATTACCATGCACTCATGGTGTGTGAAATATTCAGTTGTACAACTTAACAAGTTCATCGCCGAAACAGTATATTTCCATATTCAGTTTCTTCTCAAATCCAGTGTTATTTAAGTATAGTCATATTACGTCAAATTCTGGTTCTCATAGTCTATATATCATCAAGTGCATATTCCAATTCAGTTGTATTGGTTTGTTGATAACATGAATCAAAGAGTTCACTTGATTTATTTATTGAATAGGTTACAATTGGCTAAATTGAAGATTTACTGATTTGAGACATCATAAAGATATCAGCTAGATAGGTATGGATGTTAGGATGACGCATGTTCCTTAATTAGAGAACCAATATACAAGACGACTTGTCTAGACACCGACACAAAATGATATCACAAATAGTATTTTTTTTTCACGATTATAGTATTTATATGATTTATGAAATATTGTATATATCAATTTTTCTTAAATCTAATTATGCTATATGATTTGACAAATTTAATAATAAGTGCATAATAAAACTGATAGAATCTAGATAATATGAATAATAATAAGTAGTTGATGAGTTTATATAAAATAACAAATCATTATAGAAATAAATAGTTAAGTAGAATAACATGATTAGTGAGTCAAAAAATGAACTCACTTGAATTTCGTTTCCCGATGTCGATCAACGGAGCAATGTACATTTTAAAAATGTTATAAGAATATCAAAAATAGATTAATATAAATTTTGATGAGTTTTTAGAGATTTTTCAGTATTTTTAGGGTACTCAAAAATTAATTTTAAGGGTAAATAGTCTTAATGTGTCTGAAATCTATAAACGGGTCTATATCTATCTTATTGGGTGTATACGATGATAGATATTATTTTAAGTCATTAGGGTTATTTGATGGTAGGTAAGCTAATGTAAGATCCATTAGAATAATCTAAAGCCAATAAGAAAATGAGATGGGTCCAACCTCAATGAATGAAGATCCAATAGGATGATGAAGTGAAGATTTTTTGGCAAAACTCTAGTAATGAGAGTGACAACTCCGATGGTGGCGGCGACGGCAAATTGCTGCAACGAGGTGAGAGGGAGAGAGAATTTTAGAGGAATATCTTTATTCTTGAAATGTATCAGAGATGTGGGTTTATATAGGTTTCAAATTGGAGGTTTTAGAATATGAAAAGTTTTAGTTTAATTGGGAAGTTTAATTTTGAGAATTAAAAATGAAAAATTAAATTGAAGGTTTCATGGTTGAATTAATGGAGAAGATGAAGACTTGGAGGTTGAAGAAAATAAAAGGGTTAGGAAGTTATAGAAAATGAAAGGATTGGGAGGTTAAAAAAGGTGAATGGTTGGGAGGTTAGAGAAGATTAATAATTAAATTTATTATTTTATTTATTTATTTATGATTAAAATTAGGGCTATTGGAGTAACGGACATGCCAAAAACTATGTTAGACACGCGACAATAGTGTGTTCAATAAAATAAAGAAAAAAACTATTGTGTCAAAACCGTATCTGTGCTTCTTGTAGGTCATGTCTGAAAAATAGAGTTAAATGGTATGGAAAAATCGAAAATAAAAATTGCTAAATTAATATCTTTCATACCTAGTTGGATATATGAAGAGATATTTTATTATTTTATTCTAGATATGTGCTACTTTGGTTTCTATGTCAGAAGAAATAAATTTTTTTATATTCACATTCTATGCAGATGAATTAGTTGCTACTATCACTATTTTTATGATCTCTTTATTTATAAAGGGGAAGGATAGAGATAGATGAATGATTGATGGCAAGACTTGTTGTTTGTATGAGAAGAAAAGACAAACCCATGCATTACCATGCTTTTATTTTGGATCTTTTAGTAAAATTATTATGGTAATGATAAAAAAATATATATTTATATTTATATTTTTTTGCGAGTCCTTGCCGTGTTCGTGTTCTCATTTTTTTTCACAAATACTGTACCCCTTATCCATATCTGTATCCATGTCTGGATCCATGTCTGCCCTGTACTTCCTAGATTGCAGACTATCTAAATGGCACAAGACATTTGACAACGATGAAGTAAATTTTAGTTAAAAGAGAGGATAGCGGAAATAGAGAATATAATTAGTAGGAAAAATGAGTCCAACCGTAAATTTTAACATATTTGCTGGTGAAGATATTCATTACGTTACATTATATACAATCTTAATGGGCTTTAATTTATACGGACTTGCAATTGTGTTTGAAGATTCGGATAGGTAGCCAGATATTCAGATATGCACACAAATATGCTGATAAGTGTTCCCCTATCCATATTTTAAATGGAGTAGATACAATTATACATATTTGTCAAAATATGGATATGGAATAAGATTCTGATCTTACATCCCTAGATTGAACCTTATGCCTAGAAAAATCCAAAGATCCAAATATAACATGTCTGAAAATTTCTTTTCTAAAGATAAAAATAATATGGATTCAAGTTCTATATACATAAAAATTTATGTAATAAATATAGAATTAATTGGAACTTCACCGAATATGATTATTTTCTAAATGGAAAGTAGGTCCCTTCCATCCATTAACAACACGGGGAGATAGTTCCTCTGGCTTGTTTGTGACGTTCCTTGAACTTGTGACATCATCATAGATCACATGGCTT
This sequence comes from Dracaena cambodiana, assembly GCA_036321105.1. NCBI lineage: Eukaryota > Viridiplantae > Streptophyta > Magnoliopsida > Asparagales > Asparagaceae > Dracaena > Dracaena cambodiana. Next base: position 41,065,020 of record JAYEPQ010000011.1, read on the forward strand.
ACAAACTCTCTTCAACTTCCTCTTCAAATGTCGAAAATTCTAAAATCCGAACCAAAACTCAATTTCTATGTTATTATAGATCAGAGGATGCATATATTTATAGACCTGCCAACTCCATACAAACCAGTCAATAGGTATTGTGGTACTAAACTCAAACTAAACCCAAATACAAACTAGTAGTCTAATCTAACACTACCTCTCAAGTTGGGGTATAAATATCAATCATACCCAATTTGTTACATAGATTATAAAACACAGTTGGTGATGCAGTTTTAGTTAGAATATCAACCAATTGATCTAACGAAGGAGTACGGAGTACATATTATCTTCACCAAATTATCCCGAACCAAATGATAATCTACCTCTATATGTTTAGTACGATTATGAAACACTGAATTTTGAGCAATATAGATGGCTAACTGATTATCACAGTACATAGGCATATAATCTTTCAGGTTGAACCCAAATTCAGTCAGTAAGTTTTTTAACCACAATAATTCACATATAGTGTGCCATTGCCCAATACTCTAGCTCGGCTGAAGATCAAAACACTACATCTTGTTTCTTACTTTTCTATATGACTAGATTACCTCCAATAAATGTAAAGTATCTAGTAGTTGACTTTTTGTCTTCGTCTCCTGCATATCTAGCATCTGAAAGGTAGATATTTTAACATATCCATGTTTTTTTATAAAATAACTCATTTTCAGGAGAGCTTTTAATATATGCCAAAATTTTCATAGCAGATTTTCAGTGTATGTCTCTTGATTTATGCATGAATTGACTCCGCAAAAGAAATGTCAGGTCTAGTGACCGTGAGATAGGTAAACTTACCCACCATTCTCCTATACTACTTGACATCTTTACACAAAACACTATTTTCACTTCACACCTCTAAATCTGACAACATTGAAGTTGGCAATTAGCAGATTTACACCCAAGGAGACCGGTTTCTTCTAAAAGATCTAGCGCTTATGTCCTTTGAGAGAGAAGTAACCCATGTTTATGATAAGCTATCTCAATTCCAAGAAAATATCTCAATCTTCCCATATCTTTAGTTGCAAAATGTTGCTTTAGATAATACTTTGTCTCAGTCAAAACTATTTTATCACTCTCAGTTAGTATAATATCAACATATATGGCAAGAAGGACAATACCAGAATGAGTATGCCGAACAGATAGAATGATTATAGTGACAACGCTGAAATCTAATACTAGCAATCACAGTGGAAAACTTCTCAAATCAGGCTCGAAAACTCTGTTTAAGTCAATAAATAGCTTTCTTGATTTTGCATATTACATTCTCTCCCTGAACAATATACCCTGGAGGTTGTTCCATATACACTTCTTGTAGATCACCATATAAGAAAGCATTTATAACATCCAATTGGAATAAGGGCCATTCGAGATTTATGGTAAGAGAGAAGAGGATGCGAATAGAGTTGAGACGTGCGACAAGAGAGAGTCTCAAAGTAATCAACATCATATGTTTGGGAAAAATCTTTTACAACGAGACGAGCTTTATAGCGGTCAATTAAGCTGTTCGACTTGTATTTGATAGAGTATACCCAATGACAAACAACAATATAGGCATTAGGGGGAGAACAAACCAAATTGTAGGTTCCACTAGAGACAAGGGCTTGCATCTTTTCATTCATAGCTATCTGCCAGGCAGATACTAACACTTCTTCCTGAAAAGATCTAGATACAGAGACGGAAAAAAGAGAGTGCACAGTGACAGAACATTGGGTGAAGTTTATTTTAGGAAACAAATTGAGAAATAGAATGAGCAGTAGTAGAGTGTTTACCTTTCCGGAGCGTAATAGGAAGATCAGAGGTAGCAACAGAAGAATGTTGTGGTTGTTGCGAACCTGCAACTGGATGTGGCGGAGTAAAAGGTAGTGAGCTTTGAGGAGGCAATTTCTGATGACGAAAAAATACCAACTGAGGTTTCTTGGAAGGCATATGTTCAACCTCTTTATGAGGCACCGACACTTATTCAATCTCAATTGTAGAGACAACTAGGGATAAAGGAGAAGGATCCAATTAGTATGTTGATATGGAAGTGAAGTATGGAACAAACTCAAAGAAAGTAATATTAACAGAGATAAAATACTTTCTAGACACCGAATTATAACCCATATATACCATTTTTGCGTTCTCGAGTATCCAACAAATACATATTTGATAGTACGAGGAGATAGTTTGTCCAAACCGGAAGATAAATATTGAACAAAACATGTACAACTAAACATTTGAGATATAAGAGTAAACATGGGTATATCAAGATAAAGATAGGAAAATAGGATTTTACCATGCAAGGTAGAAGATGACATTCTATTTATTAAATGACAAGCACATAGCACAGTATTAAACCACAGATATTTTAAAACATGCATGTGAATCGTTAAGGTCCTAGCAATATTCAGAATATGTATATGTTTTCTTTTAGCAACAACGTTCTGCTGGGATATATGAGAATAAGATGTTTGATGAATAATTTCATTATTAGCATAAAATATGAAACATCAGTTTTCGTATACTCAATATTATCAGTGCGTAAAAAACGAATAGAGATGAAAAATTAATTTTTTATTTCTTTATAAAATATTTCAATATACTAGAAACAATAGACCTATCTCTTAGCAAATACATCTATGTCATGCGAGAGAAATAATCCACAAATAGAGGAAAATATCAAAACCCTTAGAAAAGAGAAAACGACATGGACTCCAAATATCATAATGGACTAACTCAAATGGAAAACTACTACGTAGATTGACTCGACTTGGATATGAGGCTCGATGATATTTATCGAGTTCACACGACACAATTTAACTTGATATACCTGATGCAGTGGGTAAAACGAGATGAAGTCTCTGGAGAGAAGGATGTCCAAAATGTTAATACCACTGTAAAACGGAATCAGAGAAGCAAGCAGCAAACCCTTTAGCTGATGTCTCATCTAGATAGTACATCCTTCGTTGCTCATACTCCATACCAATCCTCATCTCAGTCTTGAGATCCTGCAAAACACAGTAACGAGGAAAAAATATTACAGAACAATTATTATTTTGGTAGTTTGGCTAATAAATAACAAGCTAATAGGAGAATTAGGAGCAAACAAAACATTATCAAGGGTTGATGAATTGGTAGTATGAACTATTCCATCACCAGCTATTGAAGAGAAACCGTCAGCATTATGGACAGAAGGTTATTTGTTTGAAAATATAGTGAGAATTTTTTTTCTGATACCTGTCATATGAGAGGAAGCTTCAGAATTGATAACCTATGGTTGGCTAGAGGAAGCAATATGAGTATCAGTACCTGACAAGGATCATGAGTAGTATGATGACCGGTTACAGTTGATTGAAGACGGAGAAGTCTGCGAAGTTCAACTTGTGAAATCTGAATTATCGTTGAAGATGTCGAAATGCTAGTATAATTCATTGTCGATGCAATATCTTTTGTTGCAAGTGTAGTAACAAAAAAATTAGAAGATCCAGCGGTATAGTTACTTGTCATAACTTGTGCCCATTCTGATTTGCCATACTTCTCCCAACAATAGGCAGATGTGTGATTTTTTCTACCGCAGTAATCACATTCACGAGATCCTCATCCGTCACTGGAGTCTCGACCACTACTACCATGCCCTCCTCCTGAATTACTACCACGATCACGACCATGGTCTCGTCCCCGACCAGAAAATATGGCATAATGGTCATTAGAGGCAAGATTTTGAGCTGCTGATGTAATAGATATAGTAGAAACACAAAATCTGGAATATATCATTGTCAGTGATGGAATACTATCTTCAGTAAGAATTTGACCCCTTACCTGGGTCAGTAAAGAAAATCCAAACTGGAGAGGAATTTGACAATAGTAAGATCTTGACAATATTATCTCAAGATCTTAAGATCTATAACCAATGATTGGTGAACTTCAAGCTTATCCAATATGCCTTAGAGAGCAGAATAGTATTCAAATACAGTTATTTTGTTTTGTTTGAGAGTAAACAAGCGTCATACAGTTCAAATATTCGTGATATATTTTTCTCATTATCATATACTTCTTTAAGGGTATCCCATATTTTTTTTTGCAGTTTTCAAGAATATAATATCAATACTTATTTTTTCTTCCATATTATTAAGGAGCTATATAATCATGCAAAAGTCATTAGCAAGCCAATTAGGATAGATAGGATCTTTTTCATCTGGTGGATCATTCAGTAAATAATTAATTTTTCTTCGAGTCCTAACAAATACTCTGAACGACTGAGCCCATAAAAAATAATAATTGCTATTCAACATAATAATTGTAATCATGCAAAAGTCATTAGCAAGCCAATCAGGATAGATAGGATCTTTTTCATCTGGTGGATCATTCAGTAAATACTTAATTTTTTTTCGAGTCCTAACAAATACTCTGAACGACTGAGCCCATAAAAAATAATAATTGCTATTCAACTTAACAGTAGTAGCAGTAAAGTTTTTTGGATATAGATTCTTAGCCATGATAGTAGGAGCAGTAGATGAAGTATGATGTACTTGAAGTGGATGATTCCATAGAAATTAGTTTGAAAACCCAACTTACAAAGAAGTAGTGGCAGTTAGGGGTGAGCAAATTTTCAAATTAACAAAAAAAACCGTTTAACCGACCCGATCCGAACCGATCGGTTCAGTTAATTTGATTATTGGGTAGGGTCAGTTATAAAACCGAACTTCAATTCGACTTTCGGGTCGGGTTTCGGTGGTGTAATCGCCAACCGAAGCCGACAAAAAAAAACCAAACAGTAACTCTAACCGACTCGATAACCCGTAATTCAACCCGACCCGTAACCCGAATCCTTTAGTTAACCAAGAAAGCCCATTTTTTTTTTTTTAACTCAAGTGGGTTTCTGGACTGCAGCCCAGAAAACCGAAAACCGACCGAAACAGAACCGAACCGAACTTTCGGTTTAGGTTTCGATTATTTGTAAAGTTTGGTCCGTTCGGTTTCAGTTTTGGTTTTGTTAGTTCGATTTAGTTTTCGGTGAAGTATTTTTTACCCAAAACCGAACCGATCGATACTCACCCCTAGTTGCCGCAATAAGGATGTCTTTTTTATTTAAAAACACCTACAGGATGATTATAGTAGTGTATACCAGGCTTTTGCAAACAGCAGGAGCAGCAGATGATCGAATGGTCCAAGTGAATACCTGATCAAACAGCAAGCTGAACCAGAAGTCCTGATCAAATAGCAAGCTGAACCAGAAGAACAGGAAGCGAAGGGGCTGGATGATCTGCTGATCTGTTTGTTCTTCTGGATCACTTGGAAGGGAACCAGAAGCGAAGGGGCTGGATGATCACTTGGAAGGGAACCTGAACCAGCAAGATCACTTGGAAGGGAACCAGAAGTGAAGGGGCTGGATGATCGAACACCTGATTTGTTTGTTCTTCTGGATGATCGAACAGGAGTCCAGAAGATAGGGAACGAACAAAGCGATCCAAGTGATCCAAAGATACGGAACGAACAAAGCCAACAAAAGAAGGGGCTGCCATCGGTAGTTGTTTTTTTTTTTTTGTGTGTTTTTGAGTGAATGGTTGAGATTGATAGATAATTAGCCAAATGGCTGAGATCAATTTCTCAAACCTGCTCTGATAACATGTCACATAACAATCAGAACCAAAACTCAATCTCTATATTGTTGTAGATCAGTGGAGAATCTATATATATATATATATATATATATATATATATATATATATATATATATATATATATATACATACCTCTCAACTCCATACAAATCACTCAACAGGCAATGTGGTACTAAACTCAAACTAAATCTAAATACAAAATAGTAGTCTAATCTAACACTAACTATCCATTTTGCTCCAATTCAAAGTTTGACTGAAATGAAACTTTTTAAGACCATATGTTACTCATATGAAGAAAAGGTTTACGTTCTGTAACAGAAGTTTACAGATGACGAAAAGGTTTATGGAGTCCAACAATGCCTGGATGCATCAGTTTTGTCTATTAGTTTCTGGGGATACTTCTTTATGAAAGAATACACACTTTCACATAGTGACTTCCTCATCATTCACATCCGTACTGGTTTACAAGAAGCTGGGTTCTCATTCTACTGTTACCAGTGATTCATGAGACTTCATTAGCTATTTAGTATGCACAAAACTCTAATTCTCATATAAATGAGGCATAATATTCATCATCATCATCAACATCTCCTTCCTACTCTTTTAATATCAAATGTAATCAGCTATAGAGCAGAATGTTCCATTAAATATTTAACAAAATTAAAGAGCTACTAACCTTCTCTTAACTAATTAGTGCCAGAATTCCTGGCTAAGGACATATGGACAAGACAGGCCCAAATGCCAGTTGGCAACTATATGGCAAAAACACTTCTACTATTTCATTTGCCCTATTACGAAGGTTTTAAATATCAGTTGATACTAATACATATTGCTAGTATCGCGTCTGATCTTATCTGATATGACAGACCATACATTATTTGTACCAATATTTTCCATATTGCCAATATGTCCAATATTTGCCAATATATATTCGATATTGCCGATTCCGTATGCTAGAGGTTACCGATTCTTATACCATAACTATTGGCGGATACTGATACTTATTCCTAGTGTTTAAACCTTGCTACTACGAAGCCCTGTCTTCATTGGGCACTGGACACCTCTTGCTGTCTCCTTGTTTCATAGCCATTGTTTCGTAGCGGCTATCTTAGAATATGCCTTGTGTCTGCATGTTTTATTGCACATTGCATGTTTTATTATGCTGTACTGGGTTGGCATTTGTGTGGCCATGCTTAGGTTGGCTTGCTCCATATTCTTTAGACTGGGACCAGTATAGAAGGACAAAAATTTATAGATATACCAGAGGATCTATGTTCACTATGAGGCATAAATAAAGCCAAGAGCTAAACATAGTACATCCCAGTGTGATCCATTCTGTTCATGATCATCATGCTCTAATTATTTATGGATGAAAATTCATTTTGTGTGGAGCAATTGCTTGGGTAATTTTAAATGGAACATTTTTTAGTAGCAGGACAAGCGGAGTAATTGATCCATAGATCATCTAATCCATGTTATAAGTGTCCAATCACATGATGTCTAGTTTGGAGGATATAAAACGTAAAGTTATGAATAACCAACATATTTGGAAGCCATTTCCAATGCGGCCATTTCTGTACTTTATTTTTCAGCTAGATTGGTTGGAATGGACAATGAAAAATTAAGCTTTGGTAGTGATTCACTCCTACTATATTTTCATCGACAATTAGCAATGCCTAGACTTGTCAAAATGTGCGGAACAACTTGATGAGGAATAAGCCAATGAAGAATTTGAGAGTATTAAATGAACGAGACATGCCTGCATATGTTTCTACAGAAAAATGCCATGCAAGAAATGGACATGTTGCTACAGAAAAATGCCATGTAAGAAATGGACTATAGAGCATTTGAATTTGTTTGAACTGATCTACCTGGTCTGTGTTGATTATAGATGACGCAGGGTGGAAGACAAATTAGGATAAAGAGGTGGAATTTAGAGTTTTTGGATGGATTTAGGCAAAATCGTCAAATCGGGATACATGTAGTATATCGTTATCCCTATGTATCGTATCACATAACGTATCGTATACCGTATCGTGAGATATACTGATCAATATATAATAGGTAAGTAATAAACAAATAACATGTATAATATAACAAAAATATGAATATGTTTAAGGCATAAGTAAACAAATAAATAAAGACAAATACTAAAACCGGTAATATGTTAAATATAAGTCAATAGGTATATATAAATAGGCAACTAATAACAAAATGACCATGATATTATTAATCAAAATTATACTACATTAACAAATATATTCCTAAATTCACTAGAAGTTAAAAATTACATTCATTTTCTTCATCTTCTTCTCTTTGGCTCCACACAAACTCCTTTAATATGTTCTAATTTTTCTTTTTTTCCCCTTATTTGTTGCTTATAATTGCATTTAAATTAAGTAATTATAAATAATCTATTAAAGACTAATAGACTAATATCAGGAATAACAACTAATTGATAAAACTTTTACCATTATTTCTTCTTTTAAGTAGATCCATTGTTTCATTTCAACTTAAAACATACATTGAAATCTATTCAATTAACACCTTTTACTATGAAAGTTCTTATTTTCCATCAATACATTCATAACCGAAGTTTATATCCAAAGTCAAATTGGATTATATGTCCCTTTTTTATTGCCAAGTTTCAATTATATGTTACATTCACAAAAACCAAAATACTGAGCATATGTTCGTTATCCCTCTAAAAAGATTAGTAATATAATATCAATTAAACATCCATTATATAGATATATCACTATCATCAATCTTAGAGCTTTTATTTTAATCTCTTCATCTGTATCTTCTCAAATGTTTGCAGATTCTTTTTTTATTGAGATTTTATTGCATAATAAATTAGATAAATAGATACTTGTGTTGAGAATAAATAATTAACTAATTTATATTGGCTATAAAATAATAAAATACCTTTATTGTTGATTTGTTTAAATATTTTTATCAACTAAAATAAGTATATTAAATTTAAATATTCTCTGTTGTTAAATGTCTAATTCTTACTTGGAATTTGTATTTTGTATTTAACTCAAAATATTCATGAGTTTGAAATTCATTTATAAACCAAGCCAGTGTATTGTAACATATCGCGTATCGTAAGATACGTATTGCATATCGTAGAATACATTTACCGTATCACAAGATACTCAACTGAATAGTATTGCAGATAAGATACGTATTGATTTTTTTACATATCGTATCATATCGTAAGATACGTATCGCGTATCGTAGTATATTAATAACTATGGATTTAGGAAAAAACAAATTAGGGTTTTTGGGAATTATGGAAATATAAAATAAAAGAAAAGAAAAAAAATGGATTTGGGCATCGCACCAAGGTGATTTCTCACCTATTCTCAATAATCCACAGTGTTTTAAATATCGGCCGATATACCAGTATATCGGCCGATATATCGTTAAAATTGAAGAAACGAGACGATATGGGTATTTTTTTACCGTATATCGTTTTGGACCGGTATGGGCCGATATATCGGCCACGTGGCGATATATCGGCCGGTATCGATATGTATAATACTGGCCGGTATTTAATAATATCGGCTATTGAGTTTTGGTTACGGTTTAAACCCAATAACCCGTTCAGATCCGACCCGTTAAGATATAAAACGGGTCGGGAGGGGAGAAAAAATCTATTTTTTCGCGTACTCTCTCTCTCTCTTTCTCTCCTGGCGATCCGAGGCTCCCTCCCGCGACCAAAACCCTAACCCTAACCCCAAATTTCCCCAAATCCGCCCTAAATCTCTCTCCGATTCATTTTCTTCCACTCTCTGGCTCTCTCTCTCGTTCTCTCTCCCCGATCGTCGACCGATCGAGACGAACGGCCGAACCCTAACCCTAATTTCCCAATCCATCTATAAATCTCTTTCGTGTTCTTTCTATCTTTCTTCTCCGCTCTCCATAGCTCTGGGAGTTTTCGAAGGGTGCTCGTCGTTCGCCAGTGGAGTAGTCGCCGCCGGCCAGGCAAGTGCAGTTTGTTTTCTTAATTTAAATTTGATTTAGAATTATAAATTTCTTCAATTTCTTTTATAATTTTGCTATTTAGGTTTAATTGATTGCGATTTATGTTGGATTTTTTTTTTTGGTGTAATTTGAGGGGAATTGTTAAATTGGGAGGGCTGAACAGTGAACCTGCGGGTAGGGGTAGTCTACAGTAATTCCTTGAATCACTGATTCACACTAAATCAGTGATTCGGTTCACTGATTCAGTGTGAATCAGTGATTCAAGGAATGATTTTGTGTGAATTTTGAGTATTTATTATTTATATGTAATTATGTATTCACTGATTTTGTTTCATGCTAGATTCACTTTTCATGAGATTCTATCTACGTCAATAACTAGAGTTTAGGCAGACCTGATCAGTAGTTAAACAGATTTAACCTGTCTGCATTATCTTGTACTCAAATTCAAAGAATTTCCTTTGCATTCTTATCCATTGATTCCAATGATAATGAGTCTAATGACTGTAATGCAGTGATTATAAACTTAGCGCCTCAATGTTTTGCTTCATCATCACCTTTGTAGATGGTTCCTTTCCATAGATCCTTATGTTTTGATTCCTTTTCATAGATCTTTATGTTTTTTAACTTTTTCCTTGGCATAGGCTCGACACTGAGGTTCCAAAGTTTGATTATTACTAGCAACGTAAATTCTTTTAAAGTTATAAAAGAATTTAAATGCTGAAAACTTGCAATCTCATATAGTAGCCTCAGAGAACCGCCCTGCTGACATTTCACTTTCAGCTTGAATGATTTCCATGTAAATGTTTAATAGGAGCAATTAAAGAAGGGGTGATCTATTTCATTAAGCTCTAGTTAATGAAATGCGGGGACCTATAGCCACAATTTATGATTGTATGATGCTCTGTGCATATGCGAACGTTTTAAACGGTATTTGCAAATTCGTAAGTTGAATATAAATAAGCCAATGTAAGTACTATAAACTTATTTTATGTATTTTATTATGTTCTATATAGCCAATTATATGATTATTCTTTAACTTGTATGACACCGATATGACACTCCGGTATTTAGGGTCATATCTTGATATCCCGCCCGGTATCCGGTAAACGGTATGTAATTTAACTGACCGGTACGAGACCGATATCCGATATTTAAAACACTGATAATCCACGATGAAAAATTTAATTTTTATTAGCAAATCACCATGCAAAGAACAAAAAATCATGCAAAGAACAAAAAGATTATTTTTTTTTTTAAAATCTCAACATCACATTCTATTTGATAATTCTGTTTACACTTTATTAATAGAAAACCAGATATGTGCACCATATGCGCAATTAAACCAAACTCTAATAAAATCACTAATCAAATCTGGGCCTTTATTGTCCTGACCAATAAATCTATCGCTGGAGCTGCACAAATTGTATTGTGTGGTTGTATATGGGTTATGGAGACATTTGGTGTTTATTGACTATCTGAGCTACATTATGGCTACTATGATGATAATGTGCTGCTCGTAGAGGCTTGCTTGTTCATACCTGAGGATAATTTCATATGCCAGGCTTTTGAAAAATCTTAGTTCTCCAATTAGTTATCAGAGGGAAATCAAGTTGAACCCTTACGCCTTGAATGAACCTCTATATAGGCATGAATCATATCAACTGTGAGGTGTCCTATTTAACATCATATGTCAAAATAATCCTGAGGTCCTCTGCTGTCTTTCGGCAGAGAGGGTCTATCACACTCCCATCCTGGAGGGATCTCATTTCCACTATTCGTTACCCATTTCCACTATTCGTTACCAGGTGGGTGACTAATCTGTCATATACTCGTAACAAAGGAGTACCTTCCTTTTAGGGGATACGATGATAAGAGGTGCATGGAGAAGTCCTCGATCATAATTCCCATATAATAATGTTTGCGTACTTAATTACTTTTGGTTCCTGTTTCAGTTAATTCAATGATCACTATTGCTTAGTGAATGTCCTAGATTGCATTATTAAGCACACAATGTGGCTGCCCCCACTGTATGCTTGTGCTTGTATATGTCATAAAAGAATTTGATGGTTGGAGTCCTTTAATCATCACATAAAGAGATTGTAAAAAGTAATAAAGAGTTCCTGTTGCTGCTTTTTCTTTTGGGTACAATATAATCATGGGCACGTTGTTAAGTAGCTATGTCCATCTGTGGTATACATGGGAAAGTGTCAGGTACATCCAAAACAAAATTCTGTATATGAAAATGGGTCTCGACTCTTTGACACACGAGGAAAACCTACGAGATGTACCCTCTTGTGTGTTGGTTTCGGAAATTATTGAATCATATAGGTATCAGTTCTCACCTTCGAATAGTTGGATCACCCAACATTGAAGGTGAATTTTTTTTTTAAAGTGTCTTTTGTCTTTTTTGTTTCTTGTACCTTTGTTTTCCTGTTTGCTTTCTTTTGCTGATATGAACATTCACAAAATTATTTTCTGTCAATTGAAGAATCCTATTGTAGTTGGTGAGGTGGTTACTGTGTAGGTCGGTGCCCATATTAATATTTGGAAATCTTTCATTAGCCGAAAAGACAGGTGATCTCGTATTCTGTTAGGCCCTTTTCATGCTAAAGTTGCCATGGACAGGTAATTTTAGCAACTAGCACCACTTGATAATTTGGCCATTAAGATGATCCCATTTGCACAGGATCACAGGATAGGCTTGCTGTTTAACCATGAAATGGACTTACTAACCTGTCAATTCTTTTTTCTCTTTCTAGAAAAGGGCAAGTGTTGCATTAAGACAACTAGCCTAGAGACCTTGGCACCTAGCTTGGGTCATAAGGTCACAAGGGTTGGAATTGGGTTGTGGGGTGCCCTACATTCAAACTTCAAGTACCAGGTATGGCCTTTGTGCAAAGAGAGGGAAAAACAATAACAGAGTGGTTGTTGTATTACATATAGAAACTGGAAAGCACATGTTCAAGGACCAAACTTTATAAATTCTCACTTCCATGCAGTTTCGAATCAGCTTACGACATTAGTTGTCGGTTGATTGGTTCTGTTCTTCTTGCTTTTCATTTGACGAAAATTTTTAGTGAAGCATTTGATAAAGAATTACTTGTTTATACTAATGTTTAAAATAGTGATAATGGTAACGAAAGGTTTTGCCTCTGTTAGAGTATATCACATATAACGTAATGCATGATGTAGGTTATGCAATTTCCTATCTATTTAATAAAATTAAATATATAACTATATAAAATAATTATTATAAATTAAAAAAAATATAAAATATCTAAGAAAAGAATATAAAACAATTTTGTAATACATAATTTATTTTAATTTTATATTAAGTTTTATAATGATTTTCACATTTATCTTCATAAATTATATTAAGTCTGCAACTGTAATTCCTGTCATCATTTAAATAAGAAAACAAGATTCTATTTTTTTATTTAAATTCCATTTATTATCATTATTGTAATTTATATTTTTTAATATACAATTTATCTTATTTGTAATTGTTGATTTCAGTTTATTTAAAAAATTCAGTAGAATCAATAAATAAGATATTTCAGCAACTGAAGAGCAATTATAAGAAGTGATTAAGAAAACAATTGCAAATTAGCAAGTTAGTAATTGCACAAGCAATCAAATAAGCCAACAACTAATCAAGTAAAAAAATTACAGCAATTCGCTAATAATCATCAATATAGAAATTACTGAAAAAATAATTGTAAATAACATAACATAACGTAATTTAACGTTACATTATGTAATATAGCATAAAATAATGTAAAAATGTATTATTACGGTGCACTGAGTTATTTTCAGTTGTTACGTAGCACTCGGATTCTGTTAGGTTTCATAACGCAATATAACGTGTTTCATAACGTGTTATTTTCAACATTGTTTTATACAATACTTGCATGAATAACCTGTGAGGAGACCCTTTATTGATGTTGCATCTTTGATTGTTTTATTCAAATGGTATTTCGTAGTAGTTCTGTGCTTGTTATAGTTGATTGTGGAGTAGCTTTGTAATCTTTAGCAGTTCAGTTTTTACAAGGACTGTAATAGGACGTGATGTAATTATCAATTTTGCTTTTATACATTGAACAACCGCAGAAAGCTCTTTGCCTCCTACAGTGTACGAGGCAAGCAATAGAGTCATGAATCTACTTATTTAAATTGGGTTTAGATCATTCTGGTTCTGATCTATTAAAATTCTACGCTTTTAGTATGATCCAGAGCGATAACTTGCTTAATGATTGGGTATGGATATGGGGGGTCCAATGCAATTATCATATACATTTTAATTGTGGGCATGGGCCTGCACACATGTTTTCTAGAGTGCACCTTTTTCTTCTTGGCATGTGGGTGCAGGCGTGTTTGTTTGTTCTAAAACATAGTTAAGTATAGCCAGTAGCCACCATGTTAGAAGACCCATGTTCACATGCAAAAATTTTGTACATATCGGACCTCAGAAGAATTGTCGCAATAAACTTCGCCTTAGTATTGATAGGATCCAGGCCGAAATTTACATTAACACGATGAGATCTGAGTTGAGATGCAAATTTATAATATAAACATATTTTTTTCTCTCCAAACTTGCAGAATAAAATAATTACAGTATGGGGTGAATTGTCAAATGAAGCTTTTGGAAAGCCGATTAATATTTTTGAAATGCATGGATCATAAACTGGACAAGGAACTGGTTTTTTGATATTTTTACCCCTGATATTATTTCGAGGGATCTGACCGAAACCTGCCATTTTCAGCTCAATACCAGGTATATGTTTCTTAAAATCTGACTTCTCTAAGGCTGTGTTTGGATTGAGGAAAATGAAGGAAAAGAAAAGAAAAGGAAAGAGAAAGTTACTTTCCACTGTTTGGTTAAAGAGAAAATTAGAGAGAATAAAAGGGAAAGAAAGTGAGAGAAAATGTATTAGGTTTTTTTTCTTTTTCCTTTTCTTCCTTAAATCCAAGAGAAAATGAAAGAAAAGGAAAGTTGAGAGAAAAAGGAAAAAAAGGAGAGAAATTTTTGCTGAAATTTCCTTGTAATTTTAGTCCCAAGATATTTTTAACTTTTATGAAGTTTGGACCATTTGGTTATTATATGCTTAATTATTTAAAAATTAAAAATTATATCAATAATATGTAAATTAATATTAATATTTTCTATAGTTTAATTAGAATTATATTTTCCTTTTAATTTTCTATTGAGCAACCAAACATAAGAAATGCTTTCTTCTAAAATTTTCTTGAGATTTTCTTCTTCATTTTCTTTCTAACCAAACATAAAAAAGGAAACCAATTTCCATATCATTTTCTTTCCTTTTCTTTTTTCCTTTTCTTTTCTTTTCCTTCATTTTCCCTCAATCCAAACACAGACTAAGAGTAAAGAAAATCTAGAACTGAGATGAGCCAAAATTAATTTCTCCTTGGATACATGGGTGCTATCTTAAAGAAATCTAAAATACAATATGGTAGTAGCCTGATTAATTACTCTAGTTAAATCCCTTGATCGATATTCCTGAGAATCAAATTCAGAACCGTCCTCTTGGGAGCAGTATGGGGTGTTATCGGTTGGACTAACCTCTTTCATAAATACAAGAAACTATTGAGAACCCTGACATTGATGCACCATAATAAATTACATAGGACTCGAGGCAAATTTTGCAGAGTACTAACAAAATAAAAATATTCATGTCCAATACATACATGCATCTAACATGACACGACTTCACAACCTCCTAGTCCCTACTAAGTAGGAAGTAATGAAGCCTCGTGATGAATAAGGTGAAAAAGAAATTCTAATAGCACGGGTACTTTATTTTCCCAAAGCCATGGTATGTTTTGTCCGATACAACTGTAAATGCTTCTAATTCTCGTTTTTAGACTTACAACTAATTTGTCGATAACTTTTCAGATACTAGGCAAATCGGAGATCAAAATGGAGGTCGAGGTCCCAGATGACTAGATATGGCGTTCATCTTGTGTAAATAGGCAGAAGAGTAAGTTTCGAGGCAAATGCACACAACAGCTCAGCCTTTATGTATGTCTACACAAATAAGTAGCCAATATTTCCTTCTCAAGCCTTGTTGATCAGGAACCCCTTCATGCCGTATAAAGTAGGAATCAAGTCAATGAATCGCTACTAAATGTTTGGTCAATTGTACAATCTTATGGTATTTACTTATCCTGAATTTGTGTGCTATATGTTTTGAATTATAACATATTAAATTCGAACTCTGTTTTTCTTTATTCATCAAAATCTGGGATTTATTTTGTTCTGGCTCGTATTAATCCTACGAGAGACACGTACATGTATTATTAATGTTGGAGGTATATCTTCTACATTTGTACGTGCCGTTATAGGAAATTATTATTTCCATGAAACTAGTGATGGGGAATTTGTGGAGGTTAAGGGGAAGGATCAAACGACATGGTGCGCAAGATACAGGCTCAATACTGATCTCTGTGAGCAGAGCTTGACGATGGTCCAGGTTGTTCAAACAACTCTTTACATTTTGTTTGATGGTCGAGATTGTTCTAACAATTCTTTACATTTTGTTTAAGGTCCTTAAAAACTGTGCTTGGATGTCAAAAATAAAGTGTTTTTAGAGTATTTTCAAAGTGTGTTTTGAAGTGTTTTGGTGGTATGTGTTTTGAAGTGGTATAATCATAGGTTTTGGAGTGTTCGAACTTGTACTTGGGTGTTTGGTTTTTTTTTTAATAGATTTTATAAACATGTAAAAGACAAGTGTGTCCAATTAGGAAAATGAAAATATGTGGGAGAGAGTTGGAATAAAGAAAAAAGAGGGTATTATTGGATAAATAATTTAGAACACCCCAAAACGACTTGATTTGGGGTATTTTTCTGAAACACTTGTCCAAAAAGAAAGATTTTAGCTTTAGATTGGTAGGGTGGATTAAAACATGGCTGAGTTTGGCCAAAAGATACTAGTAAATGGTATGCTTGGAAAAGAGATACAGTGCTAAAGGGTCTAAAACAAGGAGATCTGTTGTCACCCTTCTGTTAATATTAGTAGCAGATGGGCTTAACCACATCACTAAAAAAGTTGAAAAAGAGGGTTTGCTACAAGGATTAAAGGCATTACGAAATATATCAGTATCGAATCTACAATATGCAAATGATACATTACTCTTTGAAAAAGACCAATATAAAACAAATTGTGATTACTAAATGAGTAATACATACCTTTCAGTTGTGGTCAGATCTTAAAATCAAGCCAACTAATCTTCATCAGGGAAGAAGACATCATTAATAATATTAAGAACGCATACTGCGATGTAAAAAAGGAGAGTTCCCAATCAAATGCTTAGGTTATCCCTATTAGACTAGGCAAATTGAAAAGGGAAGATTAGAGGACATTACTAGAAAAGTTTAACAAGCATTTGGAGGTAAACCTTTGTCATTAGGAAGGACTGTGTTACTGAACTTGGTTCTAACAACAATCCCTCTACACAATGTCAGTCTTTCGTTTGCCCACTTGGGTTATCAAAAAGATAAACCAAGTCAGACAAAAATTTCTATGGAATGGACTAGGAGTAGACAAAAAAGCATACAACTTGATCGAGTGGAGTCAGGTATGCAAAAGCAACGAGGAAGGGGGACTTGGAATAATAAATATGGAAAATATGAACAAAGCTCTCCTAACAAGATGGTGGTGGAATCTCCTTACCCAACCAGACAAGACGATCAACAAAATATTCAAAGACAAATATGGTCTGAGAAGGGGAACATAGACAGAGACACATAGGAACGCAACAAATCTGTCGTTCATTAGGAAAGAGATAAACTCCACTATCGAAATTCTACAAGCGGCACTAGCCTATGAATTGGGAGATGTGGCTGGAAAGATTGTGGGGAAGTGCAAGGCTATTCTAGAGGGCAATAAGACTGATAACAACCCATAATAATACTTGCAATATAAGATGAAGAAACAACAACCTACAAACAACTCTTGAGGATGTTTCCCCTAGAACACACTTTGGCTTTGGTCAAGTGACAGTCAATTCAAGGTCGAGGCATGCTATAAAATCCTAAACACAAATGGGATAGTCCACCATAGGGCAAATAAGATATGGAAAACACGAGCACCATAAAAAATATAGGACTTTCTATGGACCGTAGCAAGAGGAGCGATTCTGACTTGGGATAATCTCCAAACAAGAGGATGGCAGGGATCGAGATATTGCTGTCTCTGTCAGAAATCAGAGGAAACCATACAACATATATTTATAGAGTGCGTGATTACACAAAATATGGGATATATCGAGAACGGCAAAGAGCACACTAACACACTATCCAAAATCGACCCACATAAAAACAATGTGGAGGAAAGACCATTTAAAACACATAAAAAAGGGTAGGGGAATCAAAATTAGAACTATTATAGGAGTTGTACCGTAGAATGTGTGGCTAGAAAGAAATAGTAGAATTTTCAGAGATAAAATTTTCTCGGTTATGTCTTGTATAGCACATATTCAGGATGACAATTCTTGGTGGATAAGTACAATTACGGAAGATGGATATGGAGGCATAGGGCAGTGTCCACCTAGGAGAGAGATGTATACAAGATTAGAACTCATGCACACGAGGGACCCAGATGCTTCTACTATTGAGGAGGCAGACATGGAGACCCTAGGAGCCTCATCGATAGGGGAGGAACATGAGGTCTAGGCGTGAGGAGGGTTATCCAGGGAGGACTTGCCGATCTACACACCCCAACGATCACCAGATTTATTTTTATTATATCTTTTATGTAATGTATTTATTTATGCACTGAGTAATTCTCAATAGAGGGAGAGAACTCATTTGCAGCATATTTCATTAAGTGATTTTACTTAATAGAAGGTGAGGGAAAATATCTCACCATTTTAGTTAAAAAGAAGTCACAAGTAAGTGTTCTCATGCGCACTTCACAGCACATCCTTCAAAAGCCCCCCAAAAACTTCAAAACTAAACTTCCAAGCTTAGCCTAAAGTTAAGTTGATGTTTTACCGAGGTGATTGCGAGCCAAGCCTGGAGCTTCCAGAGCCCGTAGCTCAGCCTTATCCAAGAGGTACAAGCGTAAGATGTCGTTGCTGGATTTGATGAAGCATGGCATCTTCCTTTCTTCCTCTACGTCTAGTGCTGCATATCTATGCAAAGTATTCCGACAACTGAGGCTGAATAAGATTCCTGAGACAAATTGCAACACCTTCACAAAGAATTATCCTTCGATATCAAACTCAAAGTTCCCCAATTTGCTTTTGCAATCTGAGTTCTTGAACGCTCGCAACATTTTACTCTCTAGAATCTCTACATAGAGAATATTATGCCTCACACTGCATCATCAGCTTGGAGGACAACTCAAAGGTTCTTCTACGTGCGTTTTCACACACACTTCAACTACCAATACGTAAGCTATTTCTCCCAAGAACCTTCCCATAACTCTCTCTACTTATTTCAATTTATTTTTTTGAGAAATAAATCACCTTGCTATACGGCCATAATTCTTCTCAGGGTTGGACTATTTTGTAGTCCATCCACGATCGACACATTGAATCACACAACAACACAAACCCCTACCTGCAAGCAGGGGCATCAAAGTACGGAATACGAGCAAACACAATCGAATATGGCGCCACCTTGATAGGCTCCGAAGCATCAACCGTTGCAGGTAACAGGTTCGGAATATTGCCATTCTCATCCATGGCCAACTTGTCACCGTTAAGAAGCACCGTTTGACTATACAAGTTACCGTTGGGCGCTGTCAGATGGTACTCTTCCCTAGTCATCGATCCGCTGACTTCACCTGTTCGGGGGAGGTGCTTCAGAGACCTAACGAAGCCGTCGGATTGGCTTCTAACGATTACTTCAGTTGTGTCGTTACCGTCAAGATTCATCAATGCGAGTGTGATTCCTTGCTGAGAAAACACAGGAGGGCACGGATCAGTCCTGTAACGAGCGAAGCAACAGAGGCAGAGGAGTAACAGGGGGGAGTCGACTCACAGATCCTCGTGCACAATGTGCATATGCACGTATCTTGTTTGTCCCGTTGAAAGTTGTGGATAGAACGTTCCTCCCCATTAACCGATGCCATAAGAGGGCACTGCAACGATACTCAATTTCGAGTTGGCTCTGAACTGTGAAAGTGATATAGTAGAAGCTACAGAGCTTTACCTGAAATAATCAGGATTCGGTTCGTAGGTGGTTGTATTCAGTAGGCCGTAGTTTCCACCGATCAAGCTCTGTCTACAATACGTCTTTGTATCGTATGCTGCTGACATGCCCAGCTGATCCAAGTACCTACAATGACCTTATTTCTGTTAGAGAGAGAGAGTTGTTAACCTGAAGAGGCTTCAAAACTAGTGAAAGCTAAATTTATACCAGAAACTGTACACAAATGCATTACTGACGAGATGGTGACCACTATTGTAAGCCCCTCCGGCTTCACCAACCCAAGCAGTGGTCTGAGTCCCTGCACTCTTGAGAATTCCCTGCATACTGCTGAACGTTGACGCTATCCCATCAAGATACGTTGGATCGAGAATTTTCTCAACCAAATGTTCGTCGACGCCTGTGTGTGTATCGAGACAAAATTCATCAAAAATTTTCACCTCAACAACCTTAAACTTCCATGAACTATATAGCTGGCAGAGATATATATATATATACCTGGACCAAGGTTATAGATGTGGTGGGTAATTACATTCAGTGAGTTTGGTTTCGTTTTGTCGATGAGTGTAGCGTACCAGTTTGCATCAAAGAAACCCCCGGGTGCGAGGACTAATGGCTTGACTTGGAATCCTTGGTACAGCTCATCAAGGATCGATTTGAGAGAGATTGTATCTGCAGCATACTGATCTGCTCCAACTCTCGCTCCAACTCCATTTCCACTCAATTCGTTTCCTGATTGAAGAAGAACTTCAATCGTAAGGGACTTCATTCGAAAGCTAAATATATAGTTCTGTCATCAATGAAATGAAACGAAATGGAAGTCTTACCGAGCTCCCAACCGTGGATTGTGTAACCTTTGTTGATAGTGTAACGAATCAGCGCAGCTGCGTTGGAGGAGTTCCAAGGTCCTCCTAGGGAACCATCCGACATAGGAACCCTTCCGCTGAGCGCGTTCAACCCAAATATAATCACAGCCCTGCGAGTAGAACCGAGGGGATAAGATAAAAATTCTATGAAAGAATACTTTAATTGTGCACATCTACAGTAAATGCTTATTGCAAGCTACTCAATAAAGTATAATTTCTAAAGGAGATGGAGTGATACTATGTGTAGCTTTAACTAAATTAACAAAGTACCCGGACTTGTTGAAGAAAGTGTTGAGTTCATCCCATCTCGACGTAGGCAAGCAGCCATGAGTGAATCCAAACAGCTCAGAAGTGTTTTTGACGAATTGGGTGCATGGTTGGCCTGGTTCACTCGTCTCATATACGACCTTATCCTGCAAGGTACCCCCTAACCGAATTTTTAATGGAGAAAACGCTGCACAGACAGAAATAATAGAAAACAAACAAAAATTCAGACAAAAATAAAATTATATAGACCGAGTTTTTCCATGAAGAACCTTAAATCTAAGAATTGCATACCTTTTATCGCGTTTAAAAGAATGGGATTCGAAAGATTCTGCAGGAATGGAAAATGTGAAACACCTGTGTCAATCATTGGACTTTTAATTCCACAAACATCTTGTTCTAAGATTATAATTTCCTTTTGCTACATAATAGAAGAAGCAATCTTTCGAGGAAAAAAATACAATTTAAGAGTAATTATATGAAGTGACAACAAAAGTGATCCAATTATAAAACGTCATAACATACCGTAAGTCAACCTACGTGCACCAAATTGTACTTGAAATCTCATTACACCAAGAATTATCACCTTTTTTTTTTATTTTATTTTTGGCAAAGTGTGTGCATCTGATTCCTAAAAACCTAAAGTAATTTTATTTTATTTTAAAAATGACTTCGGCTTTCCTAAGTATGCACATCTTTTGATCATCTCCCACATAACTCTGTGGCCTTTTAGACTAGCCAAGATATAAACCGTACAAATTTCTTACAGAGTAACTGTTTAAAAAAAAAAAAAAAACTGATTTCTATAACTTGATCATATTTTTCATACCTAAATCACTAACCACATGTAACTTCAATGATGGTATTCTCATAATTAGAGCTTTCAATGTTAGGTAGATGAGTAAAGAGAAGAAGTTTGAAAGTAATTGAGAAAAAGAGCTTAAAAAGAAGGGTTATTTACACTCACACCCCCTGTAGTGCGAGGAATGTATAACTTATCATTCAAGTTTAAAAGTCTCACTTAGAACCCCTAAACTGCAGAAAAAAAACTGATAGAGAAGTTCTGACGAATATATTTTTTCTGCAGTTGTCTAAGTGAGAATTTAAAACTTTAGGGGTGATAAATTATATACCCCAATACTACAGAAGGTCTGAGTGTAATTAACCTTAAAAAGAAATAAATGTTGTACCTATAATTTCTCGATGCAGTTGAACAGTCCCCATCTTAAATAATAAAATCATAAATATTTTTGCGATGACACAAATTGATTTAAGTCATTTTCAGTGTTGCCGGCCTCAAGAAGCTCAAGACACTGTGCACTTGATGTAGAAAATATTGATGCTGTCTCAAAAGAAAATATACTTTTTTCGGGCACAAAATATTGATGATTATTATTTTTATTTTTTTTTCTCATTTTCATGTTGCAGGTAAGAAAAGGATAAGGATCCAAAATATGGGGCAATCAGCTGGGCCTTAATTTCTATTTTTTTTATTAATTTTTCGAACTGGACAGATAATTAAAACAAGAAAAATTGGAGTATTGAAAAATTGGCACTACAACTGAACAATTACTCTAGTCTATTTAAATGCTAATTAAACCCAATCACAAAATTATTTTTTAAAATGCCAAATTGCTAATGTCGGTCCAATGATAGCTCTAACTAAGACCTCCAACCATCAAAACTTAATAACAAATCAACACATCACAAAGAACCCATGACTAGTAAACGAAAAGGATCTCACCAAAAGGTCTAAAATTCTGAATAAATACCAAAATAAACTGGTAAAACCCCAGAATTTTGAATCAAAACATATAGAATTTTGATCCATCAATCCCAAATTTCCCATGACACAACTAAATCAAGAAACATTTTATTTTATTTTTTATTTAAAAAAAAAAAAACCCATGTGGAAAAGAATGACTAGAAATCTAAAATCCAAATAAAGAGCAAATAAAGCATTACATTGTCTCAAAAAAAAAAAATCAATCCCAACTCCCAAAAACAATCACCAAACACACAACACATCCATCAACAATGCTATCGAAAACCCATTTAAAAAAGAAAGAGAAATTTAAATTCACTTGTCCTCACCATATTGAGAAGAGAGGCAAGCCCCCAGCTGCAAGTGCCGTAGTCACACTTCTCAGGCGGCCACCAATCGAGAGTGGCACACACAAAGTCATTATCGGTGATGCCAATTGGGAGGTAGCCATTGACGACAGCAGTCCCCTGAGCTGCAACCGCTCCAGGCCCAGCATTAGCATGGGGGCTTGAAGAAGAAGAAGGAGAAGAGCAGAGCACCCTCCCAAAGCCAGCCAAAAAGAACAAACCCCAGAAAAGGAGGCCAAACAGATGAAGAACAAAAAACCAAGCCATTCTCTCTCTATAGAGAGAGAGAGAGAGAGAGAGAGAGAGAGAGAGAGAGAGAGAGAGAGAGAGAGAGAGAGAGAGAAGGTAAGAGCTTTTAAGAGAGAGAGAGAGAGAGAGAGAGTTGTTGTTTGTTTTTGTATTTATAGAGAGGAAAGTTTGGAATCTGTTTCTGGGGGAGGTTGGCTAGAGGTGGAGGGAACCGGGGGAGGAGGAGCAGAGTTGTTATAAAGAGAGGAGGAGGTGACCGCACTCCACACTCCTCCAAATTTCTAATTTATTTGGATTTTGAGAGATTATATTTTATTTTGTTGATTGTAACCTTATTGCAATGCATTGGTTGCATGCTGAAAGTTTTCTTTCCTTTCCTTTTACTTTCTTCAAAATTGCATATCTTGTTTTATTTTTATTTCCTTTTTAATTGTTAGTTAGTATGATTGGTTGCAATGTTTAAAATAGCGGTAACGATAAAATAACATTTTATCTCTATTAGGTTAAATTGTAAATAACATTTTGCTTATCCAGTTTTTTTATATATTTAATAAAAAAAATGAAACTATATATAATAATTTTTATAATTTAGAAAATAAATTTAAAATTCTAAAAGAATATATAAAGATATTTTATAATAATAGAAACAATTCAAACTTTCTAAATTTTTAAGAAGTTTCACAATAGTTTTCGCATTTATATTTATAAATTATATTAAATTTACAACTGTAATTTTAGTCATCACAAAATAAAAACAATAAGATTTCAAATTGATATATTTCAGTTTTAGTCATTACCAGTGTTATAATTTATATTTTATAATACTCAATTTATCTTATCTATAATGATTTATTTCAGTTCGAATAAGAGTTCAATAGAATCAATAAGTAAAAAATTATAACTTAAATGAAATTAAACTTTACAGCAAATAACAAGCAACTAGGGTTTACAAATACAAATTGTAGCAATTAGCTAACGAGCTCTACATAGTGTATTATAGCATGCAAAAAAGGAATTAAATACAAATTTATAATTTAGCAATTCTACAAGCAATCAAATAAATAAATAAACTGTGCCAAATAGCTAACAAGCAAAGCAAATAATCAACAGTAATCTAGAATTAATAAAAAAAATAACAGCAAATGACAATATAATTAAACTTAACATAAAATAATATAAAATAACTTTAAAAATATACCGTTACGATATAATGAGTTATTTTTTATTGTTAGATGACACTGGATTTATGTTATGTGCCATAACACGCTCTATTTGAGATCTTATAACATGTTATTTCAACATAGTTGAGAATATAATTGCATACACATTGATCCTAGAAAAATGATTTTCTTCTCCTCATGAATTTTAACCCATTATAAGATTTTCTTCCCCTTATGGATTTTAACCCATTATACGGTATACTGAGTCATTTTTTACTATTAGATGACACTGGATTTACATTGTTTTGTGTGTGTGGAAAAGTTATTTTCACTATTGTCGATTTTATGTCACTCTTCTATTTTCAATGTTCTCTTAACCTTATTTTTTGGATGGAAGAGCTATGAGTGTGTTGGAAAGTTATTTTCACTAGTGTGGATTTTATGTTATGCCTCTATTTTCAGTTTTCTCTTAACCTTTTTTTTTTTTATGGAAGAGCTCATAAAACTCTAGGAATAGGATATAATATTAATATTTTATTTAACTCTAATAATTACTTTTGAAATCTAGTGCATTAAACAAATAAAATATTATTTTTATTTTTAAAAAAATAGAATAATATGCTTTCTACTTCCTAATCCATTTCTTATCCAAGAGTAAACACATAAATACCAAAGTTCTATTAAGAAATATCTTATTAAGCTTTTATTTTGAAAACTGTTTCTAGTTTTTATTCTTACTTTTTCTACTTCAAATATCCAAATAGGTTAGGAGTGTCCAAATGGGTAGGCCAATCTGAATCTTATTCTGTGTCTCGGGCTTGGGCCAAGTTTGACTCTATATCCAAAACCAGATCAGACCAGGTGCTTGGTCGGCAAATTTTGGCTGGACACTAAGCAGTTTGGTTTTAATTTTTTTTTATAAAATATAAATTTGAAAAATAATTTAGCTCTAGGAAATTATTGAAAAAATTATTATAACCGACAACAATTTAAGAAAACACATGAAATTTTTCTTTTTAAAATAAAATTTTATTGCTAAATAAATTGAGACTTTTTATATTACATATAATATAATATCGAATTGAAACAAATCAAGCAATATATGGTACAAAGTTCTTACATAATTGCTATGAAATTTAATTCTCTGATGAAGACATCATTTTTATGGAAAGTCAAGTTTCATTGATTATGATTCTTGTATTATAAATTACTATAAAAAGTTATCTTATTAAAAATTGTTATGTAAAGTTAGTTTATTATAAATTGTTATAAACTCAATATTTGATTGATCAAATTTGCAATATTCACATAAATGCTTTTCTAATTAAATACAAGGAAACTAATTATATTAATTGATGACTATTTTGACTTGTTAACAATAAAAATATGAACGTTTAGTTTTGGAAGTAAGAAGTTTTTTATATAGTAAGTAAATTCAATTTGACTAGATGAAGATATAAATGACACAACAAAATTGGAAATTTAGTTAAGGCATATTTGAGGGAAAAAATGAGAAAAATATCCAATTTGATACGAATTCAAATTTTTTTAACAATTAAACACAAGGAAAATAATTGTGTTAATCCCTGTGCCAAATAGAGAAAATCTTAGGAAATTAATTAAAGAGATTTTCAGCAAAAAATTTTGATATCCCAATAGCTTGAGTTTTCAAAAATAAGACAATATGTTAGGTCGATACTCAAGCAGTGTGATACATTTTCTTTAAAAATTATTCTAACTTTAATCTTCATAAAATAGTATACTTCCTCCAATTCCAAATAAATAATGTTTTAGAGGATTTTCTTGGTCCAAATAAGTGATATTTTACAAAAGCAAAGAAGTATTAATGTAATAACCCTTAATTCTAATCATAAATAAATGAACAAATAAATAAATAAAATAATAAATTTTATTATTAATCTTCTCTAACTTCCCAACCTTTTCACCTCTTTAACCTCCCAATAATTTCATCTTTACAACTTCCAAACCTTTCATTTTTTTTCAATCTCTATCTCTTTACATTCACCATTAAATCTCCAATTTAATTCACCTTTATAAATATAAATGATGAAAATCAAACCCTCCAAATTTATTTCAAGCCTTCAAATTCTAAAACTCCTAATTTTAAACATATATAAACTCCTAAACGAAAATCCTTTGTACTCATTCCAATCATAAAATTCTTCTCTACAATTTTCCCTCTCCTTCTTATCTTGCTGGAGCACCTTGCTGGAACAACGTCGAAGCCACTGCCGGAGCCACCACCAGAAGTTGTCCCCACTTTATTGGAGAAGAGCACCTCTTTCCTCCTCTTTCCATATATTTAAGTTTTCATTTTTTGATAAGAGGTAAGATATTATATTTCTTTTTCTTATTAGGTTTAAATTATTTTATTGGATTTTATGTTAGCTCACCCACTAACAAAGAACCTTAATAACATGAAAATAATATCCACTATTTTATAAATCCAACAAGATGGATCTAGGCCCATTTCTTAATTTTTAGACCCATTAAGATTAATTAGCTTTAATTGATTATTAGTGCATTAAATATTAGAAAAATTCTAAAAACTCATCTAAATTAATATTACTCTATATTTAATATTCTAAGAATATATTTATGTATAAATTGCTTTATTGTGATAGATAATTGAGCGATATCGAAAAAGAATCGAGGTGAGTTAATTTTCGGACCCACTATTCAGCTATTCCATATAATTGTTGCTTCAATTGTATTATTTATTTTGTATAAATCAATTTGTTATTTTGTTTGAACTCATCAAATATTATTATTGTTCATGTTACCAAAAATTATTTTCTTTATTATACACTTATTATTAAATTTGTTAAATAACATTATACAACTAGATTTTAGAATAATTGACACACACACACACACATATATCATATTTGATAAATCATGCAAAAGTTATAATCGTGAAAATTATTATTTGTGATACCATTTTGTGTCGGTGTCTATGTAAGTTGTCTCATATATTGGTTACTTAATTAAAAAACGTGCTCATGTGAAAAACCTCTCAGCATTTATATACTTACCTAGCCGATATCTCTATGATATTTCAAATCAGTAAATTTTTAATTTAGTCATATCATGCTTTGTAATGAGCTATTTCAACCATGTTGTTAATAAATCAATAAAACCTATTTGAAATATTATACCTTAAACAAATTATAAGAATTAAAATCTGACATGACTATATTTAAATAATACTGGATTAAGAAACAAACTAAATGGCAAAATTATACGCTGTTTCGATTATAAACTTGTTAAGTTATACAATAGACCATGGGTGCATGGTGATTTGCTAGATCATGCAGGATTATTCATGTTTGTTTAATGCATCCGACTCAGTATTGGACAATCAATATGACTATTTTCTGAGTCTATACATGAGATAATCGAAACAGTGATATCTCATCAGCTAGTTTTTCCAATTATATCCTAAGTAAACATGTTCTTATTATGTATCCGATTACATTAGAGGACATTAATTTTAACATATATCAATTGATATCATTGATACATATAAATTTAATAGTTTTAAGACTTATCTATTTTTATATTGGATATAACTGTTATTAATTTACTACGTATATTCTTTTTATGCATATTAATCGCAATTTGATGACTTGGATGTGCATGTCCAGACTTACTGATAGGCACACTAAAATTGATACAAGATCTGATATATTTTGAAGAGCAGGTTGAAGTCCAATAAAGGAATAGAGTTACTTAATTTCTTCTTATTTAGTTTTATTGTATTATGTTTCAACTGTATCCATGTTTCGTTCAAATCAATAAAAAGTTAATTTTTTATTAAATTTTTTATCATAATTATTGAGTTTTATTATGGCAAATTTATTGAGTATTTAGCATATTCAAACTGAATATATTGGAAAAATTCTAACTGCGCACCATGCTTGACTTAATGAGCACCACATCCTATAGTAAAGTGATGAGCAGCATAAGGGAAAATGGTACTCACTATGTGGTGCCCATTTAGAATTTCCCATATGTTGTTGATACTTTTTGTATATACTCGTAGATCGTATATCGGGAGCGGGGCGCGACAATTAATTTTCTATTATCCAATTTTGCTCTTATCCATCATAAATGAATATGAACATGAATGTATTTGAAGTCGGGAGTTAAAAAAAACATAATAAAACTTCTATTTACTTTTTAAAAACGCGAGATAATATCTACTGAGTCCATAAAAAAAATGCATAAAGCCCTAAAACTTCAATTATTTGGAGCAAGAGGGGTATTATTTCATGTGTGTGTGTGTGTGTGTGTATATATATATATATATATATATATATATATATATATGTGTGTGTGTGTGTGTGTGTGTGTGTGTGTGTGTGTGTGTATCTATATTTAGATATATCTATATGTATTATCTTTTATTAATGAAACGAGGGATAGCCTACCGTTATTCTCAAACGAAAAAAAATCTTGATCTATAGGTAAAAATATATAAGCCATATGATTATGTCAAGACCTAAATTTGATGCTTTAATGTATAATTCCAATTACTAGTATTTAAGATGACATTGTAGTGCTTTTTGTCCACTCAAACATACTATGTATTGATATTTTTGACATTGATAAAACTAGGAACTGAGTAAGTCGAAAATAGTTTTATATTCTGAGATATAAATAAACTTACAATGACTATCTTTTAATAGGTGAAGAAGGCAAGTATAAAAGGCAAAAACAAAATAATATACAAATTGATACTAATTATATAAAATTCTCAAAAACATAATCAACCTAATTAAGAAAATTAGTCAAATAAATTAAGTTAGGAAGATATCATGAGATATGCTAATAAATTAGAGTATTTGTTAAATATTAAAGTATTTGTCAAATATCCTAATTTAGAAAGATATCTTAAATTAGTCAGATATACTGATATCCCCCTCAAACTCAAGATGGTTTGAAAGATGTCATCTTGAATTTAAAAACAAGATTATGATAATGACAAGGTAGATGTGCCTTGTTAAAGATATCGGCGAGCTGATCAGTCGACAAAACCGAGAGAAGTCGAAGAGTGCCTGCTTGTAGGTGATGACGCACAAAATAGCAATCAATCTCAATATGCTTGGTACGCTCATGAAAGACATCATTGTAAGTAATCTAAATAACACTATGTTTGTCACAATAAATAGGAGTACTGGAGTGTTGAGACACGCCCATATTCTGGAGAAGCCAACGAATCCAAAGAAGTTTAGAAGTAGTGTTAGTAAGAGCGCGATATTTGGCTTCGGTACTAGAGAAGCAACAACAGTCTGTTTATTACTCCGCCAAGAAATAAGAGAGTCACCCAGTAAAAAGAGATAGCCAGTGATGGATTGTCGATCGGTAGAGTCACCTGCCCAATCAATATCAGAGTAAACCTGCAATTGCAATGATGAGCGAGATAAAAAATAGTGCCTATGGAATAAAGAGCTCTTCACATAGCACAGGATGTGAAGAACTACAGTATAGTGAATACAGCATGGGGCGTCATAAATTGGCTAACAAGATGCATGATATAGACAATATCTAGCCTGGTAACCGTGAGATAGATAAGACTCCCAACAAGTTATCGATAAATGGTAGCATAGGAAAGGATATCGCCGTCAGTAGCACGAAATTTAACTCTAGACTCAAGAGGGCTATCAGCCGTCTTATAATCAGTCAAACTAGAATGAGAAAGAAAGTCAGAAGAAAACTTGGCCTGAGTTAAATAGTAGCCATTAGATGTAGAAATAACTTCCAAGCCCAGGAAATAACTAAGAGAGCCAAGATCCTTCATCTCAAAATGCTGACACAAAAACTGCTTAAACACAGAAATACCAGAAGCGTCAATACCAGTAATAATCATATCATCAACATAAAGGAGAAAAATAGTGATTCCAGCATCAATAATGAGTAAACAGAGTAGGGTTGTGTGGGCTAGAGATAAAACCAAGTTGGCTAATAGTGGAACTAAACTTGGCAAACCAGTTGCGCATAGCTTGTTTGAACCCATACAATGCATGCTTAAGATGACAAAGCTTACTAGGAGGATAAATATATCCTTAAGAAGGTTGCATATATACCTCCTCAGTTAGATCACCATGTAAGAAGGTATGCTTCATATCAATCAAAAACAAAGGTCACTGGCGAACAGAGGCCACGGCTAGGAGAGAACGGATAGATGTAATGCGAAAAATTGGAGCAAATATCTCCTCATAGTCAATACCATACTCCTGAATACAGCCCTTGACCACAAGATGAGTTTTATACCATATTGGAGACCCATCAGAATTTGTTTTGATCTTATAGATCCATTTATTGCCAATAACAGTCTTGCCAGGAGGCTGACCAATCAAATCTCATGTATGAGTCTTGTGAAGAGTATCCAGTTTTTCGAACATAGCTTACTGCCAAAAAGGGTTAGAACTAGTCTCGGGATAAGTGCGAAGCTCGTGAAGAGTGGCAAGAGCATAAATACAATAATAATTAGTAAGACGGGTGGGGAGAGCTCTTACTTTAGAGAAATGACGAACATCCAAATTGGTAGAGAACTCAGGGGCATTAGATGTAATGGATGGGCCAATAGAGAGTCAGATGTAACAATAGAATCAACTGAAGATCCAGAATCATCAGAAATTGATATTAAGTGACTACCTGATGAGCTTTCAGTACCTACATCAGAAGAATAGTCCAGAAAAAGATCAAGTGCGGAGTTAGTAAAAATAGGGCTAGCTAAAGAAGGTCCAGAGGAGATATGGGAGATACTGGTGAAAGTTTTGTGTTTCCGAAACTGAACATACAGGGAGATACGAAGACATTTGGTGATAGGATCATAACACTGATAACCCTTATGTTCAATGTCATAACTAAGAAAATAACAGAGACGAGAACATGGCTCAAATTTAGTACGCTCACGAGGTGGAAGTAAAATAAAACAAACACAACGAAAACTTTTAGAAGAGAGTAGTCGAGTACCTTTCCCTAGATAAGCTCATATGGAGTGTAATTTGAAAGAGTAGGAGATGGGACCTGATTAATTGTGTAAACGACTATAAGAGCAGTTTCACCCCAAAAAGATTCAGAAAATGATGCTAAAATAAGTAAGGAGTGGATAGCATTAAGAATGTGACGATACTTATACTCAGCACGACCATTCTGTTATGAAGTATAAGGGTATGAATGATGAGATAAAGTATCTTCTTGTGTGAATTCGATAAGAACGGAAGCATATGTGCTCCATGACATTATCAGAATGAAAGACTTTAATGGTCCGATCAAACAAAGTTTTTACCATCTACTTAAATTCACGAAAAACATTAAGTAACTCAGAACGATCATGTAAGAGATAAAGTCATATGTATCATGAATAATCATCAACAAATATAACAAAATAACGAGATCTTCCATTAGTAGAAATATGAGCAGGACAACAAATATATGAATGAATTAGATTAAAATATGCAGAAGACAAAGAAATATTTTTATTAGAAAGTATAGTTGTCTGTTTTCCCAACTGACATGAAAGACAATCAAATGATTCAAAATTAACTTTTCTTAAGTAACCAATTGATACTAAATATTGAATACGTGGTAAGGAAGTATGACTAATGCGAGAATGCCAAATACTCGAAGAAACAGATACTATAATGGATTGAGAAGAACAAGAATTTGGAAGATGCAATAAGAAAAGCTCAAAATGGCAGCCAACTTTATGCCTAGTCTCAATTAACTAACATGTATGTTGATCCTGCACATCACATCTTTTATTAGAAAAAAAATTAAAATAGGGCTAAGTTCAACAAGTTGGCCAGAGAGAAGATTTAAAGCTAAATCAGGAATAATATATATATCTAGGACAGAGAGAATAGAAGTAGAGATATGACCTATATGACTAACAAGCATATGCAAACCATCAACAGTATAAGTGATAGGAGAAGGCACTAGAGATATTTTATTAGATACGAGAGAAGAATCGGGAGCCATGTGATTGCAATAAGAAGTGTCAAAAAGTCAAAGAGATAATTTACTTGAGCAGACTAAGAAGGCAGTAGAAATAATGGATAAAGCCTGATTGATAATGGCTTCAAAATCAGCTGCACAGAGAGAGAGAGAGCAGATAGATTGTCCGAAGAGGATGAACTGGTAGAAGTAGTAGCAACAATCTTGGGTATTAGTGCTTTTAGAGCATCTCTTGTATCTTTAACCTTTTTTCTTAAAACATCAAAGATGCAGTAACCCTCTTCCTTACAATAATGATAATGACCATTGAAACGGCATGGTTTAGCAAAAGCAGTAGCCACAACTGGAGAGGCTAAGATGGAGGAGTTAGGAGTTGCAGTAGTCATGACCAAGTCAGTAGAATGAACACGACAAGTTTTCTATCGTGTCTCCTCTGAAATAAGCTCTGTGAGAGCAGTCTCGAGCATAAAAAGAGGAGATTGATGGAGCAGCAAAGCTCTACTACTCTCAAAAACATCACGAATATGCATCATAAAGTGGATGAATTAACTGTGATCTCGCTAATCGGTAAAAAGTTGGCTAGACTTTTCATTCAGAATAGCTGGGTTTGCTTGAGAGCTGATCTTAGATGCTACTAATCTGAGAGTGAAACTCAGCAATAGACTAGTTTAGCACTTAATGCATCTGATATAACTTAGATTCCAATTGAAATTAAAGAGCAGTATTACTAGAACAGTTGTATCGATTCACCAAAAAATCCCATACAATTTTTGCATTTTGAAAATTTGGCAACACTCTGAATAGAAGGAACTGATGTACTAATAAACTAAGATAAAATCTTACATTGAGTACCTTTCTATTTCTCAAACCGCTCATCAAATTTTTTTGCACTTTCAGAGTTAGGCTTGGTAGGTGCTGATTTGGACCCATTGACAAATCTACGTAAGCGATGACCACTAAAAAAAACTGATATTTACTGAGTCCATGCATCGTAATTGATGCCACCCAAAACAATCTCTATAGGACGAATAATCTCATTAGAAAAAGTCATAGAAAAATAATGATATAACCGAATAAGAGAAATAGAGGATATGGATGGAATGGATGCTGCGCGGATCGACGGGTCGTAGAATAAAGCGATGTGAGCAGGTCGATGGATCAAGGCGCAGGTCAGAGACCTCAGAACAAATAGAAATCAGACTTCAGAGAAGCTTTGATACCATGATAAAACTATGAACTGAGTAAGTGGAGAACAATGTTAAAAAAACGTTCTACGCACCCGCATAAACGTATGCGGTGTAAAATCGCACCAAGAAGGGGAAAATCGCCTTGTCTATGCGGACAGGGCGATTATGCGCCCTATGCGCCCTATGTGGCCGCATAATCCGCATAGGGCACATAATGTGTGCGTGGGTTAATGGGTTTTGTACTGGTTTTAAAACCCGACCCGACCCGCATAAAATCCCTTTTATTTCCCTTCTTGTTTCTTCGCATCGAGCCTATCCCCAGAGTTCACTCGCCAAAAAAAAACCCTAGCGCCCAAATTTCTTCTCCGATCACCAATTCCCTCCCCTCTGATCGCCTTCGCTGTCATCAATCGATTGATTGAGAAGGTTCATTTTTTCGCCGACCCTTAAATCTCTTTTTCGTCGTCCCGTTAGCCTAATCGATCAAGTGATCGGTCGATCGAGTGATCGCTCGATAGAGTGATTCCCCTTGGGTCTCCTCCAATCATGCAGCGGTGAACAGTTCTCTCCCTTCCTTCGTACCTCCGCCTCCTCCGATCTGCTTCTCCCCTCCAGTGAGCAGTCCCCCCTCCGGCAGTAATTTTTTTCCTTTCTTCTGTAGCAGCTTCATTTGCATTTTTTGCTTGTTTAATTTTATAATTTATATGCTAAATTTTGTACATAATTTTTAAATAA
Source organism: Dracaena cambodiana (assembly GCA_036321105.1). Lineage (NCBI taxonomy): Eukaryota > Viridiplantae > Streptophyta > Magnoliopsida > Asparagales > Asparagaceae > Dracaena > Dracaena cambodiana. The sequence goes on from JAYEPQ010000011.1 coordinate 41,099,385, forward strand.
TTTTTGTTTAATTTCACTAGCTGCTTCCCTTCTCTAACTAGAGAATTAATAGTCTCTAGTTGCATGTATGCTAGTTTAATTTCTCTGGCTGCTTCAGCTACTTCATTGCATGTATCAGTGAGATTTCTTTTAATTTTGTACACAATTTTTTTAAAAATAACCCAAGGGGAATGCTAGAAGATGCATGATATTTAAAGAATATTAGATAGGCTTGATTTCATCCTTCAAATATCATATTGGCTCGCAGGAAAAAAGTTAGACAGGCTTGATTTCATCCTTCAAATATTAGATTAGCTCGCAGGAAAAAAGTTAGACAGGCTTGATTTCATCCTTCAAAGATCATGCATTTTACAAATTTTTAAGAGCTGGATTTTGCAGTTTTGAACCTTAAGAAGCAATGCAGTTTTGAACTTGAACCTTAATGCTGCTCCAACATTTCAATTTTGCAGTTTTGAACTTGAACTTGACTGTATGAGCCTTCATTAAAAAAGATTTCTGCAGCTTGAACCAGTTTCTTATGAGAAGCATATTCCGATAGTATCATTATATCCACAAAAAGTGGGAAGATTGAGGATAGAAAATCATTCATTAACCCATTTTAATGCAATTATTGAAGTTCAAAACAAGTATCTGTAGTAGAAAATCAAAACAAGTTTAAATTATATTGGTTACTAGCCAAAATAGAATCAAAATGATACATTTTATAATCAAGTAAAACCAACAAATTTATAAAATTATTTTTACATAGATGCAGTAGATATAAGTTTATTTGAATTATTTGATGATTTGTTAATTGTATGAATTATTTTTTTGAATGAGAAATAATTGTTTTTCTTAATGATGATGTAGGAATTTCTTTAAGGTATATAAGTTTATTTGTATGTCATCATCAATGGCCTCTAATTCAAGTAGTTGTGGATGGCCAAATTCATCGAGTGAGAAAGATAGTCAGATTCCATTGAAACTAGTCAGATTCCATTGAAACCACCAGAATCAAATGATATTGAGTGGAATTATGGAAGGCTAACAAAGAGAGCATCTTGTAATGATGTGAAATGCATCAAATGTAATAAGATTGTGAAAGGAAAAATTAATAGATTGAAGCAACATATTGCAGGAGTTGGAAGAGAAGTGTCAGCATGTGTGCTTGGCATAGATGAAGAGAGGCATATATGGAGGGAGAACTTGGAGGGAATCAAGAAGAGGAAAGTTGACAAGCGGAAAGCTGATTATGAGTTTCGGAAAGAGGTGCAGATATCAGTGGAAAGAGAGAGCGAAGAACCCGAACTCACTGGAAATCATAGGCCCCGTGTTAGTGGTCTACTGAACAGACTGGTAGATGAAGGTAAATGGAAGAAAACAGTTATCAATGAAAGAGAAAGAAGGAAGTGGAAGAAACTGGTGAATGATTATGCGGCCATTTGGGCATATGCCAAAAGAATTTCTTTTAACACTTTTGACAATGAGGAGTTCGATCTGTTTTGCGAGACTGTTGGCAAGCACGGTCCAAGGTATAAGGGGCCCAGCCAATATCAATTAAGAGTGCCTCTCTTAGATAAGGCATACAAAAAATTGAAGACAGTTTGGTGAAGTCAAAGGAAGCGTGGGATGAATATGGATGCAGTATTTTGACTGATAGATGGATTGACAGAAAGTATAGAAGTATATGAATTTATGTGTCCATTACAAGGGCGGCACATGCTTCATTAAATCTATTGAGGACTCGACCAATGCACATACTGGCAAATATATATTGAATTGGATGGAAAACTGCATTAAGGAAGTGGGTGAGAAGTGCGTGCTGCAAGTGGTTACCGATAACCACCCATCCAATATGGCAACAAAAAATATGTTGAAGGAAATGAGACCTAATATATTTTGGACCAGTTGTGTTGCCCACACTATAGATCTCATGTTGGAGGGTATTGGTAAGATACCAAAATACAAAGTAATGATTGAGAAAGCAAGATCAATGACAGTTTTTCTCTATGCGCATCACAGTACTCTGGCTTTGATGCGCTCATTTACAAACAGGAGGGAGCTTGTTCGTTCAGGAATCACCAGATTTGCCACCACCTTCCTAAGCTTGAGCTGTCCGGTGGACAAAAAATCACAGTTGGCTGCTATGGTTTCTTCAAATAAGTGGGATAAAAATAGATGGTTCAAGACAGAGAAGGGCAAGTCAATTAAAACCATAATATATTCTGATTTCTTTTGGAAAGACATTAAAGAGTTTCTGAAGGTATACACTCTTTTATTTAAATTGTTTAGAATTGTTGATGCTGATCGTAGACCTTCAATGGGTTTTGTCTATGGAATGCTGGAAGATGCAGACGACGAGATCAAAACTGCTTGCAATCGAAAGGAGTCTGCATTTAGACCAATTATTGATATAATTGAGAAAGAATCCAGGAACAAACTTGATAGCATATTGCATTTGACGGCATATTATCTTAATCCATATTATTATTATAGGGATAAAACAGTCCAAGATAATACACTAGTAAGAAATACAGTCATGCATTGTATATGCATATTTTATCCTGAGCATGACATCCAAGATCAGATTGGCTCGCATGAATTTCTTGTCTACAAAGATATGGAGGGACTTTTGGGGAGTGGCATGGCGGAAAGGTACCAAATGAGTTTTAATGGCACGGATAATTTCGATTCAGGTAACCTTTATACGTGAAATTTAAAAGAATTTGATATTAAATTCTATTCTTTCTAGTTATTAACATATATTCTTTCTAGTTATTAACATATTGTTATGTGTTGTTTTAGTAGCTCATTGGTGGGATTTTTATAGAGGAGAGGCACCAAATCTTCAACAAATAGCAATTAAGATTTTAAACTTAACAAGTAGCTCTTCAGAGTGCGAGAGAAATTTTAGTGTATTTGAAGGGGTAAATACTAAATACTACTACAATGATTATATATTTTATAATTTTCAATTACATTATTTTCAAAATTAACACTCTAACCTTCTCTTTTCTCTTGTGTAAAATCATATATAAATTTATAGATACATACTAAGAAAAGAAACATGCTGGATGCTAAAAGGTTGAATGATCTTGTCTTCGTTCAGTTTAACAAAAAAAATGGCACAGAAAAGAAATGCGAAGAAGAAAGATGGAGATAGTAAGGATGTGCTGATTGTTTCAGATGATTTCAGAGTTTTGCACTGAAAAGATAAATTTGTTAGAGAAATAGAGAACGATGACGAAGATGAGATTTTTCCTGGTTCCGGCTTGACATGGGATCTTGTTGCTGCGGCGGTGGAGCTAACAAAAATAGACTCAGGAGGAGCAAAAGGACACTAAGAAGGAGAGCAACGGCGGGAAGGAGAGCATAAGAGGGTTCATCCAGTGCAATTGTTGAAGATATTCCTGAACATGATCAAGATAGAGCTATTTTAGAAGAAGAGGGTGATGATGCGAATGACGATTATAATGATAGCTCTGAGGAGGAGTTGGAAAACAAGGTTCAACATGAAAATGACAATGAGGATGAGTAGAGAATTTGTTGATGGGATGAACTATGTTTAACAAAAACTTGTATTATTTTTGGAATATGTAAAACTAATTACTTATGTAGTTGATACAAACATGTATTAGCAATGTGTGGATTATTATTATATGTTCATTTGTACATGCATTGTTCATTTTTATGTGTTAAAACTTTCTTATATATCATATATATTGATCCTCATTTAATTTTTCTTTTCGATTTGCAGATGAGCGACGTTTTTGATCCATACATACATGCATCGTTCTTTTTTTTATATTGGGAGTTAAGAGATAAGTCTTTCTATCTTTTTAATTTCTTATGTAGAGCCAGTTTATATTCATTTTATATGCTTACGGTTATTATTTATAATTTTTTAGAGTTTTATAGCATTAATATATCCATTTTTATAATTATTATATTAATATATATTTAAATATTAATATTCCGTATAATTCCTCATAATCCGCATAACCGGTGCGTAATCCGATTATGCGTTATGCGGTCCTGGACCACACGCATACTAAAAACGCATTTTAGAACATTGGTGGAGAATATGTTTGTATTCTTAGGTATAAATAAGTTATACAATGGCCATCTTTTTATAAGTGAATGAGACAAACGAAAAAGACAAAAACTAAAGAATATACAAAATGATATTAATTACACAAAATCCTCAATAACATAATCAACCTAATTAGAGAGATTAGTCAAATATACTAAGTTAGGAAGATATCATGAGATATACTAATAAATTAGAGGACTGATCAAATATTAGAGGATTTGTCAAATATCTTAATTTAGGAAAATATCTTAAATTAATGAGATATGCTAATAGACATAAAGCCAGCCAAACCTACAACCCTAGGATCAAGTTGGCTTTACGTACATCATCCAAGAAGCAACATAGAAAGAAACGAACCTCGATGATGAGAGGTGACAACCTGAATACTAAGAAGGGACCATTTCGGCATCAATTCCTTAATATTTGGATGTAACAAACTAGTAGCAAGAAGAATACGACACACAGAACAAATATGAGTATCTAATAGATATTGTACTACCTGTGCCAACAAACACTTAACTTGAAATCACCGCTTCACTTCCCTTCGAATCATAAGAATCAAGCATAGTTCCGTATTCTACGTTTCGAAAAGGATGAACTTTATGCACTTGTAGAAGAATCTACTGTTTCTTCCTCGACAGTTTGGAACATAATGTGATGATTTACTTTATGAGCAAGGATGGATCGTGCCTTAATTCTGTTCGAGTAGATTGTATGTACCTAATCTAGAAACTTGGCTTTTGTACATGTTACGATTACATATCTTTATGCTATTGAACTCTATATATGATGAGTTCAACAGCATAAAGTTAATCTTTATGCATTATGTTTCTCGACTCCTAAGCTTTTTACATCTGCAAGCGGTATGATCTATTGCTATAATGTCATGCCATGAAGCCACTATAAAAAATTAAAATGCTTTGACTATTTCACTTATTTCACTGCTACTGCAACACAAAGTAAAATTTCTTAATAATGGTAAGATAACTGGAGTTTAAGTTCTACCTTCGTGCTCTAAATAAATAATATAAAAATATAAAATTCAATTTAAATTTTTCTTTTTTTGGAGTGTGGCCCGTAAACTTAAATTATAGCTTTCTTAGTGGGAAAGAAGGCCCGCCATTGTGGAAAAGAAATTTTCACCTTGAAAGAAATAAAACCTCTTCCGATTTTAGCCCCATATGGAGCTCTCTCGTGCACTCCACGAGTTACTAGTCAGACCTAATAGTCTCTGTGTATTATAATATCAAGCAGTCGTGCAAGTTCACTTCATAGTTATGATCTCGTAGCTTTTTTGTTTCGAAATGTGCAATGAGAGATCAAATCCTCATTTAGGAATTGTAATGGATGCTTCCATCGATTAAATTTTAGCCTGTTAAATATAAAATTTTGAATTAGAAAAATAAAACTTTCATTTTTAATTCAAAATTTTATATAAAACGGATTAAAATTTAGTTCGTAGATGTGTATATTACCACCTCGAGTCCATTACCGTTCCGGGACCTCGTCCTTCTAATGGAAATGGGAATGAAAAAGAAGAGTGTGGCCATAGGCTGATTATGCTCAGTTGGCATTTTATTTTCTAAGGAATAAGCACACTGATAATTGGATGGTCCATCTTAGCATAATAAAATACAATCCACATTGGATTGGGCCCCACCAACCATGACTTTGCAATAAAGTATGCTACAAACCCCACAATCCCCAAAATGAGACCGACAATCCCTCCCCTACACTCCCCCACAGGAACTTCTAAAGGGGCACAACTTTTTTCCTAGTGAGCCCAGTTAATAACTTCCCATATATATCAAGTTTGTCCTCTAAAAAAATATCCCATTTTACCCTTCTTCATCCTCCCGCTTCCATCAACACTCCCGCGCCAGAGGTAAGTTTTTTTGTTTTTTTTTTAAGGCAAAAATCCATTTCATTTCTCCATCTCCTCATTTTCTTTTGTTAATTTGGTAATTTAAAGCCAATTTTTTTTTTTTTTCGTTTTGTGTTTTTTTTCCATTAGAAATCCAAACAAAAGAGAAATTTTTGAGTTTTGTCGAACGAGACGTAAATGGAGAATATAACGATATCGTTGGTTCCATTCGACGATCAAAACACTCTTGAGATTTGATTTCATCTTCTTTGTATAAAATTATTCCAAATATAACTTTAGATTTTGATATATATTGAGTAGAATGAAATTAGGGTTTTTGGATTGAGTTTTCAGTTAGATACGGTGCGAGAATCCGGGGGAGGACGTCGTTGTCCGGACTGAAAGTCCGGTCAGAACAACTCTGTCCGGACTTTCAGTCCGGATCGAGTGTTATCAGTATGGTTTGTTCTCCGCAAGAGTCTTATCAATTAATAAGTATTAATATTGTTAAATTATTAGAATACAGGGTAATATTTCGATGCAGAGTATGCAAGTCGAGAATGAATTAGTTGTCGATTATAGTTTGGACTTCACAACAAATCAGGTATGATATTATGTACAAAACCTGTTCATATTGAAATCATAATATTTCCACTAAAAAATATACCCTCTCTATTTTTATTATAGATTTTTATAAATCGAGACGAAATTTACCAGCGGGTGCGCGATATTGGAAAGAAATCAGGATTTGTCATCATGGTTTCAAAATCTGATACTGGAGGTCAATTAACAAGGGGAGAATATAGTTTGGATGTGAACGAGGTGGACAACCAAGATTCAAGAAATTAAAGAATGATGAGAGCCACAGGGGCAGTAAAAAATGTGGATGTCCCTTTCGATTAAAGGGTCAGCAGATATCAACGGGGGCCCCCGATATAACCTAACGGTTTTGTCCGGTGTGCATAATCATCTTGCAGCAGATTATTTCGAAGGACACTCGTATGCGGGAAGATTGTCTGAAAACGAGACTAATGTTGTGATCGAAATGTCGAAGTGTCACGTAAAACCGAAAGATATACTGACAGCATTGAAGCAAAAGGATCTAAAGAATGTTTTGACAATGAAAACAATATATAATGCACGACACAAGTTCAGAGTCAATGAACAAGGCGGTCGAACGCAGATGCAACAGTTGTTATTAAAAATTTCTGAATTAAAGTATATCGAATGGCATCGAAGCAATGATCAAACAGAATCAGTAACGGATCTTTTCTGGGCTCATCCTATTGGCGTCGATCTTCTCTGAGCATTTTCAGGTATTATTATCATGGATTGTACCTATAAAACAAACAGGTACAAATATTCATTACTAGAGATGATTGGAGTAACGTCAACGAATATGTCATTTTGCATTGCTTTTGTCTTTCTTGAAAATGAAAGGAAAACTAATTATTCCTGAGCACTTGACAAGTTGCGTGGACTGTTTCTGAACGACGTATATCCAAGTGTCATAGTTACAGATAGAGATCTATCACTTATTAATGCAGTTAAGCTCATATTCCCGGCGAGTTGATATCTTCTTTGTAGATGGCATATCAATAAGAATGCCTTAACTAACTGCAAGAAATTGCTAGAACAACAGACTGAGTGGGAGAAATTCTTTTTAATGTGGAAAATGTTTATGCTATCTAATACTCTAGATGAGTACAATCCAAATCTAAGCATCCTAACAAACGAATTCCTAGCAAAGCCTGAAGCAGTTGACTAGATTATTGAAACATGGTTAAATCCACATAAAGAGAAGTTCGTTACTTACTAGACAAATATGTGCCAACATCAGGATAACGTGACCAGCAACCGAGCAGAAAGTGCCCACGCAAAATTGAAGAGAGACAACTACGAATTAGTCAAGGCGATTTTGAAAAGTGTTGGAGCAATATACATACATTACTTGAACTTCAATATACTGAGATTAAGGCATCTTTTCAAAAAAGTTTGACTATTGTGAAACAATGTTTTATGCTGGCAGAATTTAAGAAATTACGGGGCATAGTATCAATTCATACATTGAATTTGATCTTAGCCCAAGTAAAAAGAATTGAGTCTGTGGGCGTTAATCCTGTTGAATGTGGTTGCATCATTCGACAAACTCACAACTTGCCATGTGTGCATGAGATTGCAATATATAAAAGAGACAATCAACCAATTCCCTTGGATTGCATTGACCACCATTGGCGGAAGCTTGATATGGCACCGAGTAAAGCATTGGTAGTTCCAGGTGTGTGGTACCAGAAAGATGTGGAGGTTTTTATTCATAACTTTATTAAATGTGATAATGAGGAACGGACTCGAAGATTGAAGAAATTAAGGGAGATATCAAATCCAGTTAGTTCTTCACTGGTGGATCCTGTACCCAAGGTGATCGGACACATAGCTGGACGCAAAAGAAAACTTGATATTTCAACACGACGGGATCCGTGTGCATTTGAGCTAATAGACTCGGGCTTTGACAATGCTTCCCTAAAAATGAATGCACAGATAAGCCACAGCGAACGTAGACCGTATAAGTTAATTCTAGGAAGGCCTCCTGTGTGGAAGGTTCGTTATTATATAATAATTACTTTTTTATATATTTTACATTAAATTATGTTAATTATAAAATTTCTTCTATATAGTACTCCAATGTGGTTAGCAAGAAGGTCTCCCCTGCGCTGCCTGCAGACCATGCGGAACCACTCCAATCAGAACCTAATCTTGCAGAACCACTTCAATGCTTAGCAGACCTGGACCCTACTCCAACCATAGCCGGACTGCTCCTACCAGAACCGGAGTTAATACCTGTTAGTGGGCCAAATTTGAAGTATGAAAACTCATTGCCTGCTTTTATACGACCATATATAGTTGATGTTGGTGATGTCAAGTCCAACGGAAATTGCAGCTTTCGGGTTATCGCACATAGCCTTGGTATGGGGGAGGATCAGTGGATGCAAATCAGACGAGATTTGTTGCTTGAACTTGATACTAAGTACGTCTCCTATATTCCAATTTTTGGGAGTATTGATCGGATTGTTGAGCTCCGGAAAGCACTTAATTATTTTCGGGACTTTCCAAAGGTCGACTATTGGATGACGATGCTAGACATGAGACATATGGTTGCTTCACGATTCAATCTAGTGCTTTTTTTTATTTCCAATGCGCAATGCCTCACATTTTTGCCACTTAGATCTCCCCCTCCTATCGCTAATATCCAACGTAAGGAAGTCACAATGGTATTCGTTGCAGACTGTCACTTCGTACCTGTAAGCACAATTTATCGTTGTAATTATATTTTTCATTTGAATCAACACTTATGCTTATTTATATACATTGTTTTTACTATTATGTTACACTAACTGAACTTCATCCCATCCATCATATTGCTTTGAATTGGCACTGACATCATGATCCCATTGCTCAAGGATGGGGGTACCGTACTTACATCGGATTGAACAGTTCAAGGAGATTGTGCCATCTTCGGTTGCTACACAAGATGTTATTGAGTTGTAATCATTTTTTTTGCGGCGTGCGTATAAGTTCTATTTTGGTGTTATTTTGTTGTATATAAGTTGTCATCAGTATTGTGTAATATAGTAGATAGTTTAATATTTGTAAGTAGTCGAATGTTTTGATTAATGTAATCCGGTTAATATAATGTTGTGTTTTTAATATCTGGCAAATCTAGTGAATTTCAATGTATCCAGGTGGATCTATTGAATTCTAAAATTCCATTTCATTTTGACAAACTACTGTCCGGACTGGTAGTCCGGAGGATACGCTCTCTGTCCGGACTGGCAGTCCGGACAGATAGCTCCTGTCCGGACAGAGCTTATCTGTCCAGACTGCTAGTCCGGACAGAGAAGCAATGTCCTCCTGGTCTTAGCAAGTTGACGGAACTTCATAACCCCATATGGTGTTTCATTACTTAGACCAATGTATCTGATCTGCTAGCAGGATATCTTTTAAATTAGTGAAATTTTTCCATGCAACAGATACAAGCAAGGAATTACATACTTTACCAGTATTAATAGCTTTTCCAGGAGCGTCAAGCTGTTCCTCTATGGACACATAAGTGCACTGTCGACTTGGATCAGCATTGCACAAAAATTAATCTCTCAACTGTTAACATCTCTTTCAAGCATTGGCTTATTTGGCATGGTAAAATGAATCCTGAACACCACAAACAAGTAAGCTGTAACTTGAGCATCAAAATTTTTCGGCATCTATTTGTCCATACACAGTACATGAATACTGATAATGATGATACACTAATATATTGATGACAACACTGATACACTGATACGAAGAATTCTATAGTGAAATAATGATATAGTGAAGCATATGTTTAAGCTCTCATACATACAAACAACCAAAAAAATATATTGTGAAGATAACACTTCCACCAAAGCAAGCACTTCCACCAAAGCAACATAACAGTCATTTGGTTGCAACACATACAAATAAACCCAATAAGCTCCAATACAAACAAAGAGCAAATATAAGCTTAGCCACTTCCACCAAAATGATACTATGATATAGTGAAGACAACACTGATACACTGATACAAAGATACAACTGTTGATACACTGATACGAAAAATATGTTTGGTCACTTCCACCAAAATAAGCACTTCGATCAAAGAAAACATATCAGTCACTTGGTTGCAATACATACAGATAAACCAAGTAAGCTCCCATACAAACAAAGAGCAAATATTCATGAAAATAGTAAATTGTTTAAAAGAAAACATTGTCACTTGTCGCTTCAAGTTTTTAACAACATCCATATCAACGCACTTAGAATATAACCTAATCACTGTCTCTATGTCTTCCTGGGAGGGTGACGTCCGCTTCTGATTTGAGTCATAATCGCTATATCTGGTGCATCAGGAGTAGTTTGTTCTAGTGCTTGTTCCTCTGCTTGTTCTTCTGGTGGTTCTCCTGGCTGAGTGCAACCATTGATCACGGCTTTAATCTTCGCAAGTGCACTGAATAACATCCCATGCTGCTTCTTGAATGTCTTCTCCCCTTGCGCAAGTAATGAATCTATTATAGCCTCTACACGTGTAAATCTCTTTAGAATTAATTTATGAAACATAAAAGCATCAGTTAAACTTGGTACTAGGTAGAACATAAAATAAAGAACATATATGTAGATTACCTCATTATCGATATTTGAGCGGGTTGACTGACTTCCTTCCTCTCCTTGGGGTTCATCTGGTTCTACTCCAAGAAAGCACTGTGAAACTTTAGATAGCCACGGAATATAATCCGACATGCAATCGGATGGGTAATCAGTAATGGACCCACGATGCTCTTGATGCAAGACGTGATCTAGCCAATTTATCCACATCTCCTCAATCTGAGCGTACTTTACGATATAGCTATTGGCTGTTAGAACCCGCGCTTCACGCAACGGTGAGAATGGTAGAGGCAGAACGTACTGTTTGCGACCAAATTGTCTTAGTACACGAACCGGATGGTAAAGCTCAATCACGTTGCAAATCTTCAATGTACCCATACAAAAGCTAATTTTCCTGAAATGATAGCTTTCTCTATAATTCCTATATGCATCCCAAACAACCTGCAAGTTTGTTAAGCACAAAGAACTACATTAGTAATCAACTTGTAACTTGCAAACTACATAGGTATATAAATAGAGCAACATGTTACCTGGTTGCCGGTGAGTTTATCTAGACTGGATCGAATAGACTGTACATGTGATCGAGAGATATTGTGATCCCATCTGCTCAACCAATGACAAGCAGGTGGTTCACCATCGGTAAAGGATCGGTTCGACACTGGCATAAAGGATGGGAAATTAGAGAAAATCCAAAACTGTAGTAATGTGAGATATCCGACAATCTGAGCAACGTTAGCTCGAGAAGCAAGCCCAAGCTGCCTATATAACCATGCAAGAGCACCAACACTACATGCGAACGTGTGGACATCTTCGAGGTCATGAAGTAATGGTAAATAATCAATAGACACTCTCGTACAGCTCTTGTCTGTAAAAAGCATGCAACCAAGAAGATACAGTAAATATGCCCTCGCAGCACACCAAATCCTATGTTCGGTGTCGGTGTCAATAACCCCGTAAAAATTTTCTCTTAACCAATCTAGTCAAACCGATGCACCACCTTTCATATTAATCTCATTCCACGCTTCAGAATAACTGATGCCCAAGAAATGAGTTATTGTTTCAGCAGCTTCACGTGAAACTGCTGATTCTTGTTGGCACACTGATTTTCCTATTACAGGCAAGTCAAGTAAGCATGAAACATCATCCAACGTAATCATCATCTCACCAAACGGAATATGAAATGTGTTGGTTTCCGGATGTCATCTCTCAACAAATACGCTAACCTTGATAGCGCTAATGTATTGGTAAGAGCATTTGACCAATGGATATAATGAAGACCCACGTACTAATTCCATGAATCGGGTGTTTAGCTGCGATGTCGTCATGACCATGCACTTATTTTTCTCCAGTGACTAATACAATGCAGTGGATCTCGTTCCTGTATATATCATATAGTCATAATATATGCACACACACAATAAATGGTTTATCGGTTTTTTGGGAAATATATATCTCATCTTTTAAAATGAAGAAAGCAACGTGCGTCTTGAAGCTCTTCAATACAGATAAATCAACTGGACCTCGATAATTTGATTAAGGGAGATCATCTTGAAGATCATCTTGACAGCCTCTTGCATCAGTATTCTCTTCCTCTAGTCTTGCACTATCATATCTGATCAAATTAAGAGTTTCTACATTTAATTCAGGATCTACAGCAATTTCGATTTTTCTCTCTTGCATCGGACGACGGATTTGGGGTCGAGATGCTACTTTCTTCCTCCTTAACAAGGCAGTTGGTCGAACGCAAGAAGATTCTGCCGGATCTATCTATGCAATATAAAGATATTTCATTCATAGATATTTTTTATCAAAACAGTAACTTCTCTATGTGTAAGTAAGTAGTAACAAAGTAAAATTTACTACAAATATCATATTTTATTTATTTATTTTTTGCTGCAAGATAGTGTAATATTAAAGTTTCAAGACACTGAAACCGTCTTTTACTACTTAATCAATCATTAGGACAATACCATTAAACTTCTAAATTAACTAATAAATTTTAATATTAACGTCCATGATTAGAAAAATAACTAAATTTCGCATATTTTACTACTACGATTACAATATTAAATTTTCTTCATAATTATAATCTAAATATTAAAAATCAAAATTAACAAAAAATTGCTATAACCAAATTTGATACCTCCTTCACTCTTCCTCCTCTCCATCCCAACAAAATTACAATCAAGAGTTGTTTGATCAAAAAAAAAAAAAATTTAAAATAAATATTGCTAAATTAGGAATACTCAACTACTAATGGCGGGAAGGCGGCGGGAGAACACCGACAGCAACGTCTAGAGCTCACTGGCGGCGGCGGCGGCGGCGGCATCGGCGTCTCTTCCTCGCCGGTGAGAGTAGCGGCATCGGCTGTTCGAATGGGAGAGAGAGGTTGGACGGAGAAGGAGGTAGAGAAAAGGATAGAGAGGATGAGGGGAAGTGGGTGGGAGGGAAAGAGGAAAGCGGAAGTTAGGGTTTTGGGTTAGGCGGTTGGAGGAGAAATGAGGAGACAAGAGGGAGATGAGGAATATATATAGGTAAAGGGTATTTTCAAAATAGTAAATGTGCTCACTAAAAAATTTTCTCTTTACTAAAATCTAACTAGGCTCACTAGGAATTCTGGGCTCACTAGGAAAAAAGTTGTGCCCCTTTAGAAGCTCCCCTCCCCCACCCATTCCCTTCTGCTGCTTATATAGAAACTTCATACCTGCCCACCCATCCCCTATCCACATCTCTGCATTTAGGGACGAGAACATTTGTTTCTTCCTATTCAAATGTTTAAATTAAAAATAATTTTTTTAATTCAAGTAGTCCTTATATCCATCTCATCTCTGGCACTGCAGCCAACAGTATGACGGATGACCAGCCGGTTGGGCATCGGCTTCTCCCAAAAAAAAAATTACTGTACAAAGTCCCTCAATTCTCTGTGGTATAGTTTTTTCATTGCACCATCGGATCTTACTGTGGAGTGGGATCCAGATAATGTGGGCCCATAGACAGTTGAGTCTGTCAAGAAGTGGGTGTCTAAACGGCCTGTTTTACTTTGTCATGAATAATAAGGGAAACAATTTGGAGAAAAAAATTGGGACCATTGTTGTTAAGGCTGACAAATGGGCCGGGTGTTGGGCACGTGCCTGGCATGGCTCAGGTGAGCCGAGTCACGCTCGGCACCCCGGCTCGGGTAAGTCGTGCCCACGGCCCTAGCTGGGGTCGCCCCTGCCTTGGGCACGGCGCGGCCCTCCCATGTCGAAACGTGCCTAGCACATGCCAGGCACGACCCGTTTTAATTTTTTTTTTAACGTACCCATTAAGAGCCTTGGAAGGGTTATTTGCGATTATTTTTTTGCACATAGTATTTTTATAGCCGTTGGGGGGATTCTTGCAAATTTTCCCCCCAACAGTCAAAATGACCATTGGGAGGGGTTTGCAATTTTTATTTGTAAAACAAAACCTTTTTTTCTCTATAAATACCTCATTATCTCTTCTATTTCCATTCTTCATACTTATACAAATAAATTCATCCTTTCAAAACTCCTCTCAATTCTTAACTCTTTCAAGTAAGTTTCAATCAAGTGATAAAGAAGTTTCAAGCAAGCAGGGCTTCCAATCAAGATTTAAGTAAGTTTCATCTCTCAAGTAAGTTTTTTTTTCGCTTTTTCGGTTTCCCCTCTCTAGTTAGAATTCTCTACTCTATCTCTCAAGTGGTTCACCACTCAAGAGATATTCATAATTTGAAGTTTGTTATTTGACTTTTTTTGAGATTTTTTTATTGGTTTTTTCGAGATTTTTTTGAAATGGATTCATACTCGTCCGACGCTTCTTGCTCTCAAGCCACGGATTTTTTTCCCCTTTCTAACTAGTGAATAATATCAAAGTCTCTACCAACCCTTAGAACAACCTCCTCAAGTATCATTTTCTATATCCGAAAAAGAACCAACCGATAAACCATACATTAAGTGGAGGTGGTAGAGTGCTCACGGAGTGGAGAAGCTCAATGGCATCAAGGACTGGTTAGACGCAGAAGAAAAGGAATAAGGATTGGCCAATGAAATAGTAATAGAGACCTCATCAGAAAATGATTGAAAGTAGACTTTAATTTTTTTTTCCAAATTGTAATTTCTACATTTGTTGGGATTTTCATGTATTTTATATTTTTTTTGTAATTTTTAACTTATAAATCTCTTGAAAAAATACTAAGAAAAAGTTGAGAGTGACGGCCAAGGTCCTCTTCCCTCTCTTCGGATTTTGTATGATTTCAAAAGAGATTTATAGAGTAATTATATCAATATAGTGAGATTTAATATAATATAGAGTATTTATATCAATATAGTGAGATTTAATATAATAATTTTTTTTACTGTCGTTACTTCTTATTAAAATTAATTAAATAAAACTATGTAATCTCCTAAACTTACTTAATAATAAATTAAATTTTTAATTAAAAATTTTTAAAAAAACGAGCCTGCACAGCACGTGCCCGACGGACCGAGCCCGGGCTCAGAGCCCGGGCCTAAGCCCGGACAGGCGTGCCGTGCCGTCGTGCCAGGCACGGGCCGTGCCTGGGCTGGACCATGCATGACCCATTTGCCAGCCCTAATTGCTGTGTTGGGAAAAATGGAGGATTTTTCACTTAGCATCCTTTATTATATTTTAATGTGGATAGGTCCGTTATAGCTGTTATGAACCCAGCAATTAGGGCTGGCAAATGGGTCATGCAAATGGGTTTCATATGATAGGTCCGTTATAGAAAAAAATTGGATGGAAAGAGTTTCATATATAAGAGAACTTATATAGGATACCATCTTAGTGAGATTCTCTCTCTATTTATAGATATACGTCATTTATTGTCGTTTATTTAGATCAATCTATTTCTAAAGTTTTTTTAACAAGATATTTACATAAGAAACCTCTAGAAACTTACGAGCTTTCTAGGATTTTAGAGACTTCAAGTACTCCAACATTAGAAATATACAAGAGATTTCTAGAGTATTCCTTAGGTCTAATTAGCCATAGTACCTTCCAGCGAACTCCAAGAAGCTATGGAAAACTCTAGATCACGACATTAGACGAACACATATCTCTATTTCCCTCTTATTTATTCTTATTTATTTATAATATTATATTATATGATGGATCTCGTATCAGATTTTGCTACTTTTCCAAATAGGACGACTAGAAAAAAGTTAGTGATGGGACCTGATTATTGTTTTAATCCTCTTCTCTACCATAAATTCATTAGGTAAAATTTGTGACTTATTGATGGTAGTTTCGTCCATATACTATCACATGCAGATGCAGCATAATAAATTTTTTTGATGAGGATAACAGAAGATACTTTATTAGAATTTTTTGGAAAAATTCATAATAATTTTTTATAATTTAGAAAATTCACACCCTTTTTACTCCTTTTGTGGGTATTGAAAGTCCATACCACTGCACCAAACACGCCTCCGCAGTATTTACGCAGCGGTATAATTTTTTTAAAACTCATAATTAAATGCGCGCTGATACCATGTTGAAAGTCCCTCTACCACTGCATCAAAACTCCGAAATTGTAGTGAGAATTGAGAGAAATTATTTTACATTTTAACAGTGGGAAATCTGAAAAAAGAAAAAGAAAAAGAAAAACCATCATAGTTTGCGGATGGCAAGAAAACCTAGGGTGTACTTAAGTGGTTCCCCAAGTATCCTTTGGATTTGGCTTGTGGGGTGGGCAAAGGGAGTAGTGAGTTGGTCGTTGGTTGGACCAGCAAATTAAAATTGGGACATTTTACCCAACAAATCTTCTAATTTTATTGCTGCCAGTTAATAAATACTTTCGTTATTGTTGAGCATCCAAGCAAACAATATTTACACGGACAAGGACAATGATCCCATGCGTGAAGAGAAATCCAAGTCTGATCAGAGATTTGTTTCATTTTCATTTGGTAGATTTTAAGGGGGATAAATCCAACAACCTCAAACATCATGTTCCAAGTTAAACTCTTTTAGTGATAATAATTAAGATGGGGTTGGGTTTGTGATGAGAAATGATATTGTGACATTGATTGATATGGATAGTATTCAAGTTAATACCTCTGCATCGGAAGCTGAAATTCAGAAATTGTGAGAAGCTCTTGTATAAATCTCTAGACACCGAGTTGTATTGGAAGGTGATACTCTGAATATTCTGATCTTGTTCGAGGGTCATATTAGTCTTGCATGCTTGTTATTCTTTAGTTCAAAATGCTTGCCGATTACACAGTTATTTTCCTGAAGTTCTTGTTTATCATATATAGAGGGAGAACAATATTCATGCAAATTTTACTGCCAGTGAAGGAACTAGGATGATAATGAATGTTGTTTGGGAGAAGAACTTTCTTTGATGGCTTGTGCATTGCATAGGCTTGTGGATCTCGTGACGAGGATATTTCTGAATTTTGCTATGAGAGATTGTACTTGTTTAGGTCATGTCTTAGCGAAATAATAATAATAATAATAATAATAATAATAATAATAATAATTAAACTCCTTTTGTGAAGGTTGGTTCAGTCTTTTCAGTTTGGCCTTAATTACGTAAACAAAAGCATGCATGCATGATCTTTTGGTCAATAAAAAAAAACCTCCATTAGTTGATATTAGTGTTTGCATTAGTGGGATAATGAAAATATACAACTAAAATCTTGCAACTACGAAACATTTAATCTCCTCTTTGCTGGTTTGTCATTTTTAGTGAACTTACCAGAAAATCTGAGAATCAACTCTCATGATAGCTAGCCAACTGTTATATATACAGAGAGATGAAAATTACTTGACAGCTTAAGTAAGTTGCCTGAGCTGTACCTTATTTCCGCTATCTCCAATAAAGTTTTTAAGAAATTTTCTTTTGGATTATAATCTCGACCCTTTAGGGTTCACTCATACTTAATATTTTGGGTTTAGTTTTAATTTGATCATCCATCAAGTTGATACAAATTTTAATAGTTTTCAATGCGTAAACATTTTATATCCACTTGATAAAAGTGCAAATGAACTCCAAAATTCATAAAACTTGATCTTATTAAAGTTAACGAGGCAAAAATCCTAATTCTAGATAAAAATTTGAAAAAAATTATTGAATTACTATATTTTAGCAGCTAGCTCACTTAATTTTTCCTGAGCTGTCAGCTCATCTATAGTATTCCGGTATATAAATATATATATATATATATATGAGAAAAATAAAAATGAGCTAATAACACATGCAAATTATCTGAGCTGCAGTTCATTTCCACTATCTCCAATAAATTTTTTAAAAATTTTCTTTTTGATTATGATCTCAACCCTTTAGGTTTCACTCATACCTAATTTCTTGAATTTTAGTTTTGATTTGGTTTTCCATCAAGTTATCACAAAATTAATAGTTTTTAATGAATAAAACATTTTGTATGCACTTGATAAAATGATAAATAAACTCCAAAGTTTATGAAATTTAATCCGAAAGATGTTAAGGAGGTAGAAATAGTAATTATTAAAAAGAATTGAAGAAAAATTATCGGATCAGTTTATTTTTGCGACTAGCTCACATTACTTTTTCTGAGATGGCGGCTCACCTACAGTAATCCCTATATATATATATATATATATATATATATAGAGAGAGAGAGAGAGAGAGAGAGAGAAAGAGAGAGAGAGAGAGAGTAAATGGGAATTACACCGGCGGTGAAGGGAGTTGCTTCACCACCGCTTAGATGGCCCAATAAAATTATTACACGTGCGTCATTCAAGGTAACAAATAAATGAATTCTCTTAAATGCCCTTTGAATGGTGCCAAATGTAATAATTTTATTGGACCACCTAAGCGGTGGTGAAGGAACTCTCATCATTGCCGATGAATTTCCTGTTTACTCATATATATATATATATATATATATATATATATATATATATATATATATATATATATATATATATATAGAGAGAGAGAGAGAGAGAGAGAGAGAGAGAGAGAGATAGATAGATAGAGAGAGAGAGAAATGGAAATGAGCTGACAGCTCACACAAATTATCTGAGCTGTATTTTTAAAAAATTTCTTTTGGATT